>SJYQ01002433.1:301560-329948 GCA_006410935.1 Redunca redunca
TTGTTGGATGAAGAGGTATAAGGCAGGGCAAATCTGTTTCTGAATGTTTTAATTGTTTTATTAAATTTAAAAAGATATATTTCAGAAAAATATGAATAGTACATTGATAAAGATTGGCTTACTAATGAAAAAAATGTGTCAAAGAGAAAGAAAAGCAAAAAATGAGAGATGAGTAACATATCTTGCATACTACACACTATTACATATTCACATATGTTTACATTTTTCTAGATACTAGATACCCTCTACTTTAGTATTTCCAAATCAAATAAATTCCTTTGCCCCTATATCGTTCCTGGTGGCTCAGATGGTAAAGAATCTGCCTACGATAAAGGAGACTTGGGTTTGATACTTGGGTCAAGAAGATCCCCTGGAGTAGGAAATAGCAACCTACTCCAGTAGTGTTGCCTGGAGAATTCCATGGACAGAGAAGCCTGACAAGCTACAGTCCATGATGTTGCAAATAGTCGGACTTAACTGAGGGACTAATACACAACTTCCTACCCACTTTCTTTGTTTCCCTTCTGTAGTAGAGAGAACAATGGCCTCCAAATATGTACAGCTCCTAATCCTTGGAACCTGTAAATACATTATCCTACAGTACAAAGACAATTAAACAAACAAACAAAAAAAAAAAACACTTTACAAATGTGATTAATAGTATGCACCTTGACATAGGGAGATTGTCTTGGATTATTCAAGTGGGCCCATTCTAATTATGAGTGAATGAAAGTCACTCAGTCATGTCCGACTCTTTGCAACCCCATGGACTGTAGCCCGCCAGGCCCCTCTGGCCATGGAATTCTCCAGGCAAGAATACTGGAGTGGGTAGCCATTCCCTTCTGCATGGGATCTGAGTCCCTAAAATTCAACAATCTTTTCTGCCTGGGTTACAGAAACAGAGAGATTCAATGCTGCTAGTATTGAACAGCCTCAATGTCACATGGTCATGGGCTCTGAACCAAAACTGTGGTATATTTAGAACTGAAAAAGGAAACCAGTTTTTCTCCAGAGTCTCCAGAAAGGAACATAGTGCTGGCTATACCTTGATATTAGCCCAGCAAGATCTGTGTTGGCTTTCTGACTTACACAACTGTGAATTAATAAATTTGCATTATTTATGCTGATCAATTTGCTATTGTAGTATAAAAAACTAGTATACTTTCACAGCTAACTTTCTTGAAACAGACATCTCTTGTTGGCATCAACATTAATTTACATTGACTTTTCTTTTTACCCTACTTCTATTAGGCTTATTTCCTCATCACTCTATTAATTTGTTATCAAAGACATCTTTAACTTAGGTCTCCTAAATTTAATTACCATTTCTCTATTCTCATTTTAACTGCCCCCTTAGTGTTACTGAATTCAGTTTATCATTTTTCCCTTATAGAAACAGTGTTATTTTGAATTTAGCAGAAAAATCACATGCACAGTTTTCTTCCTCTTACTTTCCTTTCGTGGTTTTGCTAATTCTTTCTGTGTTTATAAATACAACATTTAGTATTTATCCCGTCAAACTTCAATAACCATTGCTTTATCCTTCTCATGTGGATATCTAATATTTCAAATAAATGGTCAAAATGAAATTCCTAATTTGTGCCAAACCTTCTTTTCTCACTCATTTGGTTGCTCAAGCAAATTCCTAGGAATCATCCTAGATTTATATTTCACTAACCCCTCACATTCACTCTCATGTAAAATACTGTATACACTACTTCTAATCTGTCCATTTCTCTCTGTTACCTTTGTCACTGCTTTAATTCAAATCATTACCATCTCATGCCTGGACATCACATCTTCTTCTGATAGGTCATTTGCTTCTGTTATTTCCACCTCCTTCCCCACATGAAGATTCCATTCATCACATAGTTGCCAAAGTAATTTTTTAAAATGTAAGCATATAAGTTCATTTTCCTAGTTAGAACACTCAAATGGAATCACATTTTTTTGACAATGAAATTCAAACTTTAACCTGATTTATCAACTGTATATTATATAACTTTTTACCTTTCTGACTTCAAGTCATAGAATCTTCCCTTAATGCTCTAATCTTCAACTATAGTGTCTTTTGACATTATTATTTCTTCTGCATATAATTGTCTTTCCACAAGATCTTCACCTGGTTGACATATTTTTATCACACTGATATCAGTTTAAAGATGAGATCTTACAAAGACAGTCCTTCTCTGGTCATAAAACAAAAAGTAGTCATCTTATCAGTATCATAGTCCCTTTGAATTCTCAACATAGTATTTATCAATATTTTTTTCTTTACATATACATTGATGTGTTATCTACTCTCCACTAGAATGTGAGTTACATGATGGCAGAGATATAATCTGTTCAGCGTTATATCCCCAGGTCTTAAAAGAATGCTTTTCATATATTGTACTCTCAATTGGTGTTGCATGAGAGAATTAGATTCCTTCCAATGTCAAAAGTCTAAATTCTATGCATATGTAAGATTATGAACTAAAAGACTGCTCAAATATGAGTAGTATTTTGTTAATATCTACATGAATGCTTTCATAGTCTGACTCAAAATCATTATCACTAATATAAAGGTGGTATCAATTTATTTCAGTCAGATGTTTTAGAAAGAATATCAGATGGAATATCTTGACATCTGAATCCTAGGCTTTGTTCTACCCTTATCTCATATTAGAACTTCATCTCCCTGAATCTTTTTACTAATCTAGAAAATGATAGGGTAAATTGATAATTCAATGAACTGCAATTAATAATTGATGATGCTGGTGAAGAAATATAATCTTGATACAGAATTCACCTTCATTTTTCTCTCTGGTAGCAACCACTGTCTGTGTTTTACAAGGATTACAGCTAAATCAATAAAGATAGGTGGCTATATTACCCAGTCTGTTTACTATCTAGAGAAAATAAATATCAATCTTATAGGAATGTTTTTCCTGTAATATTACGTGGCTTTAATGTTTAAAATTATTCCCTAGGATTCTACCTTTAATGAAAACAATCATATTTCTTATAAAAATTAAACCTATGTATTATCCTTGAACATATTTGCATTATAATTACTTTGGATGGATGAAGTGATTCTGAATAGAGAATACTCCTGAATTTGTAACCATGACCAGAGTGGTATGGGCCACAAAAGAATATATAACATCACTTTAGAAAGTATTTTCTTGCCATAAGATAAAATATTTCACTTTTCAAGTTGCTTCACCTATATGTTAATTAGTTTCTTTAAAATATAACAAATATTCATGAGACTTCACACATTTTCACACAAAGATTCCCTAACATACAATGAAATCTAAATTGCTTTTTAGACTCAGTGATACTTTGGTAGATGTTGATAAAATGCATCATATCTATGAATAAAAATTTCTCTCCTCAATACCTTTTCTATCACAAGATATTTAATAAAATGGGAGTGCTTATTGTCAGGGAAATTTAATTATTTTTATTATATCATGCAATTTACTAGCTTTCCAACATCAGTTCAGTTCAGTCACATAGTCATGTCTGACTCTTTGTGACCCCGTGGACAGCAGCATGCCAGGCTTCCCTGTCTATCACCAATACCCAGAGCTTACTCAAATTCATGTCCATCAAGTTGGTGATGCCATCCAACTATCTCATCCTCTGTCATCCCCTATTCCTCCCACCTATAATCTTTCCCAGCATCAGGGTCTTTTCCAATGAGTCAGTTTTTCACATCGGGTGGCCAGAGGATTGGAGTTTCAGCTTCAGCATCAGTCCTTCCAATGAATATTCAGGACTGATTTCCTTTAAGATTGACTGGTTAGATCTTTTTGCAGTTCAAGGGACTCTCAAGAGTCTTCTCCAATACCACAGTTCAAAAGCATCAATTCTTTGGCACTCAGCTTTCTTTATAGTCCAACTCTCACATCCACACATGACTACTGCAAAAACCATAGCCTTGACTAGATGGAACTTTGTTGACAAAGTAATGTCTCTGCTTTTAATATGCTTTCTAGGTTGGTCATAACTTTCCTTCCAAGGAGTAAGCATCTTTTAATTTCATGGCTGCAGTCACCATCTGCAGTGATTTCCAACACCAGACAGGGCCAAATAGTATATGAAAGTGCTGAGTAATCTGATTACAAGTTGTTGAATTTAGAGAGTGAATGTCCGGGAAAATAAAAGATGCAATTATCAGCTTGCCCTTTCCTACTTCATAAATCACAAATTGCCAAGTACAAGATTGAAATATGGGCTTTCCTGGTGGCCCAGCTGGTAAAAAATATGCCTGCAGTGTGGGAGACCTGGATTCAATCCCTGGGTTCAATCTCTGGGTTGGGAAGATCCCCTGGAGAAGGAAAAAGCTACTCACTCCAGTATTCTGGCCTGGAGAATTCCATTATCTGTATGGTACATGGGGTCGCAAAGAGTCGGACACAACTGAGCAACTTTCACTTCAGTTCATTTTAAGATCAAAATATAATGGGATCAGGCAATTGTCAGTTTTTATGAATACACTTTGAAGGCCATGCACGTAACAGTTTTCAATCTCAGACCCAAATCTCATGGAGAGGTAGCAGCTCCTTACTCCATCCCTGACTGTGTTTTTTACAACCATACAGATTTGGTAAATTTATTCCTTTTGTCATACACCTTTTAAATCCCTAATCAATGTTTAAAATTTCAAAGCTGGCACTTGTGTGATTAGTGGTTATGATGAATGAGCTAATTTCAAGAAAATATATAAAAATTATTCTGGTAAAAGTGTACTCTCTGAAATAAACAGAGCTGATGATAGTATAAACTAGTAGAATTATGTTAGAAAGCAATCTGTTATTCAGGAATATTATCCATATCCCACAATTACTAATTCATTTCTGTTTTTGTTTTTTTCTACATCTATCCTTTTTTTTTTCNTTCCTGCCACTGTATTATTTTTAAGCAAGTTCCAAACAACAAAGTGCTTCTTCTCTAAAATTCAATACATTCTAAGTCATGCATTGAGCTTAAAAATATAACTACAACAATCATAATACCACTCTGAAATAAAATTAAATTCTTTAATATCTTGTACAAACAGTAACTGTCTACATTTTCCTGATTGGCTTAAAGACTTCCTCTACACTCTGTTTCTTATTTTTATAAAAAATATTTATTGAAATTGGTTGCTGTGCCTCTTAAATCTCTTTTACTTTATGCTGCTGCCGCTGCTAAATTGTTTCAGTCATGTCCAACTCTGTGCGACCCCATAGATGGCCGCCCACCAGGCTCCTCCATCCCTGGGATTCTCCAGGCAAGAATACTGGAGTGAAGATGCTCAACATCACTCATTATCAGAGAAATGCAAATCAAAACCACAATGAGGTACCACTTCACACCAGTCAGAATGGCTGTGATCCAGAAGTCTGCAAGCAATAAATGCTGGAGAGGGTGTGGAGAAAAGGGAACCCTTTTACATTGTTGGTGGGAATGAAAACTAGTACAGCCACTATGGAGAACAGTGTGGAGATTCCTTAAAAAACTGCAAATAGAATTGCCTTATGACCCAGCAATCCCACTCCTGGGCATACACACCGAGGAAACCAGAATAGAAAGAGACACATGTACCCCAATGTTCATCGCAGCACTGTTTATAATAGCCAGAACATGGAAACAACCTAGATGCCCATCAGCAGATGAATGGATAAGAAAGCTGTGGTACATATACACAATGGAGTATTACTCAGCCATTAAAAAGAATACATTTGAATCAGTNGGAGCTGCTCTTGAGATTCAAATCCAAGACCATTCAACTCTGAAACCTAGCACCTTCCCTCTTCCCCACATTTTTATTCATCAGCTCTCTTTTGACTGCAGATGACAGAACCAACTCAAATAGCTTTACAGCAGGAAAGAATTTATACCGGCTCTCTTGAAGGATAATTCTGAAGTGGGAGGGCTTCAGGCCTGGCTGGATCCAGGAGTCTCAAGGTGGTCATTAAATTAATCTCTCTCTCTCTTTTTAAAAAAATTTTTCCTTTGCTCCGCTTTCTTCTTTCCTGCTTTAGTTTCTTTTTTTTTATTTTTATTTTTTGATTTTTTTTTTATTTTTAATATTTAATTTATTTATTTGTTCTAAGTAATATACAGTTAGGCTACTTTTTTACCATCTCTTTTCTTCATCTCCCATGGTACCCTCTTTTTGCTTCATCTCCCACAGTACATATTGGCAACCTCAAATTCCAGTAAGGTTTTTGTTCCTCTCATTTCCTGTTTCTCTACTACAATTAGCTTTTTAAGTCTCTACTAGTGTATTTAAGAAATTTACTCTAATTAATTTGAGTCAGGGAGTGATGTTACATATTCCTCTGACATAGCCAGATATTAAATTGCCCGCAGTAACTCCATTTTCTAATAAGCAAGCTGGGTTAGAAAAGGAACTGAAAGAGTAGAACACCCTGACTAATAACTCATTTCCAGTGTACTTTCCCACTGTGTATAGTCATTGGAAAAGAAAGGTTCAGATTGGTTTATGAAGTGAATACACACTTTTACATTACATCCAACAGCATAAGAAAAAAAAGAAAAAAAGAAACAGTCTCTGCTAATGGTTTTCCATTGCTGCAGAGCTTCCATGTTACCATTCCCGACCTTGTTGAGTGGGTAGATGTTGAGCCCTAGCAAATTCTGTGCTCTAGATACCATGTCTATCTTTATCTCCAATATTCCATAACTTAACACTCCTCTTCAATACACATACTTCCATGAAAACACTCCAAAAAGAGATTCTTTTGCTACAAACTAACTAAAAAAAAATAAGTTCCTCTTTTATACTTTTTGCTTATAGATATTGTTGCTTCCACAAAAGGCAAAATTAAACATGGTCAGAGTGTCCCCAGCTTCCTTGGAGGCTCAGTGGTAAAGAATCCACCTGCAATGCAGAAGACTCAGGTTTGATCACTGGGTTGGGAAGGTCTCCTGGACAAGGAAATGACAACCTACTTCAGTATTCTTGCCTGGAAAATCCCATGGACAGAGGAGCCTGACAGTCTATAGTTCATGGAGTTGTAAAAGAGTTATACACAACTGAGTGACTAAACAATAAGTGTTTCCCGCTTGTTCCTTTCAGTTACTCACTTTTTTTCAGAAATTCTGTAGATATCTATGTCTCCAAACTGTCCAGTCCAGAGCTGTCAAAGGTGCTTGATAATCTTCTTTCTCCTCTGCTGTCAAACACTTTCCATCCTGTCAAAAGGTATAAACTACCAGTTATGAAATAAAGAATCATAAGGATGTAATGTACAGAACGGTGACTATAGTTACTAATAAGTTATTGTATATGTTCAAGCTGCTAAGAAAATAAACGTTAAATGTTCTCATCAAAAGAAAAAAATATGTTGCAATTATGTATGGTGATGGACATTAATTAAATTTATATACTGATGATTTTGCAATATAAAAATTGTGGAATCATTGTTTGCATACCTGAAACCAATATAATGTTCAGTTCAGTTCAGTTCAGTCACATAGTCATGTCTGACTCTTTGTGACCCTATGGATAGCAGCATGCCAGGCTTCCATGTCTATTACCAATACCCAGAGCTTACTCAAATTCATGTCCATCAAGTTGGTGATGTCATCCAATCATCTCATCCTCTGTCATCCCCTATTCCTCCCACCTATAACCTTTCCCAGCATCAGGGTCTTTTCCAATGAGTCAGTTCTTCTCATCAGGTGGCTAGAGGATTGGGGTTTCAGCTTCAGCATCAGTCCTTCCAATGAATATTCAGGACTGATTTCCTTTAAGATTGACTGGTTGGATCTTCTTGCAGTTCAAGAGACTCTCAAGAGTCTTCTCCAATGCCACAGTTCAAAAGCATTAATTCTTTGGCACTCAGCTATCTTTATAGTCCAGCTCTCAAATCCATACATGACTACTGCAAAAACCATAGCTTTGACTAAAAGGACCTTTGTTGTTAAAGTAATGTCTCTGCTTTTAAATATGCTGTCTAGGTTTGTCATAGCTTTTCTTCCAAGGAGCAAGTGTCTTTTAATTTCATGGCTGCAGTCACCATCTGCAGTGATTTTGGAGCCCCCCAAAGTAAAGCCTATCACTGTTTCCATTGTTTCCCCATCTATTTGTCTTAAAGTGATAGGACTGGATGTCAATATCCTAGTTTTCTGAATGTTGAGTTTTAAGCCAGCTTTTTCACTCTCCTCTTTCATCAAGTGCATCATTAGTTCTTTTTCACTTACTGCAATAAGGGTGGTATCATTTGCATATCTGAGGTTATTGATATTTCTCCCAGCAATATTGTTTCCAGCTTGTGCTTCACCAGCCCAGCATTTGTCATGATGTACTCTGCATATAGGTTAAATAAGCAGGATAACAAGATACAGCCTTGACTTACTCATTTCCTGACTTGGAGCCAGTCTGTTGTTCCATGTCCACTTCTAACTGATGTTTCTTGCCCTGCATACAGATTTCACAGGAGACAGGTCAGGTGGTCTGGTATTCCCATCTCTTGAAGAATTTTCTACAGTTTGTTGTGATCCATACAGTAAAAGGCTTTGGCATAGTCAGTTTTTCTGGAACTCTCTTGCTTTTTCAATGATCTAGTGGGTGTTGACAATTTGATCTCTGGTTCCTCTCTGCCTTTTTTAAATCCATCTTGAATATCTGGAAGTTCATGGTTCATGTACTGTTGAAGGCTGGCTTGGAGGATTTTGAGCATTACCTTGCTAACATGTGAGATGAATGCAATTTTGTGGTAGTTTGAGCATTCTTTGCCATTGCCTTTCTTTGTAATTGGAATGAAAACTGACCTTTTCCAGTCCTGTGGCCACTGCTGAGTTATCCAGATTTGCTGGCATATTGAGTGCAGCATTTTCACAGCATCATCTTTGATGATTTGAAATAGCTCAACTGGGATTCCATTATCTTCACTAGCTTTGCTCATAGTGATGCTTCCTAAGGCCCACTTCACTTTGAATTCCAGGATGTCTGTATCTAGGTGAGTAATCATTCCATCATGGTTATCTGGATTATGAAGGTTTTTTTTTTTTTTTTTTTAATAGGTTCTTTGTGTATTCTTCTGCATTATATCAGTTCAGTTCAGTTCAGTCACTCAGTCGTGTCTGACTCTTTGCAACCCCATGAATCGCAGCATGCCAGGCCTCCCTGTCCATCACCAACTCCTGGAGTTCACTTAGATTCACATTCATCAAGTCAGTGATGCCAGCCAGCCATCTCATCCTCTGTCGTCCCCTTCTCCTCCTGTCCCCAATCCCTCCCAGCATCAGAGTCTTTTCCAATGAGTCAATTCTTCCCATGAGGTGGCCAACGTACTGGTTTCAGCTTTAGCATCATTCCTTCCAAAGAAATCCCAGGGCTGATCTCCTTCAGAATGGACTGGTTGGATTTCCTTGCAGTCCAAGGGACTCTCAAGAGTCTTCTCCAACACCATGGTTCAAAAGAATCAGTTCTTCGGTGCTCAGCCTTCTTCACAGTCCAACTCTCACATCCATACATGACCACTGGAAAAACCATAGCCTTGACTAGACAGAACTTAGTCAGCAAAGTAATATCTCTGCTTTTGAATATGCTATCTAGGTTGATCATAACTTTCCTTCCAAGAAGTAAGCGTCTTTTAATTTCATGGCTGCAGTCACCATCTGCAGTGATTTTGGAGCCCCCAAAACTAAAGTCTGACACTGTTTCCACTGTTTCCCCATCTATTTCCCATGAACAACAGTATATAATGCATATTAATGTATGCATAATTGCTACATAATAACAGACTGGTTCCAAATAGGAAAAGGAGTATATCAAGGCTGTATATTGTCACCCTGCTTATTTAACTTTTATACAGAGTACATCATGAGAATCACTGGACTGGAAGAAGCACAAGCTGGAATCAAGATTGCCAGGAGAAATATCAATAACCAGTCATGCAGATGACACCACCCTTATGGCAGAAAGTGAAGAGGAACTAAAAAGCCTCTTGATGAAAGTGAAAAAGGAGAGTGATAAAGTTGGCTTAAAGCTCAGCATTCAGAAAACGAAGATCATGGCATCTGGTCCCATCACTTCATGGGAAATAGCTGGGGAAACAGTGGAAACAGTGTCAGACTTTATTTTTTGGGGCTCCAAAATCACTGAAGATGATGATCGAAGCCATGAAATTAAAAAAACTCCTTGGAAGGAAAGTTATGACCAACCCAGATAGCATATTAAAAAGCAGAGACATTCCTTTGCCAACAAAGGTCCATCTAGTCATGGCTATGGTTTTTCCAGTGGTCATGTATGGATGTGAGAGTTGGACTATGAAGAAAGCTGAGCACCGAAGATCTGATGCTTTTGAACTGTGTGTTGGAGAAGACTCTTGAAAGTCCCTTGGACTGCAAAGAGATACAACCAGTCCATTCTGAAGGAGATCAGTCCTGGGTGTTCTTTGGAAGGAATGATGCTGAAGCTGAAACTCCAGTACTTTGGCCACCTTATGCGAAGAATTGAATCGTTGGAAAAAACTCTGATGCTGGGAGGGATTGTGGCAGGAAGAGAAGGGGATGACAGAAGATGAGATGGATGGATGGCATGACCAAGTGAACTCCTGGAGTTGGTGATGGGCAGGGAGGCCTGGCATGCTGCAATTCATGGGGTCGCAAAGAGTCAGACATGACTGAGCAATTGAACTGAAATGAATTTTAATGTATATATTTATAACATTATATGTCAGTTATGCCTCAGTAATATTATACACTCACACATAACCTTATAATTCAAATTGGAAAATATGTCTGTTTTGTATCTAACAGAGTAGCTTGTTAATATAAGGAACTTCCATGTTAAATGGGATGATTAGCAGATATATGAAAATCCACCATTTATTGAACATCTGCTGTTTACCAGTTGAGGTTTTGTTGTGTACATTATATTCCGTTACATTTGCAAAATCAACTCCCATAATCCTTATTATCTCTGAGGAGGACATTCATTCTCTTTAACAGGAAAATGAAGGTTCATAGACTCTAGATAACGTGGCAAGGTTTACAAAAATAGGAAATAGTAGAGCTGGGACTAAAACAAGAAATGCTTGATTGCAAAGTTCAAGATATTTTCCCACTTTTCATCTCATCTTCCCTATTCCCAGAAAATATCATAGACTTCAGAGAAATCTGTCTGATTTTATCCATGTATTCTTTATATGGTATAAAATGTCTTATATATGCGTGAATTTGGCAAGCACAGAAATTGTTACAAATGCCAACTGCAATTTCACAGGATATTTGTAGATTTTGTAAATGGCAAAATTTAGTTTTTTAGCATGTCTAAAAGGGAACTCAGTATCATGGTCTATCTTTGAGATTCGAACAAAAATAGAGAAGTGTATTTTTAGAATATAAATGTGTCCTTGCAATATGTTGCCAACACAATCTATTTGAGTTTAGATTTTGTAAATGCCCCATTGAAATGTTACGTTTTCCTTAGGAACTAGTGCTTTGAAGACAAAACTTGAACTTAAGTTTGCTTAACAGCAGTCACATATCAACAATGGGAAATAGAGTGTAATTTTATTTAGTAGATACCTCTCAAATTAGGATTTATATTTTCACAGCTATAAATATTAACTTGTATCCTTTGCTAAATGTGGAAATGTATCTAATTTAGTCAACATTCTATTCACAAGTTATCTTTTTCTTCTACATTATAACAATTAGGATAAGAAAGCATATTAATAACAAAACAAAAGGCAATAACAATCAGTCTTTCCTGTTTGGCATCATGGTGAAAACAGGTGATAGGTAACCAGGTAACTATCAATGGAATAAGTGTCTTAATGCCCAAATATGAATTATGCAGTCTATAAAAGTATTCATCTGAATGTCCTAAAAAAACAATCATGAGTTACATGGAAAAAGTGGAAAAATTAATTATTAAATCTGTCTGCACTCATAAAGACCTTCCATCTAAACGCTAAATATTTCACGCTGTGTTTTGACCTTTACTACACCTTTCATACACCCTCCCTTTCTTTTACAAAATGCTACAGAGAATGGAAGTGTTGTCAATTAAGTAAAAAGGGTGTTTGCATCAACCTTTTCATGTGTGGAATTTAATGACATTTTAAGGTTAAAGTAAAAGTCAAACATTGATTTTTTTTAGTGTCTTCCCCTAATGCACGTAATGAATAGAGATTCCAATAAAAAACCTTTTAATCCATTTTAAACCTTCCTCTATCAAAAGACCTCTTTTATTTTATTTCATTTTGTTACCAAAATTTTTTTCCCCTAAGATTCAGGAAAGAAATAATGAGTCAAGGTGACTTAGGAAATTAATATCCAGAAAATCCTTAAAACGATGTATTTTACAATATAATTTAATTGAATCATGTATTATATGCATACACCTTTTAGAAATCAGCAGACTATAATTCTGGAATTCAGGCCATATTAGACTGGATGCTGATAAATTTCACTGAACAGATGCCTAGATCTAATTTATTTTACCTACAAGGTATAATATAGACAATAATCATTTTTTATACCTAATATTTGATATACTTTATAAAAATTAGAAGGATTAATATTAGGAAGCATAATAGAAAACACATGTGCACAAAGAGGCTGTGAAGTTTGGGAAGCAGGGACCTGACATCTCATATAAGGAAATAAACAGCTGAATATCACAGGTTCATATTTCACAGATAGTTAGTGTGGAGAAAGGAGCTAGCAAGTCCTTTTGAACAAACTTCTGTAACTCAGAAATATGAGTTACACAGACACATATTTCTTATATGTAAGATAATCACATTTTTCTTCAGCAAATTATGTTTATGATAATTATGTAAATTATTGGTAATATCTATAGCAGGCAGGTAGAATCATATCAAGGTTTCTTAATAAACAATGGGCTTAATTCCACACCATTTATGAGAATTATTAGTCTTTTAAAGACAGAGTTAAATGCAATAAAAGCAAATATCTGTTTTACATTAATAATTTACATGATTACTTTATGTCTAGACTAAAAAACATTGTTGTTTTCTAAATGTGAATTCACACCTGACTGCCATGGGTTCACCATTTTGTAATTTCAGTACTTGTAGTTTATATTTACTTTGTGCAGTTAATCTATGTTTCTAGTTCTACAATTAAATCTCCTTTGTTTTAGCTAAATGTTAGAAAACCAGATGTACTAGTTTAAACAAACAAACAAAACAAAAAAGAATAATATATGGGCAACTTTCTATCATGGAGCTCAGGTTGTTACAGCAAAAGCAATGAAGCTACCTGACCTAAGATTTGAAAGAGAATTGGAAAGTGGTTTCAAAGGCTAGCTAAACTTATGTCGATGTATGTTCATCTTCAGTTCCAATTTTTTCGCATTAGGGAGAGCCCTCATTTCACTGACACCATAAAACTGAATTGCCCACCTAATCCTCTTAAAAATGTCCTCTACTCCTGGCTTCTTCAGCATTTGTGAAGTCTTGAAAAAACTAAGAGAGCTAAACATAGTATTCTAGCCACATTTAAGAAAGCAAGAGTATAAAAGATTTACTGTGATATAAAAGGAATTATGAGATGCTGAAGATCTCTAGACTTTCAGAAAAATATGAATTAAGTAGACAAATCATTTTTAAATATACTCCTTTGTTCATTCGGTTATTCAATGAGTCATTCATCCTAGAAAGATTTATTAAACATCTACTATATACCTGACCATCACTAGGCATCAGCAAGAAAAATGAATGTAGCCTGATCTTTGGCTGAAGGATCTTTCTGCTTGTTGAAATGGACTAGCGATAAGGTAGCCTATCCTTTCTCCAGTGGATCTTCCCAAACCAGGAATCAAACCAGGGTCTCCTGCATTGCAAGTGGATTCTTTTCCAGCTGAGCTACCAGGGAAGCCTGAAATGGACTAACAACTATGATATGCAATTTATGCTGTGATGGAGATAAATTCATGTTGGTATAGGACAATGGAGAGATGGCCTAATACATAAGAGAAATAATCAACAAAGGCTTTCCAGAGGTGTTACCTAAGCTGAGCCATGAATACTAAATAGATGCTGGTCAATCTAGGAGGCTGGAGATGGAGAGTAGAGTGAACTTAAGAGATGGAATGTTATATATGTGAAAACCCTAAAAAGAGACTGTCTGAAGCTAGGGAACTGAAGGTACTTTAGTCTAGTTGGAACACAATAGAGGAAGAAGAAATGTTGTAATAAGGTTATTGTTAAGCAGGAATTTTGTTAAGAAGTTTAAAATTCATCCTTTAGGATATGGAAGGAGTTATCAGATTTTAATATGGACATGACTTTCTCAGATTTGCCATTTAGAAAATACTATCTAAAGGAAAAGGAGAGAAGAAATAGTTAGGGTAATGTATTTCAGAGACAAGTGCAGGCATCAGAGAAAGGAGAGCTGAAGGTCTAAATTAATGTTTCTCAAAGAGTGGTTCCCTGACTAGCAGCATTAACATCATGTAGAAACTTGTTAGAAATGAATTTCTCAGGCCCCACTCCAGACGTACTAAATTAGAAAACTAAATTATTTTGTGGAGATAGGGTCCACAAATCTATGTTTCAAAAAGTCCTCCAGGTAATTCCAAAGCAGACCAAAGTTTGAAAATCACTGATACTTTATTAAGACAGCAGCAATTAGAAAAGAGGATACTAATAGAATTAAGGTTAATTTAAATTGTAAAATTATTGTGTATGGAATAAAAAAGAACAAGGAGAAAAAAATATGTAGAATAACTTGTTTACAGGTCTGGGTTGAGCAACTTGAAAAAAAAGTTTTAGTTTATCAGTCGTGTCTTACTCTTTGCAATCTCATGAACTATAGCCCACCAGGCTTCTCTGTCCATGAAATTCTCTGAGAAAGAAGACTGGAATGGGTAGCCATACCCTTCTCCATGTGATATTCCTGACCGAGGGATCAAACCTGGGTCTCCTGCATTACAGGCAAATTGTTATTCCAATATGTGCTATTTCACAAATTTTCTAATTCTGACACCATGATCAGTTCAGTTGAGTCACTCAGTTGTGTCTGACTCTTTGCAACCCCATGGACTGCAGCACACCAGCCTTCCCTATCCATCAACAACTCCTGGAGCCTACTCAAACTCATGTCCATCCAGTTGAGATGTCATCCAACCATCTCATCCTCTGTCATCCCCTTTTCCTCCCGATTTCAATCTTTCCCAGCATGAGGTCTTTTTCAGCGAGTCAGTTCTTCATATCGAGTGGCCAAAGGGTTGGAGTTTCAGCTTCAGCATCAGTTCTTCCAATGAATATTCAGGACTGATTTCCTTTAGGATTAACTGATTGGATCTCCTTGCAGTCCAAGGGACTCTCAAGAGTCTTCTCCAACACCACAGTTCAAAAGCATCAATTCTTCGGCGCTCAGCTTTCTTTATAGTCCAATTCTCAAATCCATACATGACTACTGGGAAAACCATAGCTTTGACTAGAAGGACCTTTGCTGACAAAGTAATGTCTCTGCTTTTTAATATGCTGTCTAGGTTTGTCATAGCTTTTCTTCCAAGGAGTAAGCGTCTTTTAATTTCATAGCTGCAATCACCATCTGCAGAGATTTTGCCGCCTAAAAATATGTTTCTCACTGTTTCCATTGTTTCCCCATCTATTTGCCATGAACGGATTGGACTGAATGCCACGATCTTAGTTTTCTGAAGGTCGAGTTTTAAGCCAGCTTTTTCACTGTCCTCTTTCATTTTCATCAAAAGGCTCTTTAGCTGTTCTTTGCTTTCTTCCACAGGGGTGGTGTCATCTGCATTTCTGAGGTTATTGATATTTCTCCCAGCAATCTTGCTTCCAGCTTGTGCTTCATCCAGCCCAGCATTTTACATGATGTACTCTGCATGTAAGTTAAATAAGCAGAGTGACAAGATATAGCTTTGACGTACTCATTTCCTGACTTGAAATCAGTCTGTTGTTCCGTGTCCAGTTCTAACTGTTGCTTCTTGCCCTGCATACAGATTTCTCAGGAGGCAGTTTTTTGTGATCTACACAGTCAAAGGTTTTGGCGTAGTCAATAAAGCAAAAATACATGTTTTTCTGGAACTCTCTTGCTTTTTCTGTGATCCAATGGATGTTGGCAATTTGATCTCTGGTTCCTCTGCCTTTTCTAAATCCAGCTTGAACATCTAGAATTTCATGGTTCATGTACTGTTGAAGCCTGACTTGGAGAATTTTGAGCATTACTTTTCTAGTATGTGAGATGAGTGCAATTTTGTGGTAGCTTGAACATTCTTGGCACTGCCTTTCTTTGGGCTTGAAATGAAAACTGACCTTCTCCATGATGGAGTTGAGATAAAATGAGTCCCATCCCCGCCCATTATCATTAAAAAGTCCTGAAAACCCAAATGGAATCAAATTACTAACTCATAAAAAAGTAATTAGCCTCCAATTAAAATAAATAAATAAAAACCTAGTTGATAAGTAAGAGACATGATTGGCCTTTATATCTGATCAATTTTAGGCTTGTCTTTCTTTACAAAAAGACTCTTTTTAAGAGCAGTTTTAGGTATATGCAAAAATTGAGAGGAAGATAGTGAGATTTCTGATATATCCCCCAACTCCACATATGCACAGCTTCTTCAATTATCAACATTCTCCATAATCACAGTATATTTATTATCACTGATGAATCTGCACTGACTCATCAGTCAACCAAAGTCCATAGTCTAAATTAGAGTTCATTCTTTGTGTTGTCTATTCTAGGAGTTTGAAAAATATATAATGACATATATCCAACATTATTGTATTACACAGATGACCCCCCAAGTCTTGTATGCACTGACTATCACATGTCCTCTTCCAACTGCCAACTGCTGGCTAGCACTATTTTTTTTTTTTTTTTACTGTCTCCAGTTTTGCCTTTTACAGAATGACATATAGTCAGAATTATAGTGTTTAGCCTTTTCAGATTCACTTCTTTCACTTAGTAATATGCATTGAAAGTTTCTCCATGTCATTTTATGGCTTAATAGCACCCCCCCCTTTTTTTTTAAGTGTTGACTAATAGCCCACTGTCTGGAGGTCCTACTATTCATTCACCTACTGAGGCCATCTTGATTGCTTCCAAGTTTTGGAAATTATGAATAATCCTGCTATAAGCATCCATTGTCAGGTTTTTGCATGAAAATATACTTTGAACTCCTCTGTTAAAATATGGAGAAGCATGACTGCTGGATTGCATGGTAAATATTTTTACTTTTTCTAAGAACCTGCCCAATGGTCTTCCAAAGTGATTGTACCATTTTGCCTTTCCATTAGCAATGTGTGAGAATTCCTAATGCTCTATACTATTACCAGGACTAGAATTATTCTTAGTATTCTAGATTTTGCCCATTCTAATAAGCATATAATAGAATCTCATTGTTATTTTAATTTGCATTTACCTGATGATCTATAACGTCAAACATCTTTTTGTATTCTTATTTGCCAGTTATATATCTTCCTTGGGGATGTGTCTGTTTAAGAGCACTTTGAATTTTCTGGATAACTGTCTTATATCAGATGTAACTTTTGCAATATTTTATCCCAATCTTTGGCTTGTCTTCTCATATACTAAATATTTTCTTTCATAGGGAAGTTTATAATTTTACTGAAATCTAGTTTATCACTTTTTTTTCATGTATCTTGCCTTTGGTATTGTATAATTTTATACTTTTAAGCTTAATTTTCAGATGAAGAGTAAGACATATTGAAAATAAGTCAAGTCTATAAAAGTCAAACTACTAGACCAGAGGGTAAGTTAAAAAGAAAGAGATTAAAATTATATTCCAGGTAAATATTCACAAAAAGAAAAATTTGGGGAAAGGTTTGAAGGAAAAGGCAGGCAGGAAGTTGGGATGAAAAATGAGACTTCTTCATCTGGTTTTAACTTTTTTTAACAATTTTTTTTTAAATCACATAAAACAACAATGGTCTCTCCAATTGCCACGAGGCTTACCCAGAAAGAAAACATACTAAAATCATTTAAAGTGATTTTTAATTTATAATTAAGCATTAATATTAAAAAGCATAGACATTACTTTGCCAACAAAGGTCCATCTAGTCAAGGCTATGGTTTTTCCAGGAGTCATGTATGGATCTGAGAACTGGACTCTGAAGAAAGCTGAGCGCTGAAGAATTGATGCTTTTGAACTGTGGTGTTGGAAAAGACTTGAGAGTCCCTTGGATTGCAAGGAGATCCAACCAGTCCATCCTGAAGGAGATCAGTCCTGGGTGTTCTTTGGAAGGACTGATGCTGAAGCTTAAACCCCAATACTCTGGCCACCTCATGCAAAGAGTTGACTCATTGGAAAAGACCCTGATGATGTGAGGGATTGAGAGCAGGAGGAGAAGGGGATGACAGAGGGTGAGATGGCTGGATGGCATCACCGACTCGATGGACATGAGTTCAGGTAAACTCCCGGAGCTGGTGATGGACAGGGAGGCCTGGCACGCTGCGATTCATGGGGTCGCAAAGAGTTGGACACTATTGAGCGACTGAATTGAACCGAACTGAATATGAATTTGCTTCTCAATGCCTCCAGGGACATTGTTTCAAAGCAATGACCTTTCAGTCTCCAACACAAAAGTAAAAGGAAATAATTCTATCAATATATCATTAAGTCAGTCTTTAAAAATAACTGTAATATTGTGAAAGTGGCTCAGTCATGTCTGACTCTTTGTGATTCCATGGACTAAGGCCTACCAGGTTCCTCTGTCCATGGAATTCTGCAGGCAAGAACACTGGAGTGGGTTGCCATGCCCTTTTGCAGGGGATCTTCCCAACCCAGGGATTGAGCCTGGTTCTCCTGCACTGCAGGCAGACTCTTTACTATCGTAGCCATCAGGGAAGCTCCTGCAGTATTAGCTTGCTTCTAATTTAGTCTTTATAATTATCTGTAAAATTATGTCTTAATTGTTAAGTCACTGTATATCCCTTTCTTTGGGTCACTCATGTGAATATTATATTTTTGGGGCTGATTTATACCTTTGAAGCCCTGTCTGTGTTCATCATTGTAATGGGGCTACAGGAGTCTTTGACCAATTGTTCATCATGCTTCACTTGTCTGATTTAGTTAGGTAAGAATTTTCATATCCTTTACTCTCTATTCCAAAGGGAAGTATACTACCTGACATGGTACACTCACACCAAAAGATGACCTAAGCAGATCAGAGAGTATTGTTTTTGGCCAATGCCATACATGCTATACATACTCCCATAACACACATTGAGATTATTGGAAGATGGGAATTCATTATTTTGCATCTGATGTGCCTAGTTCAGTAAATATTACAGACATAAATAATTGCCTCTTGGCCTGGATGAAACAGGTAACTGTGCATGAATGACAAGACATCAGTAAGTTCTTCCCCTTAATACCAAGAACCACAATATGAATAATAGTTAATATTATATTTTAAGGAAAGCTTTGCAATTTAAATATAATTTTACAAAGTTACTGTTTACCTCATGTGGTGATATGAGGTTGAAATGAAATGATTTTTACTTTATGGGTAATTCTCAATTTTTTTTTTAATTCCAGTATCAGAAAATGATTGTTATTGTTTAGTTGCTAAGTTGTATCTGACTCTTTGTAACCCCATGAACTATATAGCACACCAACTTCCCTGTCCTTCACTATCTCCCAAAGTTTGCTCAAACTCATGTCCATTGTATAGATGAGAGAATCATTATTTTTGTCTTAATAGATTTTTACTGGGTTGGCCAAAATATTTGTTCAGGTTTTTTTCCATAAGATCCTCCCAGATGAAGTTTTTGGCCAATCTAATATTTCAAATTCTGAAGTGCATTGTGAAGACTAACACATTAAATATTTAAATAAGTAAGATTTCTCCTAAGTGCTAGATAATAGTTATAATTCAGATAATAGTCAATAATAGCATTAATAGTTAAGATACATATAGTATTTGCTGTGTACAGTCAATTCTCTGAATATAGTACATGTATTTAAATGATTTATGCTCATAATAATTGTATCTTGTAGACATATTATCATTCCATTATATGGAGAAGGAAAATGAAGGAGACAGAATTTGAAGTAATTTGTCAAAATTTCTATAGCTAGTAAACATCACAGCTCAAATGCAAACCTTGGTTATTTGTATTCACTGTTCCTAACAGTTCTGAGTTTCTGCTGGAACCAGTCAAAATAGGCTGAGGAAATGACATTTTCATCCACTGGTGGGAAAAAGAAATGAGGGTAATTTTTTAGGCAATAAATACCAAGAAAATCAGATGTTCTACCATGTTTGTGCATATGCATATGTTTCTGAGAGTTAGGGGTGTGTCTAGCAAATAAGGAGATCAGAATGAGGTGAGAAGATACAGAAGAATAATCTCAAGCTCCTTTACTAGCAAGCTTCTGCTCTAACTCCAAGATTATTATTAATGAATCTAATTTCAGAGTTTCTTCTTTGCATAAATTTATAAAGTACACAGAAAAGAGACTTACACATTTTTCTTCCTTCATTTCTTCTTACACAAGTCAAAAAAATATATTTGCTACTCCAGGTCTGAAAAGGGGGGCTGTGCCGTAGCTGTGGCAAAGTACAAAGAATCTTGATATCAGAATCAAAAAAAAATATTTTGAAACCAAATTCTTTCAAACTTGTGAGGTTGTGAAACTTACTTTTCTTATCCTTGCTGATTTTACTTTTTATGCTTTGCAGTGATGCTTCCTAAGGCCACTTGACTAGGAAGAAAGCATATAAATTATAGCTGTGTCAAATCTCTTTAAAATTATTAGTTAACTAAAATGGCCTATCATATGACTATTTGCTGCTATTAGTCACTGTCGTTTATATAACATGTAAGATACTAATTAACATTTATAATAACAATGTGAAAATATTATTTCAGTTACACATGTGGGAAAAAATGAAATTCAGCAAGGATAAGTTTCACAATCTCACAAGTTTGGAAGAATTTAATTTCAAAATATGTCTTCTGATTCTGATTTCAAGATTCTCTGTACTTTTATACAGCTATGGCACAGCCTCCCTGTTCAGACCTGGAGTAGCAAAGATGTTTTATTGACTTGTGTAAGAAAAAATGAAGGAAGAAAAATGTATGTCACTTTTCTGTGTGGATCAGAACAAACTGGAAAATTCTGAAAGAGATGGGAATACCAGACCACCTTACCTTCCTCCCTAGGAACCTGTATGCAGGTCAAGAAGCAGTGATGTGGAACATGGAACAACAGATTGGTTCAAAATTGTGAAAGAAGTACATCAAGGCTGTATATTGTCACCCTGCTATTTAGCATATATGCAGAGTACATCATGGAAAAAGCTGGGCCAGATGAATCACAAGCTGGAATCAAGATTTCCAGGACAAATATCAACAACTTTAGATATGCATATGTCACCAACTGAACAGCAGAAAGTGAAGACGAACTAAAGAGCCTCTTAATGAAGGTAAAAAAGGAGAGTGAAAAAGTTGGCTTAAAACTCAACATTCAGAAAACAGATCATGACATCCAGTCCCATCACTTAATGGCAAATAGATGGGAAAACAATGGAAACAGTGAGAGACTTTATTTTCTTGGGTTCCAAAACCACTGTAGATGGTGACTGCAGCCAGGAAATTAAAAGACGCTTGTTCCTTGGAAGAAAAGCTATGACAAACCTAGGAAGCTTATTAAAAAGCAAAGACATTACTTTGCCAACAAAGGTCCAAATAGTCAAAGCTATGGTTTTTCCAGTGGTCATGTATGGATGTAAGAATTGAACTGTAAAGAAAGCTGAGCGCCAAAGAACTAATGCTTTTGAGCTGTTGTACTGGAGAAGACTCTTGAAAGTCCCTTGACTGCAAGGAGATCAAAAAAGTCAATCTTACAGAAAATCTATCCTGAATATTCATTGGAAAGACTGATCAGGAAGATGAAGCTCCAATACTTTGTCCACCTGATACAAAGACCTGACTCATTAGAAAAGACCCTGATGCTGGGAAATATTGAATCAGGAAGAGAAGGGGATGACAAGGAATGAGATGGTTGGGTGGCATCACTGACTCAATGGACATGAGTTTGAGCAAGCTCTGAGAGATGGTGAAGGACAGGGAAGCCTGGCATGCTGCAGTCCATGGGTCCGTCAAGAGCCAGACATAACTGAGTGACTGAATAGCAACAAATAAGTTATATATCTTTAAAAAGTTATAAGGTGAGGATAGAAAATAATCACTAAAATGATAATGAAATATCAAACTAGGGAATTTTTAATGAATTTGCAATCCTTGAGAGAGAATGTGAATTGAACACTAAATAAAACGTTGTATTAATTTGTTATTGCTTCTGTCTGTAACAAAATGCCACAAATTTAGCAGCTTAAAATAAAGCAAATTCATTGGTTCAAAGTTTTGTATGTCAGAAGTTTCTGTTTGGTGTGACTGGCTTCTCATGTGAAGTCTTGACTAAGTAAGAGTCTGTTTTAAAGCTCAGTTACATTGTTGGTGGTTTTCAATCCCTTATAGTTATAGAATTGAAGTCTGCATTTCCTTGTGGACTATCAGTCAGGGGATATTCCTTAGCTTCTGGAGCACACCTGCATTTTTTTCCATGAGGCTATCTCCGTCTTCAATGTTGAATCTCTCTCACGCTTCTCTTTTAAGGGCTCATCTACGTAGTTCAGATTTATCTGGGATAATCTCTTAATTCTAAAGTCAGTTGACTTGGGAACTTACAACATGTTCATAATCTCTTCATAGTAGCACATAGATAAGTTATTGGTTGAACAACTAGGTAAAGATTTATGTGCATCAAGAGGAAGGATATTTAAGGACCCAACTTAGAATTCTGCGTACCGTAGGTCGTTATGTTTCCTAGTCTGCTCGAATACTAAAGAAAGTAGTGTTTAGAAAGTTCTGATACACTTGCTTAAGCTGTTCACCATTTTTACCATTTTTCTGTAAGAAAATCCCCTTGCACTATCCTGCAACTGTCTTTGATGCCTGTGTGTAGAGTGTGTCTGCTCAGTTGCATTCAACTCTCTGTCTCTTTGCAGCTCCATTGACTATAGCCTGCCAGGCTCCACTGTCTATGGAACTTTCCAGGCAAGAATACTGGAGTAGGGTGCCATTTTCTTCTCTGGGGGATCATCCCGACTCAGGGATCAAGCCTGAGCCTATTGCATCTCCTGCATTGGCAGGTGGATTTTTTTTTTACTAGTGCCACCTGAGTACTTGTATCCAAATCCAAGGGAATATGACGATCTTGGGTTCACCTAAAAGCCCCAACATATATTTTAAAGACATATTTTCATACCCCTTAGCCTAGAACTGACATGTTTTCCTAAAATCTTGAGTGTTTTTCTCATACAGCATTTAAAAAGTCAGGGTTTTCTCTATTACACAGATGGAATCAGAAACCCGGTGAAATAACATCAAGTGCTCATAAATCAGACTAATTTTTCTTAGAATCTAGATATTACACAAGGGCAGAACAGGGACTCAAGTTCAGAAATGATGGCTACTTTTTTTTCTTTTGGATTTACCGTGAGGCAATGAGAAGAAGAAGAAGAAGAAGGAGAAGACGACGACGACGACGACGACGACGACTGTCAGTCAGCTAGACATTAAAACAAGATTTACTATTTGTGATCATTCACTGTCTTCCCATGGCAAATTCACATAGGTGCTGCTCTAACAATGGTTTAGGAGAATGCTTGTCAAATTAGTGTATGTTATACTATCTGGATCAGAATATCCAAAAATAATTCTTAAAATGCAAATAGTTTGGACTCTTCAAAGATTTACCCGATGGGATGATCTATGAATGGGCTTCAAGAATCAATCTGCATTTTAAACAACTTTCCTAAATAATTCTAATCTCCACTTTTTTAAAAAAAGAATTTGTATTATTGAAACTATTTTTAATTCATTTAAAATTATTTATCATAAAGTTTGACTACTTAAAGTCCTACATAGAGAGAAAAGTGGATCTAACCTCAGGGTTTGACTATGACTTATCCTTTCTAGCTTGGAAGGTGTTCCACTAGATTTGTGTCCAGGTCTTCTGTTAAATAATACTTTCTCCTTTTGGTTCACCTTAAAGTGATGTTATGGTTAATAACATTTTTGTTCCAGTAAAGATTTTATAAAGCAATTAGACCAACTTTCTTGTTTTACATACAAGAAAATTGAGGCCTAGAATATTTAAGTGACAAAGTCATTCTGATCTTTAGTGGGGAGATAAAGACTTGCAAACAGTTTTCAAGATCAGAACTCCAGTGATCTTTTCAATGCATCATACTCCCTACATCTTTTATGTTAATCTATCTAATACTGAAATATCCTCTGTAAAAAGCTATTACAATTTAGGAAAATCACTTATAATTATGGTTTCACCTTGAAGGCAGATGACTTCTCAAAACTTTGACTCTTTACTCATTCCTGGATACCATCAGGAATCCATGGACTTTCAAAACAGATTAGTTGATAATACTGCAGTTTAGTTTGTACCCAGTAAAATAAAATCAATATAAAGTGTATAATTTTTCTTTAGCACTTGAAATTTTCCATATGCCATCCTGAGTATATTTATATCTCATTTTATTTTATATGCAACTTTTAATAATTTAGATTGCAGATGTCTAATGTTTTAGTTTTATTTGTACTGCCATATTTCTAAGTAGATTTTGTTCACAGTTTAAATAATTTTTGAACTTTAAAATTATTTGGTTTTATTTCACAATGCTTCTATTTTCACATTGTTAATTTTTTATCCTGATTTTATATAGCTCTATTGTAGGAAAACATGAAATAATTCAGAAATATACTACTTTGAAGTATGGTCAAGCAGTGAACAAAGTCTCTATTTTGTGATAACAATTGTTCTTTATAAAAAATCTCCTAAAAATAGAGAAGTTGCATATTTATAAATAAATGACTGACAAAAATAATAACTTGAAAACATCTTTCCACCCAGGTGATGACATCCTAAGAAAATAATTCTTACATTGAATTTGAAGAGCATTGTGACTTGGTGCAGTTTAAAGATGGCAGAGGAATAGGACAGAGAGACCACTTTCTCCCCCCAAAATTCATCTAAAGATCATTTGAATACTGAGCAAATCCCACAAAACAACTTCGGAAGGCTAGCAGAGGATATCGGGCACCCAGAAAGGCAGTCCATTGTCTTCAAAAGGAGGTAGGACAAAATATAAAAGATAAAAATAGAGACAAAAGAGTTAGGGATGGAGACCT
The DNA here is from genome assembly GCA_006410935.1 of Redunca redunca. Classification (NCBI taxonomy): domain Eukaryota; kingdom Metazoa; phylum Chordata; class Mammalia; order Artiodactyla; family Bovidae; genus Redunca; species Redunca redunca. Next base: position 326,755 of record SJYQ01002433.1, read on the forward strand.
GTCCGAGGGAGGGAGTTGTGAAAGAGGAGAAGTTTCCAAATACCAGGAAACCCTCTCACCCATGGGTCTGTGAGGAATTTTGGAATCTCAGAGAGCAACATAACTGGGAGGAAAAAATAAATAAGTAAAACCCACAGATTACACTGGCAAATGGGAGCTGAACAGGGAGGCACGGGCTGCATTGCTTAGGGTAAGGACTGGGCCTGAATGCCCTGAGGACAATCTGAGGGAGCTAAGGTCAGATAGCAACCCAAACTGTGGGATAGCCAGAGAGAGAGAAAAAAAAAAAAGAGAACTTTCTCGAGAAAAGCTGTACCTAAGGCACTGCCGGGGCCCACTCACAGACAAAGGACTAAGCGAATACCAGAGGAGAGCTAGCCTGCTGCAGACTGGCCCATCCCCCACCAGAGGTAGAGAGACAGGTGGGCAACAGCCAGAGCCAGAAGGAGAGGGTCAATCTCGGCCCTAGAGATGGCATTTTCCAACAAACTGTGAGCAGGCTCCCAGTTGCTAACTGATTCTTCCTGGGACCCTGGACAGTTGACATACACCAGGAGGGTTGCAGCCAGAGATCAGCTCCCCAGAGGAGACACACAGCACACCTGAGCCGGTGCTTCCACAGCAAACCCAGGAAACCAAGCAACTGGGACAGGGGAGGTGATAAGATGCACCGCCCCACCTGGGGAGCCTGTGCTTGCCAAGCACCTGGTTGTCTGAGCTGCTTGGTACTGGAAAGGGCACAAAACGTAGGTCCACTAGAGTATGAGCCTTTGTGGAGTACCTGAGAACCCGAACCTGAGTGGCTTAGACCTGGGATGTGCACGCAACCCAGGGCCCAATTTAGACAGTTCCCCTGCAGAGCAACCTGAAGCCTGAGCAGTGTAGACCAGGAAAGCACACACGCCATGAGTGGCTCAGACACTGCAAGCACTTCCTACACATGCCAGTGATATTTGTTTGCAGCGTTCCTCCCTCCCCACAGCACAACTGAACAAGTGAGCCTAAATAAGTGGCCACCTCCGTCCCCTTGTGTAAGGGTGGAAATTAGACACTGAAGAGACTTGCAAACAGAAGAAGCCAAAATAAACAGAGGGAACCTCTTTGGAAGTGGCAGATGCAACAGATTAAAACCCTGTAGGAGGTGGTCCTAAGATGGCAGAGGAATAGGATGGGGAGACCACTTTCTTCCCCACAAATTCATCAAAATAATATTTGAACGCTGAGTAAATTCCATAAAACAACTTCTGAATGCTGGCAGAGAACATCAGGCACCCAGAAATGCAGCGCATTGTCTTCGAAAGGAGGTAGGAAAAAATATAAAAGATAAAGAGAGACAAAAGAGGTAGGGATGGAGATCTGTCCCAGGAAGGGAGTCTTTAAAAAGAGAGAAATTTCCAAACACCAGGAAACACTCTCACTGGCGAATCTGTGGTGAGCCTTGGAACCCAGAGGGCAACATAACCGGGAGGAAAAATAAATAAATAATTAAAACCCACAGATTAATAGCCCAATGGTAACTTCCCCAGTGGAGAAGCAGCCCAGACACCTGCACCTGCCGCTAGCAAGTGGGAGCTGGGTAGGGAGGCACAGGCTGCCTTGCTTAGAGTAAGGACCGAGCCTGAATGCCTGAGGGCAATCTGAGGGAACTAACTTGAGATAGCAAACCAGACTATGGGATAGCTATCCCTCGAAAAGGCCTAACCTGAGACATCGCCAGGCCCGCTCACAGAACAAAGGACTGAACAGAGCTAGCTGGTTGCGGACCGGCCCATCCCCTGCTGGAGACAGGCAGGCAAGGGCAGCCAGAGTGAAAGAGGGCAATCATGGCCCCAGAGAGCCATCATCTACCAAACTGCAAGCAGGCTTTGTTGCTAACCAAGACTTCTTGGGATTCTGGATGGTCGACATCCGCTATGAGGGTCGCAGCCAGAGATCAGCTCCCCAGAAGAGACAAATGGCACACCTGAGAAGGTATGCCAGTTGTACACCCAGAAAACTAAGTGGCAGGGATGGGAGAGGTGATAAGTCTCAGCGAGCATGCCCGCTTGCCAAGCACCTGGTCACCTGAGCTGCTCAGACCTGGGAAGGGCACAAAACACAGGCCCAATCGAGTCTGCAACTTTGTGGAGTAGCCAAGTACCTGAACCTAAGCAGCTTAGATCTGGGAAGTGCATACAACCCAGGGCTGGCCTCAACAGTTCCTGGCAGAGCAACTTAGAGCCTAAGCAATGTAGACAGGGAAAGCACACATCCTGTGAGCAGGGGCAAACCCAGTGTGGCTGAGACACTGCGAGCACATGCCAGTGTTATTTGTTTGCAGTGTTCCTCCCTCCCTACAGCACGACTGAACAAGTGAACCTAAAAAAGTGTCCACCATTGTCCTCTTGTGTCAGGGTGGAAATTAGACACTGAAGAGACCAGCAAAGAGAAGAAGCTAAAACAAACAGAAGGAACCGCTTTGGAAGTGACAGGTGCAATAGATTAAAACCCTGTAGTTAGTAACTATGATCACTCATCTAGAGCCAGACATACTGGAATGTGAAGTCAAGTGGGCCTTAGGAAGCATCACTATGAACAAAGCTAGTGGAGGTGATGGAATTCCAGCTGAGCTATTTCAAATCCTGAAAGATGATGCTGTGAAAGTGCTGCACTAAATATGCCAGCAAATTTGGAAAACTCAGCAGTGGCCACAGGACTGGAAAAGGTCAGTTTTCATTCCAATCCCAAAGAAAGGCAATGCCAAAGAATGCTCAAACTACCGCACAATTGCACTCATCTCACACGCTGGTAAAATAATGCTCAAAATTCTCCAAGTCAGGCTTTAGCAATACGTGTACCATGAATTTCCAGATGTTCAAGCTTGATTTAGAAAAGGCAGAGGAACCAGCGATCAAATTGCCAACATTTGCTGGATCATGGAAAAAGCAAGAGAGTTCCAGAAAAACATCTATTTCTGCTTTGTTGACTATGTTAAAGCCTTTGACTGTGTGGATCACAATAAACTGTGGAAAATTCTGAAATAGATGGGAATACCAAACCACCTGACCTGCCTCTTGAGAAACCTATATGCAGGTCAGAAAGCAACAGTTAGAACTGGACATGGAACAACAGACTGGTTCCAAATAGGAAAAGGAGTACGTCAAGGCTGTATGTTGTCACCCTGCTTATTTAACTTCTATGCAGAGTACATCATG
>SJYQ01002433.1:330495-340631 GCA_006410935.1 Redunca redunca
TGAGTTTGAGTGAACTCCGGGTTTTGGTGATGGACAGGGAGGCCTGGCGTGCTGCAATTCATGGGGTTGCAAAGAGTCGGACATGACTGAGCAACTGAACTGAACTGAACATAGGAATGGGCCTATAGATCTTGAGAAGTATAAACCATATCAAGGAACTATCTGAAAATAAACTGACCCTACACTGTCCACAACAACACCAGAGAAAGTCCTAGATATATTTTTACTATTATCATTCTTTAAATTAAAAATATATATATTTTAAAGTCCTCTATTACTCCTTTAATTTTCATTTTTATAACCTACTATTACTTTGCCAAAAATGAAAAACCCCAAATTTTTAAGCAAACGTCATATGTATATATTTTATAATTTTTGTGACTATTTTTTTCTTTAATATTGTATTTTTGAGAATCCAGCCTCTGCTCTAGATTTTTAGTCTTTGCTTTTTGGTATTTGTTATCAATTTTGTACATTTAAGAACCCAACCTTCAGTACCCATTTTTACTGGCTTGACTGCTCTCTCCCCCTTTGGACTCTCTTTCTCTACCACATAGCCTCTAACTCCTCCCTCCCCCTTCTCTTCTTTACCCAACTCTGTGAATCTCTTTGTGTGTTCTGGACTGTGGAGAACACTTAAGGAACTGATTACTGGATGGATCTGTCTCACTTCTTTTGATTTCCCCATTTATCCTCCTGGCCACCTCTGTCTCCTTCCTCCATCTCCTCTTCTCTGTGTAACTCTGTGAACTTCTCAGAGGGATCCAGACTTTGGAGAGCACATAGGGAAGTGATTACTGGCTAGCTGTTCTCTCCCCTTTTAATTCCCCCTCTCCTCTTCCTTGTCACCTCTATCGCCCTCCTCCCTCTTCTCTTCTCCAGGTAACTCTGTGAACCTCTCTCGGTGTCCCTCACTGTGGAGAAACTTTTCATCTTTAAGCTAGATGTTTTATCAACAGTGTTGTATAGATGGTGAAGTCTTGAGGCTACTGTAAGAATAAAACTGAAAACCAGAAACAGGAGGCTTAAGTCCAAATCCTGAGAACACCAGAGAACTCCTGACTCCAGGGAACATTAATTGATAGGAGTTCATCAAATATCTCCATACCTACATTGAAACCAAGCACAACCCAAGGGCCAACAAGTTCCAGAGTAAGACATACCATGCTATTTCTCCAGCAACATGGGAACATAGCCCTGAGCTTCAATATACAGGCTGCCCAAAGTCACACCAAACCCACTGATATCTCATGATTCATTACTGGACACTTCATTGCACTCCAGAGAGAAGAAATACAGCTCTACCCGCCAGAACACAGACACAAGCTTCCTTAACCAGGAAACCTTGACAAACCATTTATCCAACCCCACCCACAGTGAGGAAACTCCACAATAAAGAGAAATCTACAAACTGACAGAATACAGAAAGGCCACCCCAATCACAAAAATATAAACCAGATGAGGAGGCAGAGAAATACCCAGTAGGTATTTCTGGATAAATGGATAAATGCCCATTTGTCCTGGACAATGGGATAAATGCCCACCAAACCAAACAAAAGAGGAAGAGATAGGGAATCTACCTGATAGAGAATTCCAAATAACGATAGTGAAAATGATCCAAAATCTTGAAAACAAAATGGAGTTACAGATAAATAGCCTGGCAACAAGGATTGAGAAGATGCAAGAAAGGTTTAACAAGGACCTAGAAGAAATAAAAAANCAGATAAATAGCCTGGCAACAAGGATTGAGAAGATGCAAGAAAAGTTTAACAAGGACCTAGAAGAAATAAAAAAGAGTCAATATATAATGAATAATGCAATAAATGAGATCAAAATCACTCTGGAGGGAACCAACGGTAGAATAATGGAGGCATAAGACAGGATAAGTGAGGTAGAAGACAGAATCTTAGAAACAAATGAAACAGAGAGAAAAAAAGAAAAAAAACAAATTAAAAGAATGAGGACAATCTCAGAGACCTCTGGGACAATGTTAAACGTCCCAACATTCAAATCATAGGAGTCCCAGAAGAAGAAGACAAAAAGAAAGACCATGAGAAAATATTTGAGGAGATAATACTTGAAAACTTTCCTAAAATGAGGAAGGAAATATTCACCCAAGTCCAAGAAACCCAGAGAGTCCCAAACAGGATAAACCCAAGGCAAAACACCCCAGTACACATATTAATCAAATTAACAAAGATCAAACACAAAGAAAAAATATTAAAAGCAGCAAGGGAAAAACAACAAATATTACACAAGGGGATTCCCAAAAGGATAACAGCTGATCTTCAATAGAAACTCTCAGGCCAGGAGGGAATGGCAGGACATATTTAAAGTGATGAAAGAAAATAACCTATAGCCCAGATTACTATACCCAGCAAGGATCTCATTCAAATATGAAGGAGAAATCAAAAGCTTTCCAGACAAGCAAAAGCTGAGAGAATTNGCTTTCCAGACAAGCAAAAGCTGAGAGAATTCAGCACCACCAAACCAGCTCTCCAACAAATGCTAAAGGATCTTCTCTAGACAGGAAACACAGGAAGGGTGTATAAACTCAAACCGAAAACAAAGTAAATGGCAATAGGATCATACTACGGGACTTTCCTGGTGGCTCAGAGGTTAAAGCATCTGCCTGCAATGTGGGAGACCTGGGTTCAGTCCCCAGGTCGGGAAGATCCCCTGGAGAAGGAAATGGCAATCCACTCTAGTATTCTTGCCTGGAGAATCCCATGGACGGAGGAGCCTGGAGGGCTACAGGTCCATGAGGTCGCAAAGAGTCAGACACGACTGAGCGACTTCACTTATCAATAATTACATTTAATGTAAATGGGTTGATAGCCCCAACCAAAAGACAAAGACTGGCTGAATGGATACAAAAACAAGACCCCTATATATGTTGTCTACAAGATACCCACCTCAAAANACAAGGGACACATACAGACTGAAAGTGAAGGGCTGGAAAAAGACATTCCACATAAATAGAGACCAAAAGAAAGCAGGAGTAGCAATACTCATATCAGATAAAATAGACTTTAAAACAAAGGCTGTGAAAAGAGACAAAGAAGACCACTACATAATGATCAAAGGATCAATCCCAGAAGATATAACAATTATAAATATATATGCACCCAACATAGGAGTACCACAATATGTAAGACAAATGCTAACAAGTATGGAAGGGGAAATTAACAATAACAAAATAATAGTGGGAAACATTAATACCCAACTCACACCTATGGATAGATCAACTAAACAGAAAATTAACAAGGAAACACAAACTTTAAATGACACAATAGACCAGTTAGACCTAATTGATATCTATAGGACATTTCACCCCCAAACAATGAATTTCACCTTTTTCTCAAGTGCACATGGAACCTTTTCTAGGACAGATCACATNAGTGCACATGGAACCTTTTCTAGGACAGATTACATACTGGGCCATAAATCTAGCATTGGTAAATTAAAAAAAAAAAAAAATGAAATCATTGCAAGCATCTTTTCTGACCTCAATGCAGTAAGATTAGATCTCAATTACAAGAGAAAGACTATTAAAAATTCCAATATATGGAGGCTGAACAACATGCTGCTGAGGAGCCAACAAATCACAGAAGAAATCAAAAAAGAAATCAAAATATGCATAGAAACGAATGAAAATGAAAACACAACAACCCAAAACCTGTGGGCACTGTAAAAGCAGTGCTAAGGGGAAGGTTCATAGCAATACAGGCATACCTCAAGAAACAAGAAAAAAGTCAAATAAATAACCTAACTCTATATCTAAAGCAACTAGAAAAGGAAGAAATGAAGAACCCCAGAGTTAGTAGAAGGAAAGAAAACTTAAAAATTAGGGCAGAAATAAAAGCAAAAGAAACAAAAGTGACCCTAGCAAAAATCAACAAAGCCAAAAGCTGCTTTGCTGAGAAGATAAACAAAATTGACAAACCATTAGCCAGACTCATCAAGAAACAAATGGAGAAAAATCAAATCAACAAAATTAGAAATGAAAATGGAGAGATCACAACAGACAACACAGAAATACAAAGGATCATAAGAGACTACTATCAGCAAATCTCTGCCAATAAAATGGACAACTTGGAAGAAATGGACAAATTCTTAGAAAAGTACAACTTTCCAAAACTGAACCAGGAAGAAATAAAAAATCTTAACAGACTCATCACAAGCACAGAAATAGAAACTATAATCAGAAATCTCTCAGAAAAAAAAAAAAAAAAAGCCCAGGACCAGATGGCTTCACAGCTGAATTCTACCAAAAATTTAGAGAAGAGCTAATACCTATCCTACTCAAACTCTTCCAGAAAATTGGAGAGGAAGGTAAACTTCCAAAGTCATTCTATGAGGCTACCTTCACCCTAATACCAAAACCAGACAAGGATGCCACAAAAAAAGAAAACTACAGGTTGATATCACTGATGAACATGGATGCAAAAATCCTTAACAAAATACCAGCAAACAGAATCCAACAACACATTAAAAAGATCATACACCATGACCAAGTGGGCTTTATCCCAGGGATGCAAGGATTCTTCAATATCCACAAATCAATCAACGTAATACACCACATTAACAAATTGAAAGGAAAAAAACCCACATGATTACCTTAGATGAAGAGAAAGCCTTTGACAAAATTCAATATCCATTTATGATAAAAACCCTCCAGAAAGCAGGAATAGAAAGAACATACCTCAACATAAAAAAAGCTATATATATGACAAACCCACAGCAAACATTATCATCAGTGGTGAAAAATTGAAAGCATTTCCCCTAAATCAGGAACAAGACAAGAGTGGCCTCTCTCACAACTACTATTCAACATAGTTTTGGAAGTTTTGGCCACAGCAGAGCAGAAAAAGAATAAAGGAATCCAGATTGGAAAAGAAGAAGTAAAACTCTCACTGTTTGCAGATGACATGATCCTCTACATAGAAAACCCTAAAGACTCCACCAGAAAATTACTAGAGCTAATCAATGAATAGAATAAATTTACAGGATATGAAATCAACACACAGAAATCTCTTGCATTCCTATACACTAATAATGAAAAAACAGAAAGAGAAATTAAGGAAACAATTCCATTCACCATTGCAACGAAAGAATAAAATACTTAGCAATATATCTACCTAAAGAAACAAATGACCTATATATAGAAAACTATAAAACACTGGTGAAAGAAATCAAAGAGGGTACCAATAGATGGAGAAATATACCATGTTCATGGATCGGAAGAATCAATATAGTGAAAATGAGTATACTATGCAAAGCAATCTATAGATTCAATGCAATTCCTATCAAGCTACCAGTGGTAGTTTTCACAGAGCTAGAACAAATAATTTCACAATGCTAAAGCAATCTTGAGAAAGGAGAATGAAACTGGAGGAATCAACCTGCCTGACTTCAGGCTCTACTACAAAGCCACAGTCATCAAGACAGTATGGTATTGGCACAAAGACAGAAATATGGATCAATGGAACAAAATAGAAAGCCCAGATATAAGTCCACACACCTATGGACACCCTATCTTTGACAAAGGAGGCAAAAATATACAATGGAGAAATGACAATCTCTTTAACAAGTGGTGTGGGGAAACCTGGTCAACCACTTCTAAAAGAATGAAACTAGAACACTTTCTAATACCATACACAGAAATAAACTCAAAATGGATTAAAGATCTAAACGTTAGGCCAGAGACTATAAAAATCCTAGAGGAAAACAGGCAAAACAGTCTCTGACATAAATCACAGCAGGATCCTCTATGACCCACCTCCCAGAGTAATGGAAATAAAAGCAAAAATAAACAAATGGGACCTAATTAAACTTAAAAGCTTCTGCACAACGAAGGAAACTATGAGCAAGGTGAAAAGACAGCCTTCAGAATGGGAGAAAATAATAGCAAATGAAGCAACTGGTAAAGAATTAATCTCAAAAAGTACGAGCAGCTCCAGCAGCTCAATTTCAGAAAAATAAGTGACCCAGTCAAAAAATGGGCCAAAAAACTAAACAAACATTTCTCCAAAGAAGATGTATAGATGGCTAACAAACACATGAAAAGATGCTCAACATCACTCATTATCAGAGAAATGCAAATCAAAAACCACAGTGAGGTACCATTTCACACCAGTCAGAATGGCTGTTATCCAAAAGTCTACAAGCAATAAATGCTAGAAAGGGTGTGGAGAAAAGGAAACCCTCTTACTCTGTTGGTGGGAATGCCATCACTATGGAGAACAGTGTGGAGATTCCTAAAAACCTGGAAATAGAACGCCATATGACCCAGCAATCCTACTGCTGGGCATACACACTGAGGAAACCAGAATTGAAAGAGACACATGTACCCCAATGTTCATCACAGCACTGCTTAACAATAGCCAGGACATGGAAGCAACCTAGATGTCCATCAGCAGATGAATGGATAAGAAAGCTGTGGTACATACACACAGCGGAATATTACTCAGCCATTAAAAATAATGTATTTGATTCAGTTCTAATGGGTGGATGAAACTGGAGCCTATTTTACAGAGTGAAGTAAGTCAGAAAGAAAAACACCAGAACAGTATCAGTTCAGTTCAGTTCAGTTGAGTCACTCAGTCGTGTCCGACTCTTTTCAACCCCGTGAATCACAGAACGCCAGGCCACCCTGTCCATCACCAACTTCTGGAGATCACTCAACCTCATGTCCATCGAATTGGTGATGCCATCCAGCAATCTCATCTTCTGTTGTCCCCTTCTCCTCCTGCCCCCAATTCCTCCGAGCATCAGGGTCTTTTCCAGTGAGTGAACTCTTCGCATAAGGTGGCCAAAGTATTGGAGTTTCAGCTTCAACATCAGTCCTTCCAATGAACACCCAGGACTGATCTCCTTTAGGATGGACTGGCTGGATATCCTTGCAGTCCAAGGGACTTGCAAGAGTCTTCTCCAACACCATAGTTCAAAAGCATCAATTTTTTGGCACTCAGCTTTCTCCACAGTCCAACTCTCACATCCCTACATGACCACTGGAAAAACCATAGCCTTGACTAGATGGGTCTTTGTTGGCAAAGTAATATCTCTGCTTTTGAATATGTTATCTATGTTGGTCATAACTTTCCTTCCAAGGAGTAAGCGTCTTTTAATTTCATGGCTGCAATCACCATCTGCAGTGATTTCGGAGCCCCCAACAATAAAGTCTGACACTGTTTCCACTCTTTCCCCATCTATTTGCCATGAAGTGATGGGACCAGATGCCATGATCTTCGTTTTCTGAATGTTGAGCTTTAAGCCAACCTTTTCACGGTCCTCTAATACAGTATAGTAACACATATATATGGAATTTGAAAGATGGTAACAACAACCCTATATGCGAGACAACAAAAAAGACATAGATGTATAGAACAGTCTTTTGTATTCTGTGAGAGAAGGCAAGGGGGGATCATTTGACAGGATAGCGTTGAAACAGGTATATTATCATATGTGAAGCAGATCACCAAGCAAGATTCGATGCATGAGACAGGGTGACCGGGGCTGGTGCACTGGTATGACCCTGGGGGATGGGATGGGGAGGGAATTGGGTGGGGAATTCTGGATGGGGAACACATTTGCGTCTGTGGCTGTTTCATGTTGATGTTTGGCAAAAACCACTACAATATTGTAAAGTAATTAGTCTGCAGTTAAAATAAATTAAAAAAAAATTTAAAAATATGTAAAATAAAATTCCGTGATTCACAACTGAAAAAGAAAAGGAGCTGAAGGTGAGGTGGGGGTAGAATCATATTGGCGAACCCATATCTTAACCTAGACACCCAGACTTGCCCTCTAGTTTTTATTATATTTCAATGTATTTATTTGTATCTTGTTATATAGGAGGGTGGTCACCAATCTCTCCTTCATGTTCAGTGAGGTTAACACACTTTCTAAAATTAAATATGTACAGAAGATTAAAGTGTTATTACTCAGTTTGTGTAACTGAGTAATTGAATGGGACTTTTTCCCTTTGATTTTTGAGTAAATTTGTGGATATTGACTGATAGCAGAGAATGGAGCAAGGAATTTTGGAATGAAGAGTATTTTGAGAGATTCGTGCATCTGACTAGTGCAGCATAGATATGGTCTTTGAAAAATATGTGAGGATGAGGAAACCATATAAGACTCCTATGTGTGTGTGTGTGTGTGAGAGAGAGAGAGAGAGAGAGAGAGAGAGAGAAGGAGAGAGAAAGGATAATGGGAAGATGTCTGCTAGTTCTCTGGTTCTCAGCCCAAGCTTCAGCAGATTTCAAATTAAAACTACTTTCCAAGTAAATGAAATTCAATTAAAAAAAAAAAAGCCATTGTGTGCCTAACGTGTAAAGCATTATGACAACTCAAGAAAACAGTCCTAATTTTTTTCATGTCTTTATAGTTAGCTCCAATAGGAAGACATATACTGCCATATACATTTTCATGTATATAATCATAAAGCCACTGAACTGTTATAACTGAGAGAAACAGACATTAATGACTTTAAATTTCTCAGCCCACAGAAAAAGGAACTGAGTCCAAAAAATGTAGGTGATTTGCCAAGAGTCGCAGAGAAATCTTTCTGATATTATCTGCCTACTCTAAATAGACTTATCATATAACTGAGAAGAAAATTGAGGGAAAAGGCAAGCCAGGAACATACTATAATTTGCTATTGTTCCACATTGTCTGTGAATAACCAGTTTAATTGTATATGTAACTTGCTGCAGAATCGCTTTGACTCTAGCTGGTCTCTGAGACAGAAGTGAGGACAATTAATTCATCTTTCATAAAGATGAGGTTTTATCGGGCTTCTCTTCCTTTTTAGGATTTCCCTAATTTGCCTAATTTATTGTGAAAGCAAATGAGAAGTCAGCCAATCAGTATAAATATCAAAGTTATCTTCAGAGTGGATGCTGCATGGTTAGCTGACTGGCAGATGCCAAAGAATTAGGTCATAATCAAGACCAATTAGAAGTCCTTAGTAGTCCCTGATGAACTTTGCACACTTGTTGAAGTCAGATAAGGGCCACGTTCTCCATAGCAATTGTTAAGTACCAGATGCGCATTACAAATGATCTTTGGAACAGCCTTTCATAATCTACCTTAAAATGATTAGGAGGCAACCCAAAGTGGACCTGTGATATTTCAGACAAATTGGCTGGTTAAAATACCTAAGGTCTGGACACATAATTTTCACTATAGAAGTTTATATTACAATTTGCTCCCAAACCCCAAAAACCTTTGATTAGTTCTTTCCTCATTCAGCTCAATTTAGGAATCTTCCCCTTATCAAAGGAATGTGATTCAAAAGCATTCTTGTTATCCAGGAGCACTAATTCACCTCAATTTCACAGATTTCTCCAGAACTCCTTCCTGGTTAAAGNTCCCAAACCCCAAAAACCTTTGCTTAGTTCTTTCCTCATTCAGCTCAATTTAGGAATCTTCCCCTTATCAAAGGAATGTGATTCAAAAGCATTCTTGTTATCCAGGAGCACTAATTCACCTCAATTTCACAGATTTCTCCAGAACTCCTTCCTGGTTAAAGGTTGTGGCTCTAGAACCTATTATTCTTTAATATTACTTCCTCAGTCTTGTATAGAACATTTTCTAATGTAAAATGAGTCCCAAATGAAGGACAAAGAAAGCTGTGAAATTCCCAAAAGAAGTACCTCATCTACTGCATTCTTTCTGGTACAATGATCCATGCCTACTCAGTCCTCAGGGTATCAGTTACATGTTCGTTATACAACCATGAAAACTCAGGGTTCACAGTATACATGCATCTTTACTTATATTCTTATTTATATAAATGCATGACTAAATATCCTATTTTGGAGCAAGTTAGAATTTAGGAACTAAAGACTAGATCTTGTGACTTTCTTGTCTGAATTTCAAATACAAATAATAAAAATTAATCAAATCCCTTCTGTTTGAGGTTTGAATGTTATTTTTCATTTAGATATAAAAAATAACAGATAATAACTTGCTATTCATTCTTGCTAAAGTCTAAGGCAAAATACTACAGAAAACCATGGAAGGGAGCATGTGGCTATAGTGAAAGTAAGGTGAGTCACAGAGGACACAGATCTTGTCTCAAATTCTGGTTCTAATTTTAATTAGCTTATTGAAATAGGGAAAATCAG
>SJYQ01002433.1:344295-355531 GCA_006410935.1 Redunca redunca
CAGGCTTCAGCAATACGTGAACTGTGAACTTCCAGATGTTCAAGCTGGTTTTAGAAAAGGCAGAGAAATCAGAGATCAAATTGCCAATATCTGCTGGATCATGGAAAAAGAAAGAGAGTTCCAGAAATCATCTATTTCTGCTTTATTGACTATGCCAAAGCCTTTGACTGTGTGGATCACAATAAACTGTGGAAAATTCTGAAAGAGATGGGAATACTAGACCACCTGATCTGCCTCTTGAGAAACCTATGCAAGCCAGGAAGCAACAGTTAGAACTGGACGTAGAACAAAAGACTGGTTTCAAATAGGAAAAGGAGTACATCAAGCCTGTATATTGTCACCCTGCTTATTTCTATGCAGAGTACATCATGAGAAACAGTGGGCTGGAAGAAGCACAAGCTGGAATCAAGATTACCAGGAGAAATATCAATAACCTCAGATATGCAGATCACACTACTTATATGGCAGAAAGTGAAAAGGAACTAAAAACCTATTGATGAAAGTGAAAGAGGAGAGTGAAAAAGCTGGCTTAAAGCTCAACACTCAAAAAACGAAGATCATGGCATTTGGTCCCATCACTTCATGGGGAATAGATGGGGAAACAGTTTCAGACTTTATTTTTTGGGGGGCTCCAGAATCACTGCAGATGGTGATTGCAGCCATCAAATTAAAGATGCTAACTCCTTGAAGGGAAAGTTATGACCAACTTAGATAGCATATTCAAAAGCAGAGACATCACTTTGCCATCAAGGTTCCGTCTAGTCAAGATTATGGTTTTTCCAGTGGTCATGTATGGATGTGAGAGTTGGACTGTAAAGAAAGCTGAGTGCTGAATAATTGATGCTTTTGAACTGTGGTGTTGGAGAAGACTTTTGAGAGTCCCTTGGACTGTAAGGAAATCCAACCAGTCCATTCTAAAGGAGATCAGTCCTGGGTGTTCTTTGGAAGAACTGATGCTAAAGCTGAAACTCCAATACTTCGGCCACTTCATGCCAAGTGTTGACTCACTGGAAAAGACTCTGATGCTAGAGGGATTGGGGGCAGGAGGAGAAGGGGATGATGGAGGATGAGATAGCTGGATGGCATCACCGACTTGATGCACATGTGTTTGGGTGAACTCTGGGAGTTGGTGGTGTTGGACAGGAAGGCCTGCTGTACTGCAGTTCATGGGGTCGTAAAGAGTCGGACATGACTGAGTGACTGAAATGACTGACTGAAGCACAAGGCAACAGCAACAGACAGAGGAGTGGGTAAGTAGACCTTTTGTCCTCCCTCTGAGCTATCATGTCGTGAGAGTAGTCCTGGCTAATATCAAAATAATTTGCAACCTCTACAGCCTGAGGGCTTCCCTGGTGGCTCAGACAGTAAAGAATCCTCCTGCAGTGCAGGAGACCCAGGTTCGATCCCTGGGTAAAGGTCCTCTGGAAAAGGAAATGGCTACCCACTCCAGTATTCTTGCCTGGAGAGTTCCGTGGATAGAGGAGCCTGGCAGGCTACAGTCCATAGGGTTGCAAAGAATGGGACACAACTTATGGACTAAGCACACAGGCACACACAGTATGAAGGAGGCAAGGTGGAAGACAGAACGAAGTGTAGCTGCAGAATCTACAGGACTTTTTCTTTGCACAACGAGGACAGAAAATACCCAAGGACAAAGAATGGAGCAAGGCTTCTAGACCACATATCCATTTCCTTTTTTATAACTCAGAGCTCAGCACAGAAATGTGCAATGGTAGTAGGCTGAAGGTGAGCTGTGGACAGAGGGTCCCAGCATCACTTCAATCCTGTGAGTACATATGTGTGGCAGTGAGGATAGTGGGCTGGAGCCTGAAGTGAACAGAAAGAAAAGTCATGTCTCTGATCTCAAATGCAGTTAAGGGACATTTAGATTCTTTCATCACAACTTGTAAATTTTTCTGGAGGGATGGGAAAACAAAACATTTACTCCTGCATAAAAACAGACAACATTCAGATTTGTGTTTATTTGACCTATATTTCCTTGTGTTTGGGTGGTATATACATAGTATATAATTTATAGAAATATTAAAGAGAAAGAATTGCTTGCATTCTCTAAGAGTAGTACATTTTCTTAATTATCCAAGGGAGAGATATGCAATTTTGACATAGGATGCAAGTCGAGAATAGTATCTAACTAGCCTGGATCAGGTCAATGTTTTTCTTTATGTTCTTAATGGAAAGCTATTTAAAATATTTAGTTGATGTTTAATACTTTAAACTTTTAATAGCATTTTTATATTACCTTGTATTGCCAGGATTTTCATGTTTGTAAAAACAAACAAACATGTTCAAAAGGAATGTTCAAAAGGAAATGTGTAAAAGCAAGGGAGAAACACTTTCTTCTGCTGATAAAGGAGTTAGATATAACTTCTTTCTCTAATAGAATGCTCAATGGACTTGTGAACTTTTGATGTTATGGGTTAAGTTCAGGAATGTTCTTACAGAGCTAAAAATACCAAAAAACCTTTAACTACAGTGCAAAAATTCTTTCCCAAGAATTACACAATTCATAAATGATTTTTGCAAACACACTATACAAAAGTAAACTATAAACAGTAAGACAATTTCTAAAGGCATTTTTGGGTCTAAAATTCGACTTCTCCTCTTGCCTGAAGAGATATTTACTTGACACAAAATAACTTGATATAACCATCAAAAGAAAACTGGCCGATGAAGACCATTGCAGATGATTGAGGAGGGGAGTCAGTAGAGACTATGAGTAAAAGAAATTTAAACACCAGGTTTCTTCCATTGATAAAGGAGTTAAACATAACTTTTTTCTCCAATAGAATGCTCAATAGACTTGTGAAATTTTTGTTTCAAGAAATATATATATATATATATATAAATTTCATAGCTTTAAACATGTCTCCATCCAATCATTCCTGTATTAAATATCACTGATACATTTAAAGTTTTAAATTTTGATGTGCTTTTTACCTTGAAGCAAATCCAACCAGTTTTTGTGCAATAAATATTAGAATGATGACAAATGACAAAATTTTCCACTTTAAAAGTACTTAATGATTTCTATTTTTCTCTCAAACATATTATCATAGAATCAGCAGTTTGATGTTTCTTGTTTATACTAATGTTTATAAAATAATGTTGAAAGGCAATAAAATATTCAAATGACTTTAAAATGCACTACTGTATATGCTAAAAATGGTGAACTAGCTAAAACAGGGATATTGGCAATCAAATCTTGCCACATCAATTAAGAGATGGAGGACAGTGAAGCTAACATTTGACCTTGGTATCCTAACTCTCAGTTTGAGGTTCTTCTGTCTCTATCTCATTGCTCTCTATCTCTAAATAATTAAAATGAGGTAAGAACCATGAAAGTATTGTTGGGATTGATCGGTTCTGTGTCCTTATGCACAGAGTAACTTGGAACATCTTAGGCCTATGATGAATGTTTGTAATATCAAGTAAGGAGATTCAATTCTTATCCATGTTGCACAGCATTTTTGTCTCTTCATTGCAATAGATATACTAGATGATAGTTATCCAACATAAAAGCATATCCCATGACTTGACAATAGAATACATGAAGGGAAAGTTGAACCCTGAGACTGCAAATTTCACAGGCAAGACAATAATGATAGATGTCAAGACTAAAGGAAAAATTCCCCAGGTGGCAGTGGAAGCACTCTGTTTCCTGGAAATGGTTAAATGAAGGAGCTAGATGGTAGACCTTAAGCCGAAAATGCCAGGATACTATGCAGGGGATTAATGTGGGGTCTCGTGCATAAAGGGAATAAAAAGCAGTTGGTAGTGATGCTTAGATGCAAAGCATTCATTTGATCATCAGCAAGTGATCTACTATTGGGGCTCATGCAAAGTTAAGTTCTGTATCTATAACTAGTTCTAGCTTCTAAGAAAATAATCATTTAATGATTATAAAATATGCTGACAGGTAACTTTGTCTACCAACATTCACATGATTGTTGTTGGTGTATTTGATGTGCCTACAAGAAAAATTCTTGAGTTTGACAGTTTATGCTATTGATTCAAAAAATATCATTCCAAACCTAGGAAAAATATCCTGTAAATAATATTACACAGAGGCATTAAGAGAAACTAAAATAGAACAAGAGATTTGGCTTACTTTATTTTAAATATGAGTATTAAATTGTTATTTGTTTTTAAATAAAAAATAAATTATAGCCATAGGTTGTTAGGTATGAATACAATGAACTGAATAACTATAAATTTTGAATTCCTATCTTCCTTAATTCTTATCTTCATTAGGAAATAGGCAATTATTTTCCCCTCTTATGAAGCAATGAAATATACACTTGTAAATGAAATATACTTCAATATATAAAACTTAAGCAATAGTGTACACATATATAAGATACAAAATAGATAATTATAAAAGTATCAGAAGTCATCATCATCATGGTACCTAATACAGACCAAGATAAGTTTGTCTATTCTATTTAAGTTTCAGGCTTGGAAAGGTTGTTATTTTTGTTATTCTTTCTAAGAGCAAAGAACTGGTAAATAGCAGATACAGTTTCTCAACAAGAGACTATTTGATTCTAAGTATTAATTATATGTCTGGAGAGCTGAAAATTTTAGTCCCTAAGTATTTTTGTCACCCTGCTTATTTAACTTCTATGAAGAGTACATCATGAGAAACGCTGGGCTAGAAGAAGCACAAGCTGGAATCAAGATTGCCGGGAGAAATATCAATAACCTCAGATATGCAGATGACACCACCCTTATGACAGAAAGTGAAGAGGAACTAAAATTCCTCTTGATGAAAGTGAAAGAGGAGAGTGAAACAGTTGGCTTAAAGCTCCACATTCAGAAAATGAAGATCATGGCCTCTGGTCTCATCACTTCATGGGAAATAGATGGGGAAACAGTGGAAACAGTGTCAGACTATTTTGAGGGGCTCCAAAATTACTGCAGATGGTGACTGCAGCCATGAAATTAAAAGACGCTTACTCCTTGGAAGAAAAGTTATGACCCACCTAGATAGTATATTCAAAAGCAGAGACATTCTTTTGCCAACAAAGGTCCATCTAGTCAAGGCTATGGTTTTTCCTGTGGTCATGTATGGATGTGAGAGTTGGACTGTGAAGATAGCTGAGTGCCAAAGAATTGATGCTTTTGAACTGTGGTGTTGGAGAGGACTCTTGAGAGTCCCTTGGACTGCAAGGAGATCCAACCAGTTCATTCTAAAGATCAGCCCTTGGTGTTCTTTAGAAGGAATGATGCTAAAGCTGAAACTCCAGTACTTTGGCCACCTCATGCAAAGAGTTGACTCATTGGAAAAGACTCTGATGCTAGGAGGGATTGGGGACAGGAAGAGAAGGGGACGACAGAGGATGAGATGCCTGGATAACAACACTGACTCAATGGATGTGAGTCTGAGTGAACACTGGGAATCGGTCATGGACAGGGAGGCCTGGTGTGCTGCGATTCATGGGATTGCAAAGAGTTGGACACAACTGAGTGACTGAACTGAACTGAACTGAAGTATTTTTCAATGAATGCAATATTTATTCCTTTATAATAAGTATGTTTATCATTTTATCACTCTAAAATCACATATAGGTCTGTTCTTCTCCATCATAAACTCTCATAAACAAACTACCATAAATAAAATATTTTTATTTGTGCTTATTTGAAGAAATGCAGTACTTTCTAACTAGAATTATATGTGTGGAATGCTTAATTTCCATGCTATAAACATGCCAGTGTGTCACCCTTGAAACATAAACTGCTAAAGGAAAATTTATCTTTCAGTGGTATGAGATCCAGCTACTAATGAGAATTAGCCTGTGCAGTTTAGGTATTTCAGTAATAGAAATAATTCTGTCTCATTTTCCATAAATTAACATTATTAAAAATAAGCTTATCTACTTAAATATGTGACAAATTAATTTGAACATATTCCATGATGGCATGATGCCATGCATCTATGCAAGAATTAAGTGAATCTGTTCAAGAAGAACATCTAGATCAATCAGTGTATTTTTCTGCCTGAGTCAATTCACATTGTTACTATCTCTAGGTTCAGAAATAGAAAACTTAAAAATTTTGGCAGAGGGATGGTACGGGGTGGGAGATGGGAGGGGATTCGTGTTTGGGAACGCATGTACACTCGTGGTGAATCAATGTCAATGTTTGGCAAAACCAATACAGTAATGTAAAGTAAACTAAAGTAAAAATAAAAATTATAAAAAAAAAAAATTTGGCAGAAACTCCTTGGAATACTCATTTTAAAAGGGAGATTTTGAGAGTCCTGTGTTCCAATCCCAAACAATCAAGGTAAGAATGGAATTAAAAAACAGAATCCAGTTATCCCATTCAGCTGGTAAAGAATCCACCTGCAATGCAGGAGACCCCAGTTCTATTCCTGGGTGGGGGAAGATACCCTGTAGAAGGGATAGGGTATGCACTTCAGTATTCTTGTGCTCCCCTGATGGCTCAGATGGTAAAGAATCCACCTGTAATGCAGGAGACCTGGGTTCAATCCCTGGGTTGGGAATATCCCCTAGAGGAGGACATGGCAACCCACTCCAGTATTCTTCCCTTGAGAATCCCCATGGAAAGGGGAGCAGAGTTGCAAAGAGTCACAACTGAGTGACTAAGCACAGCACACAGCACAGCATTCAGGTTAAAAAACAAAACAAAACAAAATAATCAGAGATCAAAAACAGATGTAAGGAAGGAAGGTTCACAGGTCAGACCAAAGTATAGAGCAAGAAAATAGAAAGATCAGTAGGAAAGTTGACTCATACAAGGAAACTGTTGGAGGCCTGTGAGAATATCTTTCCCTTTATCTGACTCTATTGTACTCCAACCCCATTCCTGCTGATGATGAGTTAGGACCCCAGACAACCTGCTGGTACTTGCCTTTTCTCCCTGTTTGTATGCACCAGTTTGAGTTTCTGCATTCCTAAGAAGACTATAAATGTGGGAATAAACTGGCTTGAGATGCCAAGAAAATATGACTTAGGAGGAAGAAGGTGAGGAAGATATTAGTTGGGGTTTGGACCATCTTGTAAGGCTGTATTTCCAAACTAGTTTGATTATAAAGATTACCTAGAAAAATAGGGATTATTATTATTATTAGCAGATGGCCAGGTCTACTCCTTAATTCTTGATGTATGGGAGGGCTCAAGAATCTATAAAATATTCTTAAAGTATATTATGATTAAGAATGGCTGATAAACACTAGTGCATGTTAAGATTAAGAGGTTTGTGCATATTTAGGCTAGAAACAATACTAAAACATAGGAAGAGCAGCATAATTGTTGATCTAATTATTTAAATTAAGGATGTGGAAAACAAGTGGTAGACACATCTGTTCTAGAAAATAACTTGTGAATTTAAGAGCCATCTTAATTGATTTTTAAAGTTATTCTATTATATAATAAAGTTTACCAGGCCAGTAAAAAATGCCTATAACAGAAAAATAGAAAATGTATTAAACAAAAAATGACAAATAACTAGCCATATGACCATCCTGACAAAAATGAACCATGACTAATTTAACTGTATAATAGTATTTCAACACTTCAGGAACATGTTTCTGAAGAGTCTCCATCCTACATGCATAAAATCTATGTTTGGCAGATAGTTCTATAGGAAAAATATTTAAAGAAATATATTAAAAATGATGTTCAATATATTAAATAAATAAACATTCAAGAGGATCCCCTCTTGAAATCAGCTGTTTGCTGTGTGCTGTACTTAGTCAGTCAGTCATGTCCAACTCTTTGTGATCCATGCACTGTAGCTTGCCAGACTCCTCTGTCCATGGGAATTCCTCAGGCAAGAATACTGGAGTGGGTTGCCATGCCCTCCTTCAGGGGATCTTCCCAACCCAGGGATCAAACCCAGGCTTCCTGCATTGCAAGCAGATTCTTTACTGACTGAGCCACCAGGGAAGCCCAAGAATACTTAAGTGGGTAGCCTATCTCTTCTCTAGGGGGTCTTCACGAATTGAACTGTGGTCTCCTGCACTGCAAGTGGATTCTTTACCAGCTGAGCTACCAGGGAAGCCCCAATCAGCTATTTTGTTGCAAATAAAAATACTTATCCTGTAGATTTATGTGATATATATATATATATATATATACTTTTTTAGAGGCCCTGCTGTGATAGAAATATTACAATTGTATATTTTGTGTAGTGTTGGCTAGGTCTGTGAAGGGATACAAAGGCTTATACACACTTCCTCTGGAATATGATATTTAGATAAACCAAATGTAGTCAACTTTCAGAGTGTTCCCTTAGTAACTGAACACTCTAATTATTGGAGAATAAAGGGGAATTAAAAAATCAAAAGCAGAAAACCAAATAGTTCTTCTGAAAGACATTCACCAGTTTTTAACAAATCATTGTAATCTATTGAGGAAGATTTGTTTGTAAGTCTTATGTTAACAAATCATCTTGTAGATGTTCTGGAGTTGTTTTCTCTATTGTTATGGCAAAATATAATGTAAAAATTCAAGGTCTTATATTCTATAGCTATATATGTATGTATGTATATATGTATACACACACACACACATATATACATACATATACATACACACATGATATTTAGAAAGAAAGAATGGTTCTAGTCTATGNATGTATAGCCAGTTTCATTTCTGTGCAATTTTTTGAGGCAAATATAACATTATATAATATTAACAGTATTTTATGACTTTTGGTAGCCATACTTTAAAAATACAACTTTTAAATTCAAATCATCTATGCACTGTGAAATGCACTGTGACTTCACCTTAAATTGCATGAAATCTTTCTGAAATAAAAATTAGTACTCAACAAGAAGACTGAGGAAAAAACGTTTTCATTTATTGGAATCTGAGGAATGTGTATACTGAGTTTCAGGGAAATGCCAGACACATAACTTGTGATGCTAACACAGTAAATGCTAACCAAGGATGGGACACACTCTACTAGCTGATAAATGCCATCTCTTATTCTGCCAAGTCAAATATGAAGGTAGTTTCTATTAAAATTCCTATTGATAAGAATACTGGAGATTAGATATATTATAGAGAGAATTTCTAGCAATAAAAGCCTGGCATGGTAAAGGAAGTAAAAAGTAATCACTTTTCATTCTTAGAGTCACCATCTGGGGAAATGTAGGACAGTATTTCTTAAGCCTTAGCTACCACATCATTACAAACACTTCATTAGTGTTTTCAGCTGCTCATTTGTCTCTCTCCTTTCCACCTGCATATCCTCCTAGCCAATTTTCAATAATGGCTGTCCCTTTTCTCAGCCCTCAATGTGCCAAGCACTGGACAGATTCTAAAAGACTTTGCTTCAATGGATAATGGAGAATTTGGCCAGGACTTAGCTGCCATGGAGACACCCTCGATATTTTCCTACCAATGCACGTTTTTCTGAATTGAGTATTTTTTTTGTCTTTTCGCTTTCTTCTTAATGGTACCTCTTTCCCAGAAGCTTCAGGGTGACTTCTCCCAATTTATGATTGAGACAACCAGCATTTTCCTTGTTTTTTCTTCTACTTGTTTAGTATAATTTAAGCACTTCTTCCATTGAAGTCTATAATATTTACTTACTTGACTTCCTATTCTTATTGTACCTCCTATCCTCTAGGATTCTATTTCTGTTGAAGACTCCAGGGCCTATTTAACTTACTTTATTTCCATCCAAGCATCTGACAGTTTGATGTTTAATAGCCCTTGCCATGAAGACCCACATAACATCCTGTACATATTTAGCCTATTAATTTCAAAGTATCCTAACTCACCTGTGTAAATAATAAAATCAACACTCCTTGTACCTATCACCATTTGGAACTGTTCTTGATTTAATATGAAAATAAGACAATGTTGAAACTTCTAATTCTAACCTCATCATCCTGTCCAACTACCATGCCTCTCTGCTGGAATGCTAATAGTTTTATATTGGTTTTCTCTGAATTCCCTTTTCCATTCTAACCCATTCTCCATCCTGCATCTAGAGTATTTTTTTTTCAAAATGCAAATTTATTCATGTTCCAAATATTTAGCCCCACTTCCACTTTAAAAAATATCAAGTTTTTCACTGTTAGACAGAGGCAGTATTATGCTGTTAAATGACTGAAAAATAATTGAAGATGAAAATTTGGGAGATAACACCACCCCCGGGCCAATCTGTAGCATTTGCCAAATTTCTATTGTTTACTTCTATAATGGCTGATTTCTAGCTTGGCTAATTTCTAGCTAGTGATGCGAAATTTCTGAGTGTACTGTTGGAAAACTGTGTGCACCATCAGCCATGGACGGCCAGTGTAAGCTAACTAACTCTAGAACACCACTGGACAGTGGAAAATTCTTAACTTTAGGTTCTTGCTTTATCTGTCCCTTTTGACCTTGTTAACCTAGACTGTCCACTGACTTCTCTGAACCTTTGTTTAGTATCTCAAACCTTATGCCCTCTAGGCAGAGGGACCCTGCACATGTTACTCCTTCCTCCTGGAACATCTCTCAGTTTTAATCTTGCCAAATTTAAGATCTCACCTCTACTGCAATTTTCTTAGGGAAATATTTCTTGATTCCTACTGCACTCAGAATAATCTGCTGCTGCTGCTAAGCTGTGTTAGTTGTGTCCGACCCCTGTGCGACCCCATAGACAGCAGCCCACCAGGCTTCTCTGTCCATGCCATCCTCCAGGCAAGAATACTGGAGTCGGCTGCCATTTCCTTCTCCACAGACTAATCTAGACTCTCTTATTGTATGCACAGTGGTCATAACGTACTCCTTCCTCTCTTTTTACATTGTTCTCATTTCTGTATCCATTTATATAACTTTTATTAATGACTATGTCCTCAACCAGACTGTAAACTCTGTAAATGAAGTGTTGTGCCTGAATTGACTCATTATTGTATCATCAATGCCTATGTCTAGCATAATTCTAAGCATATATTAGCTTTTTAAAAAATAATACTGATACTAACATATGTTGAATGCAATAACGAGAAAACTTTATCTTCAACTACATGATATTTTGTATATAGTAGAAATTCATTTGATGTTTATTGAATAATTAGTTGAAGATTTATATACTGTATTTCTTCATTTATGCTAATTTTCCACTTTTACTATGATCTTTATTCCTCAATATTCTTCAGTTCAAAATTATTCTCCAACTAGCTGTTATCTTACAGTTCTCTACTCCATCTATTATGGCTATAGTCTCAATTTTATAATGCTCAAAGGCTATATTCTAA
>SJYQ01002433.1:358342-394808 GCA_006410935.1 Redunca redunca
AAATAAGCTATTAACTCTGAAATATATGATGAAACTTGGAAAAATATGACAGGAAGCAAACTTCAGATATTAGAACATATTATGAAGCTTATGTAATAAAAACAAAAAAAAGAAGATAGAATAATGGAAAACAAAACAAAATCCAGTATCTAAAATCATATTCAAGAGTAAATGGAAATCTATATGCATATTTCACATGCTAGCAAAGTAATGCTCAAAATTCTCCAAGCTAGGCTTCAACAGTACATGAAGTTAAAGTTTTCAGATGTTCAAGCTGGATTTAGAAAAGGCAGAGGAACCAGAGATCAAATTGCCAACATCCGTTGGATCATAGAGAGCAAGACAATTACAGAAAAAAACATTTAATTTTGCTACATTGACTATGCTAAAGCTTTTTACTATGTGGATCACAACAAATTGTGGAAAATCCTTAAAGAGATAGAAATAACAGACCACCTAACCTGTCTCCTGTGAAACCTGTATGCAGGTCAGTCAAGAAGCACCAGTTAGAACCGGATATGGAACAACAGACTGGTTCAAAATTGGGAGAGGAGTACATCAATGCTGTATATTGTAACCCTGCTTATTTAACATATATACAGAGTACATCATGCGAAATGCCTGACTGGATAAGGCACAAGCTGGAATCAATTTGCTGGGAGAAATATCGACAACCACCAATATGCAGATGACACCACCCTTAGAGTAGAAAGCAAAGAGGAATTAAAAGAGCCTCTTGATGAAGGTGAAAGAGGAGAGTGTAAACCTGGCTTAAAACTCAAGATTCAAAAAATAAAGATCATCACATTCAGCCCCATCACTTCATGGCAAATAGATGGGGAAACAATGGGAACAGTGACAGAATTTATTTTCTTGGGCACCAAAATCACTGCGGATGGTGACTTCAGCCATGAAATTAAAAGACATTGTCTCCTTGGAAGAAAAGCTATGACAAACCTAGACAACGTATACAAAAGCAGAGACATTACTTTGCCGACAAAGGTCAATATAGTCAAAGCTATGCTCTTCCCAGTAGTCATGTATGGATGTGAGAGTTGCACCATGAAGAAGGCTGAGTGACGGAAAATTGATGCTTTGGACTGTGGTGCTGGAGAAGACTCTTGAGAGTCCCTTGTACTGCAAAGAGATCAAATCAGTCAATCCTAAAGATAATCACATCTAAATATTTATTGGAGGAATTGGTGCTGAAGCTGAAGCTCCAATCCTTTTGGCCACCTGATTTGAAGAGCTGACTCATTAGAAAAGACCTGTATGCTGGCAAAGCTGAAGGCAGGGGAAGAGAATGAAAGAGGATGAGATGGTTGGATGACATCACTGATTCAATGGACATGAATTTCATCAAGTTCTTGGAGGTGGTAAAGGACAGGGAAGCCTGGTGTGCTGAAGTCCATGAGATTGCAAAGAGTGGGACATGACTGAGTGACTGAACAGCAACAACAATATGCATCTTATAAAAGTAGCACCTAAATCGCTGGATGAAAGATATTCTACACTACAAATCTATAGTAATTGAAACAGTATAGTACTGGCACACAACCAGAAATAAACCCATGCAACTATGGTCAAGTAATGCATGACAAAGGAGCCAAAAATACGCAATAGATGAAAGACAATCTTCAATAAGTGGTGCTGGGAAAACTGGACAGCTATATGTAAAAGAATGGAATTAAAACATTCTCTAACACAGCACACACACAAAAAATCACAATGGATTAAATATATAGACATAAGACCAGAGACTATAAAAGCCTTAGAAGCAAACACAAGCAGAAGAGCCTTTGACATAAATCACAGTGATATCTTTGTGGATCTACCGCTTAGAGTAGTGGAAACCACCCCCGCCCCCAGACACATACACACAAATGGGACCTAACTAAAATTAAAAACTTTTACACAGCAAAGGAAACCATAAACAAATACAACCCACAGAATGGGAGAATATATTTGCAAATGGCATGACCAACAAAGGGTTAATCTCCAAAACATACAACCAGCCCATGCAGTTTTATTTCAAACAAAATCCAAACAACCCAATCAAAAAATGGGTAGGAGATCTAAACAGACATTTCTCAAAAGAAGACATACTGATGTCCAGTATACATGAAAAGATGCTCAACATAACTAATTATCAGAGAAATGCAAATCAAAACTCCAATGAGGCATTACCTCAGACCAGCCAGAATGCTGCCATAAAAAAAATTTACAAAGAGTAAATGCTGGAGAGGCTGTGGAGAAATGGGGACCCTCCTACACTGTTGGTGGAGATGTTATTTAGTACAGTCTCTATGGAGAACAGTGTGGAGGCTTTCTAAAAAACTTAAAAATAGAACTATCATACAATCCTGAAATCTCACTTGTGGGCATATATGTGGAGAAAACCATAATTAGAAAAGATATATGCAACCCAATGTTTACTGCAGCACTATTTATAATAGCCAAGACATGGAGGCAATGTCCATCAATGGAAGAATGGAAAATGTATATGTGAAATATATATATATATATATGCATAAATGCATACATATAGAATATTACTCAGCTATAAAAGAATGAAATAATGCCATTTGCAGCAACATGGATGAACTTATGTTATCAAACTAAATTTAATAAGTAAGAAAAAGATAAATATCATATGACATTACTTATATGTGGAATCTTTAAAAAATGATACAAATGAATTTATTTACAAACAGACTCACAGACTTAGAAAAGAAACTTATGGTTACCAAAGGGGAAATGTGGGGGAGAGGGACAAATTAGGAGGTGAGAGCTGGGCTATAAAGAAAGCTGAACACCAAAGAATTGAAGCTATTGAACTGTGGTATTAGAGAAGACTCTTGAGAGTCCCTTGGACTGCAACCAGTCCAACCTAAAGGAAATCAGTACTGAATATTCGTTGGAAGAACTGATGTTGAAGCTGAAACTCCAATATTTTGACCATCTGATGGGAAGAACTAACTCATTGGAAAAGACCCTGTTGCTGGGAAAGATTGAAGATGAGAGGAGATGGGGACGACAGAGGATGAGATGGTTGGATGGCATCACTGACTCAGTGGACATGAGTTTGAGTCAATTCTGGGAGTTGTTGATGGACAGGGAAGCCTGGCCTGCTGCAGTCCTTGGGATCACAAAGTATCAGACAGACTGAGCAACTGAACTGAACCAAGAAAAGTATCTGAAAAAGAATGGATACATGTATATGTATAACTAAATCACATTGCTGTACACCTGAAACTAGTACAACATTGTAAAAAAATGATCAATTCAGTTCAGCTGGTCAGTCGTGAGCAACTCTTTGCAACCACATGGACTGCAGCACACCAGTCTTATCCATCCATCATCAACTCCTAGAGCTGGCTCAAACTCACATCCACTGAATCGGTCATGCCATCCAACCATCTCATCCACTGTCGTCCCCTTCTCCTCTCGCCTTCAGTCTTTCCCAGCATCAGGGTCTTTTCCAATGAATCAATTCTTCACATCAGGAGGTCAAAGTATTGGAGCTTCAGCTTCAGCATCAGTCCTTCCAATGAATATTCAGGACTGATTTCCTTTAGGATTGACTAGTTTGATTTCTTTGCAGTCCAAGGGACTCTCAAGAGTCTTCTCCAACACCACAGTTCAAAAGCCATCAGTTCTTTGATACTCAGCCTTTTTATGGTCCAACTCTCAAATTCATACATGGCTATTGGAAAAACCAAAGCTTTCATCATATGGAACTTTATCGGTAAAATAATGTCTCTGCTATTTAATATGATGTCTAGGTTTGTCATAGCTTTTCTTCCAAGGAGCAAGCTTCTTTTAATTTCATGACTGAAGTCACCATCTGCAGTGATTTTGGAGCCCAAGAAAATAAACTCTGTCACTGTTTCCATTGTTTCCCAATCTATTTGACATGAAATGATGGGGCCAGATGCGATAATTTAGCTTGTTGAACACTGAATTTTAAGCCAGCTTTTTCACTCTCTTCTTCACTCTCATCAAGAGGCTTTTTAGTTCTCTTCACTTTCTGCCATAAGGGTGGTATTATTTGCATATCTGAAGTTATCAATATTTCTCCTGGCAGTCTTCATTCTAGCTTGTGTTTTTTCTAGCCCAGTGTTTCTCATGATGTAGTCTGCATATAAGTTAAAAAAGTAGGGTGACAATATACAGCTTTGATGTACTCCTTTCCAATTTGGAACCAGTCTGTTGTTCCATGTCCAGTCCTAACTGTTGGTTCTTGACCTACATACAGATTTCTCAGGAAACAGATACGATGGTCTCTTATTCCCATCTTATTAAGAATTTTCCAGTTTGTTGTTATCCACACAGTCAAAGGCTTTAGCATAGTCAATGCAGCAGAATTAGATGCCTTGTTTTGTTTTCTGGAATTCTCTGGCTTTTTATGATCCAACGGATGTTGGCAATTTGATCTCTGGTCCCTCTGCCTTTTTTAAGTCCAGCTTGAACATCTCAGTTCACATACTATTGAAGTCTAGCTTCTAGAATTTGGAGCACTACTTTGCTAGCTTGTGAGATGAGTGAAATTGTGCAGTAGGTATAACAATCTTTGGCATTTGCCAAAATTTGGCATTGCCTTTTGTAGGGTTGGAATGAAAACTGACCTTTCCCAGTCTTGTGGCCCCTGCTGAGTTTTCCATATTTGCTGGCATCTTGAGTGCAGCACTTTAATGTCATCATCTTTTAGAATTTGAAATAATTCAACTGGAATTCCATCACCTCCACTAACTTTGCGGTGAATCTTCCTAAGGCCCACTTGACTTCAGACTCCAGGATGTCTGGCTCTAGGTGAGTGATCACACCATAATGGTTATCTGGGTCATTGAGATCTTTTTGAATTAGTTCTTCTTTTTATTCTTGCACCTCTTCTTGATACCTTCTGCTTCTGTTAGGCCCATACTGGGCCCATCTTAGCATGAAATATTCCCTTGGTATCTCTAGTTTTCTTGAAAAGATCTCTAGTGTTTCCCATTTTATAGTTTCCTCTATTTCTTTACATTACTTACTTAGGAAGACTTTCTTATCTTTGCTATTCTTTGGAACTCTGCATTCAGATGGATATGTCTTTCCTTTTCTCCTGTGCCTTTTACTTCTTTTCTCAGCTTTTTGTAAGGCCTCCTCAGACGACCATTTTGCTTTTTTGCATTTCTTTTTCTTGGGGATGATTTTGATCACCAACCTCCATTACAGTGTTATGAATCTCTAGGCACTCTGACTATCATGTCTAATCCCTTGAATCTATTTATCACTTCCACTGTATAATCGTAAGGGGTTTGACTTAGGTCATATCTGAATGGTCTAATGCTTTTCCCTATTTTATTCAATTTAAACCTGAACTTTGCAATAAGGAGTCATGTCTGAGCCACAGTGAGCTCCTGGTCTTCTTTTTGAATAGAAAGTCTTCAAGTTCTTCCTCTAATTGGGATTTTGACTTTAGTTCAAAGTGAAGTACAGAAAATTCAGAGATTATCTTTTACATTTTGTTAATGTTGCTCAGTTGTTAAGTCATGTCTGGCTCTTTGCAACCCCATGGACTGCAGCACATCCTCTGTCCTTCACTGTCTCCCAGAGTTTGCTCAAATTCATATCCATTGAGTGTGATGTTATTTAGACATCTCATCTTTTGCAGCCTCTTTCTCTGTTTGCTTTCAAACATTTTGCAGCATCAGTCTTTCCAATGAGTGCGATATTCATGTCAGGTGGCTAAATTATTGGAGCTTTAGTCCTTCCAATAAAAATTCAGGGTTGATTTCCTTTAGGATTGACTGTTTTGATCTCCTTGAAGTCCAAAGGACTCTCCAGAGTCCTCTCCAGTAGCACAATTTGAAAGCAGCCCCAAACACTAAAGCTGAAGAAACTGAAGTTGACTGTTCTATGAAGACCTACATGACCTTTTAGAACTAACACACACACACACAGACACACACAAAAAAGATGTCCTTTTCATAGAGACTTGGAATGCAAATGTAGGAAGTCAAGAGATAATTGGAGTAACAGGCAAGTTTGGTCTTGGAGTACAAAATGAAGCAGGGCAAAAGCTAGCAGAGTTCTGTTAAAAGAACACATTGGCGATAGCAAACACACTTTTCTAACAGTAATAGAGATGATTCTACATTATGGACATCACCAATTTGTCAATACCAAAACAGACTGATTACTTTCTTTGCAGCCAAAGATGGAGAAGCTCTATACAGTCATCAAAACCAAGACTGGGAACAGACTGTGACTCAGATCATGAGCTCCTTATTGCAAATTCAGGCTTAAATTGAAGAAAGTAGGGAAAACCACTAGGTATTTAGGTATGACCTAAATCAAATCCTTTTCACTAAAGTTGTCATAGGCTTGAGGCCTTCACTCACTCTCAAGAACAAAAGAATGTTATCTTGGACATTGTGTCAATTAAAACAATTTGCTTTTACAATTTCAGTTAGATTTTTATATGATAAGAGAAACACCTCTTCCTTAGATGCGTCACTGTAAGTTTTTGGGTCCTGGAACTTTGAATTGAGGCTTAGTGTACTTTTTAACTTCAGTCACTTCAGTTCAGTTCAGTCACTCAGTCGTGCCCGACTCTTTGCAACCCCATGAATTGCAGCATACCAGGCCTCCCTGTCCATCACCAACTCCCGGAGTTCACTCAGAATCACGTCCACTGAGTCAGTGATGACATCCAGCCATCTCATCCTCTGTCATCCCCTTCTCTTCCTGCCCCCAATCCCTCCCAGCATTAGAGTCTTTTCCAATGAGTCAACTCTTCTCATGAGGTGGCCAAAGTACTGGAGTTTCCGCTTTAGCATCATTTCTTCCAAAGAAATCCCAGGGCTGATCTCCTTCAGAATGGACTGGTTGGATCTCCTTGCAGTCCAAGGGACTCTCAAGAGTCTTCTCCAACACCACAGTTCAAAAGCATCAATTCTTCAGCGCTCAGCCTTCTTCACAGTCCAACTCTCACATCCATACATGACCACAGGAGGAACCATAGCCTTGACTAGACGAACCTTAGTCGGCAAAGTAATGTCTCTGCTTTTGAATATGCTATCTAGGTTGGTCATAACTTGTCTTCCAAGGAATAAGTATCTTAATTTCGTGGCTACAGTCACCATCTGCAGTGATTTTGGAGCCCAAAAAACTAAAGTCTGACACCGTTTCCACTGTTTCCCCATCTATTTCCCATGAAGTGATGAGACCAGATGCCATGATGTTCATTTTCTGAATGTTGAGCTTTAAGCCAACTTTTTCACTCTCCTCTTTCACTTTCATCAAGAGGCTCTTTAGTTCCTCTTCACTCTCTGCCATAAGGGTGGTGTCATCTGCATGTCTGAGGTTATTGATATTTCTTCAGGCAATCTTGATTCCAGTTTGTGCTTCTTCCATTCCAGCGTTTCTCATGGTGTACTCTGCATAGAAGTTAAATAATATACAGTGACAATATACAGCCTTGACATACTCCTTTTTCTATTTGGAACCAGTCTGTTGTTCTGTGTCCAGTTCTAACTGCTGCTTCCTGACCTGCATACAGATTTCTCAAGAGGCAGGTCAGGGGGTCTGGTATTCCCATCTCTTTCAGAATTTTCCACAGTTTATTGTGATCCACACAGTCAAAGGCTTTGGCATACTCAATAAAGCAGAAATAGATGTTTTTTTGGAACTCTCTTTCTTTGTTCATGATCCAGCAGATGTTGGCAATTTGATCTCTGGTTCTCTGCCTTTTCTAAAACCAGCTTGAATATCAGGAAGTTCATGGTTCACGTATTGCTGAAGCCTGGCTTGGAGAATTTTGAGCATTACTTTACTAGCATGTGAGATGAGTACAACTGTGTGGTAGTTTGAGCATTCTTTGGCATTGGCTTTCTTTGGGATTGGAATGAAAACTGACCTTTTCCATTCCTGTGGCCACTGCTGAGTTTTCCAAATTTGCTGGCATATTGAGTGCAGCACTTTGACAGCATGATCTTTCAAGATTTGAAACAGCTCAATTGGAATTCCATCACCTCCACTAGCTTTGTTCGTGGTGATGCTTTCTAAGGCCCACTTGACTTCACATTCCAGGATGTCTGACTCTAGGTGAGTGATCACACCATCGCGATTATCTGGGTTGTGAAGATCTTTTTTGTACAGTTCTTCTGTGTCTTCTTGACACCTCTTCTTAATATCTTCCTCTTGTTAGGTGCATACCACTTCTGTCCTTTATTGAGCCCATCTTTGCATGAAATGTTCCTTTGGTATCACTAATTTTCTTGAAGAGATCTCTAGTCTTTCCCATTCTGTTGTTTTCCTCTATTTCTTTGCATTGATTGCTGAGGAAGGCTCTCTTATCTCTTCTTGCTATTCTTTGGAACTCTGCATTCAGATGCATATATCTTTTCTTTTCTCCTTTGCTTTTTGCTTCTCTTCCTTTCACAGCTATTTGTAAGTCTTCCCCAGACAGCCATTTCACTTTTCTGCATTTCTTCTCCATGGGGATGGTCTTGATCTCTGTCTCCTGTACAATGTCATGAACCTCAGTCCATAGTTCATCAGGCACTCTATCTATCA
Source organism: Redunca redunca (assembly GCA_006410935.1). NCBI lineage: Eukaryota > Metazoa > Chordata > Mammalia > Artiodactyla > Bovidae > Redunca > Redunca redunca. Next base: position 366,902 of record SJYQ01002433.1, read on the forward strand.
GATCTAGTCCTTTAAATCTATTTCTTACTTTCACCGTATAATCATAGGAATTTGATTTAGGTCATACCTGAATGGTCTAGTGGTTTTCCCTACTTTCTTCAATTTCAGTCTGAATTTGGCAATAAGGAGTTCATGATCTGAGCCAGAGTCAGCCCCTGGTCTTGTTTTTGTTGACTGTATAGAGCTTCTCCATCTTTGGCTGCAAAGAGTATAATCAATCTGATTCTGGTGTTGATCATCTGGTGATGTCCATCTGTAGAGTCTTCTCTTCTGATGTTGGAAGAGGGTGTTTGCTATGACCAGTGCATTTTCTTGGCAAAGCTCTATTAGTCTTTGTCCTGCTTCATTCCTCATTCCAAGGTCAAATTTGCCTGTTACTCCAGGTGTTTCTTGACTTCCTACTTTTGCATTCCAGTCCCCTATAATGAAAAGGACATCTTTTTTGGGGTGTTAGTACTAAAAGGTCTTCTAGGTCTTCATAGAACCATTCAACTTCAGCTTCTTCAGTGTTATTGGTTGGGGCATAGACTTGATTACTGTGATACTGAATGGTTTGCCTTGGAAACAAACAGAGATCATTCTGCCGTTTTTGAGACTTTATCCAAGTACTGCATTTCAGACTCTTTTGTTGATCACGATGGCTACTCCATTTCTTATGAAGGATTCCTGCCCACAGTAGTAGATAGAATGGTCATCTGAGTTAAATTCACCCATTCCAGTCCATTTTAGTTCACTGATTCCTAGAATGTCAGCATTCACTCTTGCCATCTCCTGTTTGACCACTTCCAATTTGCCTTGATTCATGGACCTGACATTCCAGGTTCCTATGCAATACTGCTCTCTAAAGCATCAGACCTTGCTTCTATCACGAGTCACATCCACAACTTGGTATTGTTTTTGCTTTGGCTCCATCCTTTCATTCTTTCTGGAGTTATTTCTCCACTGATCTCCAGTACCAATTGGGCACCTACTGACTTGGGGAGTTCCTCTTTCAGTATCCTATCATTTTGCCTTTTCATCCTGTTCATGGGGTTCTCAAGGCAGGAATACTGAAGTGGTTTGCCATTCCCATCTCCAGTGGACCACATTCTGTCAGACCTCTCCACCATGACCCGCCCATCTTGGGTGGCCTCATGGGCATGGCTTAGTTTCATTGAGTTAGACAAGGCTGTGGTCCTAGTGTGATTAGATTGACTAGTTTTCTGTGAGTATGATTTCAGTGTGTCTGCCCTCTGATGCCCTCTTGCAACATCTACTGTCTTACTTGGGTTTCTCTTACCTTGGACTTGGGGTATCTCTTCACGGCTGCTCTAGCAAAGTTCAGCCGCTGCTCCTTATCTTGGACAAGGGGTATCTCTTCACCATTGCCCTTCCTGACTTTGAACGTGGAATAGCTCCTCTAGGCCCTCCTGTGCCCATGCAGCCATGGCTCCTTGGACATAAGGTAGCTTTTCTGGCTACTGCCCCTGGCCTCGGGTGTGGGGTAACTCCTCCCAGCAGCCGCTCCTCACCTCAAACACTGGGTAGCTCCTCTTAACATATACCTATTAGGTACTTACTATGAGCAAGAACTGCCCTCTAAGTTCTTCACAGATATTAACACACTTAATTTTAAAAAACTCATATGATGTTATGAGTAATAATACGGCTCCTAGTTTAGAGATATAGAAAACTGAAGCATGGAGAGCTTAGGTAATATCATTGATGTTCACAGAGATGGTAATGACAGGGGAAAGTTTCAAATTCGTGATGTCAAAGAACTTCTTAAACTTAATTATTACAGTGTGTGGGTGCTAAGTTTATTCAGTCACGTCTGACTCTTTGTGACCCCTGAACCATAACCCGCCAGTCTCCTCTGTTCAAGGGATTCTCCAGGCAATGAAAGAATACTGGAGTGGGTTGCCATGTACTCCTCTAGGGGATTGTCCCGACCCAGGGAATAAGTTTTAGTATCCTACATCTTGTGCATTCACAGATGAGTTCTTTACCACTAGTGCCACCTGGGAAGGCCCAATCATTACAGTAGTCAATACAAAATAATTCATTAAATCAGAGATATCATAAAATTCTTTAGCAACTATGCATTTTATGTTAGAAGATACTGAAAATGTTATTTATATGTTGAATCTAGAGTGCATTCATTTTATGTAATAACAGATAACAGCTTTATAGTCCTAGAATATGTTTTCTATTTTATGAGATATATATGAATATAAAAACATAAAAAGGATAATAGAAAGGTTACAATGGAATAGTAAGCTAAAATTTAATTATCCATTGCTATTTTCAAATTCATTGACTGTCCACCTTTTCAAATGGGTTTTGGGTGCTAAGAGTGGAATTTAGTTGTTCAATGTGTGTTTTCCTTTTAAAGAAGGAGTATTAAAGTAATCACGTGAACATATAAGTTTCACTAAAGGACTTTAGGGTGCTAAATCACTTTATTAGAAAATTTAAAGCTCATTAACATTCCGTCCATGACTTGTCCAGCAGCAGCCATATTTGTGGAACAATTTATATGCAAATTTTAAAAAAATAAATTGATATTGAAGTTATCTAAGGATGGCTGCTTTATATTATGATTTATGATCAGTTGTGAACATGGCATTTATCATGCAGGCACAAAAAATAAATTGAACAACAAATGCAAATCATAAAAAGCAAAGAAATGTATCCAGAGACAATTATATTGACACATGTCCCCAGAAAATTGTGTCTCCATTCATAGTCTCTTAAATTGTTGATATATGTCATGGAAAAATTTTTCCATGTCTAATAAAATATGTTACAGATGCACTAGTTTACATGAAAGGACTTCACTGCTATTTAATATCAAAAGCCTCTTAGATATATGAAAACTCAGACAGATTTTCATATAGATAGATTGATTTTGCTGATAGATAATGGAAATACTTTTAAACTCTAATTTTCACATTTTAAATATTAAAAATGAAAAGCACAGTTACTTTGAAAAATGTGTTCTTAGCTTTTTTACAAGTATACAAGGAGACAATAAATCCAGATCCCGTTTTCCTTGGCAGTACAACAGAGTGGGGGTGTAGATCAAGGAAGTTAAGAACTAATTAAGACTGGATATTCTGTTTAATCTTTTTCAAATTTATTTAGAAAGGTCTTTGATAACATTTCAACTAAGAGCTGGTTTCATACTAAGCCAGGTGATTTCTTGGCAAATACCACTTAGTCCTACAAAAATGATAAAAAGTGGTATAAGAAATTCTCTATAACTATGATCATATATCAGTTTATAATCTATGTGTACATACTACCACAGATTAATTCTAACTTTAACATTTTTCCCCCCTTTGGGAATGATTTTATACCCAGTCACATGAATGTCTCAGCAAGTGGAATAAGCCATGATACAACTGCAAATGAATTATTTCTGTGGTGATGGCAATTACTTTTAAGAGAAGATAGTGACCTACTCCCATAAGTTATGAGGTAAACAGTTTCCTTTCCTGCACTGACTGGCATTTTCATTCCTTAATCCATGTTGGGTAACATAGTGCCTATTCGAGATCCCTAAATATGTTTGAATTTGGCATCTGTAAAAGTAGTTTCTAGACTGGTTTACTATTATTATAAGTCATAAGCATAGATCCCATTTGTAGAATTCTCATTACATGACAAGCATTGTGTTAAGCTCTTTAAATACTCGTATCAGCATCCTCAAACCCTCCAGGGTAAATTCCATGGTTTGTCATGGCTTTGTTCTGTATTATATTTTTACTGCATAGTATTTACATAGTAAATGAGTAATATACAGAAAACAATGATGCAAAAATATTTGTATTCAAGTTTATGAACTCCTTAAATCTCTATTAAAAGAACACTTGATTTCATTGACTTTGGGTGATAAACACTTGCATAAACCTCAGTTGACTAAATTCTAACCAGAATCGTGGTCAGATTCCATTGTGTTTAGCCACTAAGTGGGGAGGCTGGTCCTTGTGACCACATACCACTTTGTATGAACTATGAATTCTCCCCTAAGTATGTTCCCTCTGTACTGACTGAGTACACAGACATAAAATAAAATATATTTTATTTTAAATATTAGATCCTATTGTCTCTATTAAGCATATATGCATTTTTATATGAAAATGGTTTTCACTTTATTTCAGAAAATGATGTCATGATGTATCATATCTAAATTTAGAAATATTAGTGTTGCTTTGAAGCCGGCCAAGATAATACCCAAATGCTCTGCTGGGGTAGCCTGACCTTGATCTTCATTGGCATGTTGAAAACTACTGAAGTCAAGCAACTGGAATATCATCAGTTAAACTTTTTAGGTAATTATCCATATCTGTCTTATGTCATAAATATCGTTAAAATTGGGTATGTTTTAAATGGGCTTTCCAGTTGGCTCAGTGCTAAAGAATCCTCCTGCAAGTGCAGGAGATGCAGGTTTAATCACTAGGTCAGGAAGATCCCTTGGAGCAGGAAGTGGCACCCATTCCTATATTCTTGCCTTGAAAAATCCCGTGGACAGAGAAGCCTGGTGGGCTACAGTCCATGAGGCCTCAAAGAATTGGAAACAGAGAACACACACACATGCATACATGTTTTAACTTTTTCACTCGTTACTGGTAAAATGTTCTATTTTTGTGCCACCTCTGCAATGCTCTTGTAGTATGGAATATGCACTATTTAGAGATATTCATAGACACAAAATTGCTTACTTATACAATCTCTTCAGGATAACTTTATTTATGAACTTCAAAGCAGAGATAACTTGAGGTTGAAGTCCCCACTAGAACTTAGTACAAATTTCTCCTACAGATAAAACCAGAGTAAAATGATGACTGCCTGGGAACATAATAAATCTTTTATAGCTTTGGGCATTGTCTTCTTGCCAAAATGAACTATCTGCCCATTTATTCTAAATTAAAATTGTAAAGTTAACAAAGATCAAGACAATTATAAACATGGTGTAAAGTGGCTCAGTGGTAAAGAAACCGCCTGCCAATGCAGAAGATGCAGGAGACCTAGGTTCAATACCTGGGTCAAGAAGATCTCCTGGAGGAGGAAATAGCAAACCACCCCAGTATTCTCACTTGGAAAATCCCTTGGACAGAGGAGGCTGGAAGGCTAGAGTCCATTGGGTTTCGAAGAGTCTCATATGACTGTGCAACTGAGTATACACACACATGTGCAAAGCCAGAACAGCATAGCATTTAGATTTGCTTTTGCAAATATTGCTTTCCCATGCTTATTAGTCAAGTATTATTTAAGATTCTACTGGGCCTTAATAGAATGCTCACATCATTAATACTTTAAGCTGGACAGTAAAACATGTATGAAGTTCTGTCAAGTATTATTAATGATTAAACAATGAGGAAATATGTTATTACAGTATATTCAATCTTTAATGTTCATTAAATTCACTTGACAAGTGTAAGTAGAAACAAAACTACAATTCTTGCTTTCAAGTAGTCTTTTACACATTATAAAGAAATGAGGGTCTTACAACACCACTCAATAAGTGATGAAAGGAAACCACACACAGTCACTGTAATTTGAATGGGCCTTTCACAGAAATCATATTATCCTCCTACTAGGGATAGTGATAAACAGACATCCTGCTTCCTGCTTTATAAGCAAATGCTTGTGCATGTAGCACTGTGATTATATTACTATCTTAGGCCTTAGATCATCTTCAGCATCACAGAGTTCTGAAAATCCCATTAAGAAATCATTTCAAGGAAATATAAATATTCTTTGAAATAATCTTAAATGCTTTTCTAATTTTTTACATAAATGTTTCCTCTAAATCTCTTCTCAGAATGGGGAATAAATTCACTTCTATATATGCACAAGGAGATATGGATATATAGTTTATTTTATTTCCATTTTAATTGGTCTTCTAACTAAATATAAGACAGATAATGGAAATGTTTGCCAAACTTTATATGCACTATGCTTAACATGAGAATTTATAACTGAATTGAACCTAAGATACATCATGAAAAATGCCAAGCTGGATGAAACATAAGCTGGAATAGAGATTTCTGGGAGAAATATCAACAACCTCAGATGTGCAGATGACCCCAATCTTATGGGAGAAAGCAAAGAGGAACTAAAGAACCTCTTGATGAAGGTGAAAGAGGAGAGTTGGCATAAAACTCATCATTCAAAAAGTGAAGATCATGGCATCTGGTCCCATCATTTCATGGCAAATAGTTGGGAAAACAATGGAAACAGTGACAGACTTTATTTTCTTGGGCTCCAAATCATTGCAGAATGAAGTCTGCACACTGCAGACTCCAAATCACTGCATAACTTCAGCCATGAAATTAAAAGATGCTTGCTCCTTGGAAGAAAAGCTATGGTCAACTTAGCATATTAAATAGCAGAGACATTACTTTGCTGACAAAGGTTCATCTAGTTAAAGTTATGGTTTTTCCAGTAGTCATGTATGAATGTGAGAGTTGAATCATAAAGAAGGCTGAGTGTTGAAAAATTGATGATTTCGAACTGTGGTGCTGGAGAAGACTCTTGAGAGTCCCTTGGACTGCAAGGAGATCAGTCAATCCTGAAGGAAATCAACCTTGAATATTGATTGGAAGGACTGATGCTGAAGCTGAAGCTCCAGTATTTGGCCACCAAATGGGAAGAGTCGACTCATTGGAAATGACCGTGATGTTGGGAAAAATTGAAGTCAGGAGGAGAAGGGAACAACAGGATGACATGGTTGGATGGTATCACCAACTCAATGGACATGAGTTTGAGCAAACTCTGGGAGATGGTGAAAGACAGGGAAGCCTGCCTGGTGTGCTGTAGTCCATGGGGCTGCAAAGAGTCAGACATGACTGAGCAACTGAACAACAAAAATGAAAAGTAAATACTTCATAAGTTTAATCTAATTTCTCTTCACTCTTAATTGATTTTCACGGACTTGAGGGAACTTTTCTTTACATAAATCCCCAAGAAAGACTTTCCACCATTCATGTCAATGTATGGCAAAACCAATACAGTATTGTCAAGTAAACTGAAGTTAAAATAAAAATTAAAAAAAAAAGTGAGTCAGGATAATTCAATTTTCAATGTCCAGAGCCCTAAAATAGGTACAGAATTTACATTAAATTCCTTATTTTCTACTTTAAAGTATTGTTGGATCAACAGAAGGTTCACACTAACTATAGTAATTGTAAGGGTAAAGTGGGCAAGATATCATGAAAGCTTTGTATTTTCTGATTTTTTTTTAGGTATCATTTTTTCTCTTTAATGCTTACTCTTGTTTTAATTGTGAAGACTCATAAGTTACGCCTGTAAACTGTATTAATCTTCTCAGCTAAATTTAGAATTCTTGTGTGTCAAAAATTGTTGTCATTTGGACATTTGTTGAATTTCTTCCTGATAACCTGATGTGATTAAAAATGCAATTATTCTAATAAAGTTACAAAAGTAAGCATCATTTGTGGTGCCCTCCAGGTCCTAATAATACCTTTTCCTCTGAGAACATATCCTCCCAACCTCCCACTATTGGTACATCTCAGAAAAATAAAAAATAGCAAAACTAGGGTTGTCCTACAGAGTTCTGCTTCCTGGCAATAGCTAATCAGGGAGAGATGACTGCTCTAAGCCAGGCTATATTGAGATTCTCTTTTCTGGGAATATGAAGTGAGAAAGATTTTAATTCAACTGTGCTGTTTGCTTGGACTTGAGTTATGCAAACCTGATAAACACAGGTGGGGAGGAGCTGCTTTATGCATGGAAATGGAGATAAAGCCAATTCATTACAGAGAATAAACACGTGCAACTAAAGCAGAAAAGTGTAAGGAAGAACAAGAGATAGAAAGAGAAAGGAAGGGAGGGGTGTGCAAGAGTTATTTCTTAGTCTTCTTACAGCTTTCCAGTTCTTAGTTTCACTTACCTTAAAGACAGCCAATTTTGAAATTTTTTGGATTCTTTTATTAATGTTTAATCAATGAGTTCCACTACTTTGTAGCAATTTATATATATATATATATATATATATATAAAGGCAAAGATAGGTTCTCATATTTTTCTCCTTGAAATACACGTGAGAAGTCATATATCTAAGTCCTACAGCTTTTTTCTAAGTTTGGGAAAAACACTTCAAACTTTTTTAAAAACCTGATGCCTGTTAAATGTGCTGTGTGACTTGGTTTTCTAGGTTACAGTGTATGTTGATTTAGTTGTAAAATTCCTACTTTAATGCTGGGGTTCAGCCCCCGTGGATCCAGGGTAATTCAAAGCGGGGACGATGTGGCGAGGAAAAACTTATTTATTTAGAAATATAAAGAGAGATTAGGAAGAAATAGTGTAGTAGGAAATTTTAGTGGAGAAAAAAGGATGAATAACTTGGTTTACGTGGAAAACCAATAAAGTTTCAAGACAAGGAACTTGCACGATCTACGTTAGGCCACCGGCATCCTCTTGAATAGCGGGGGGGTGGGGGGTGGGGTGCCCCGCCTTGAGCTCCCTCTCACATGGATCTTAAAAGCCAGGGCAAGTAAGTAGACATGGCGAGCCTCCACGCCCCACATGGGAATTCAGCCAGAAAATAGAGTAAGAAAAGACTCGGGGGAAACCAGTCCAGTGACTGGCCCATCCTCTATTGTCCGGAAAGGCCTTTTATACCTTTTTTTGTACATAGAGATCAATGGGTAATACAAAATTATGCAGCGCCAGCAGCCCTGACTCTTATCGAGACCAGGCTTTCTCTCTGCATACCTAGTTGTATGCACAAGTCTTAGGTGATTTACACCGTCTTCTGGCCAGAAGGCCAATTAAGAGCTTACGGCCCTTTTCTGATAAGGGTCTGTCAACCAGAAGACTTATTTGCCCTAACAGTGTTGATCTTCCCAAAGTCTGGTGCCACTCTCAGAAAGCGCTAAATAAAGTTACATTCTTACATAGCAAAGACACAACAATTTATAACAATGAAAGAAGTACAGTGATTTATAACAAAGAGAAACGTAATTAACTCAAAAGTCTAGTGTTGCTAACATCAAAACTACTATATTCCCTTTTCTCTATCCCAATTACATTGATTAATATCCTTCAGGTGTCTAAAAGGTAAAGAATATGGAGGCCTGGCAGCAGTCATTGACTCAACAGTGGAAACCCTCTACCAATATAATTTGTAGCTTTTTAGAAAAGACTCTGTATCTTTAGGATGCTTTAAGCTTTGTGCCTGTCGAGGTTGGGGGCCATAAACAATTCACAAGTTGTAAAAATCCGGGCAGACCAGTTAGGTAAGTTAGAAAGCCACCAAAGGGGTTTATACTGAGACATTCTTTTTATATGCAGGAGACTGTTAACTGAAGCCCTGAGTTAACTTTTTCCAGAGAATGTCAGAAGAGTGGAAAGCACAGTACAATAAAGCAGGCAGACTCTGGTTTTGGTGGGTAGATGTTCAGGAAAACCCAGTGGGAACCCCTGAAGCCAGATCACGCCTTTGCGTTTTGTTGGGCTTCCTTCCTCATGACCTTTGCCAAGGGCAGGATTCCTCATGCTGGCTCCCGGCACTTTGAGCTCATACTTGAGTGGGTAGGGAGTTCTAAAATATATATAAATCTCAGGATCAGAAATTTCCCTCTTGTCCTCCGCTTCTTGCTACCTGCATCCACACAGGATCTACATTTACTAACTTTCAAGCAAGATTTGCTATTCTTCATTTTCCCCATAAGCCCTTAGAGCTTATTTCTAATTTTATGACACTCTCAACTTATGTTACCTAATGACTCATAGGAATGATTTAAAAATTTATAAATAATGAAAAATTATAATATTAAATCATTCACTGAGCATTCACTGAATATGAAGCACTTTGTCCCTCGTATGCATTATTCCATTTGATCTGCACAACAGTCCTAGACACTAAATACAATTATTATTTAGTTTTAAAAAATTTTTGCTTTATATTAGAGTATAACTGATTAATGGGCTTATGTGGTGGCTCAGTGGTAAAGAATCTACTTGCCAGTGCAGGAGACATGGGTTCAGTCCCTGGATCGGAAAGACAGCAACCCACTCCTATATTCCTGCCTGGGAAATCTCATGAACAAAGGAGCCTGGTGGGCTATATTCCATGGGGGTCACAAAAGGGTTGGATATGACTTAGTGAATAAACAACAACAGCAACAACAACATAGTTGATTAACAATGTTGTTTTAGTTTCAGATGTACAGCAAAATGATTCAGTTAAACATATAGGTATATCCATTCTTTCTCAGATTTTCCCCATATAGGCTGTTACATAATACTGAGCAGAGTTCCCTGTTGGTTATCTATTTTAACATAGGTCCCTGTTGGTTATCTATTTTAAATTAGGCACTGTATACATGTCAAACATTTCTTTTTGTTAGGTGAGGAAACTGACATTTATGAAGATAAATGGCTTAAAGTCATAAATTTGTGAGATCAAGACTTGAATCTTTGTAAATGCCAGACTCATGCCCTGGATCAATATACCAAACCAGAAACACATGGCTATGTGTTCATCTGATATTTTTGTATCAAGGCATAGGAGGAGTCAGGAAGAGAGTCAGGTCCCCTTCTCTTTGAAGCCACAGAGACTAAAAGGGAGATACACGTGGGAGAGATACAAGGGAGAAAAATTTGACTTGCAGCATTTGCCACCATTTATTTATTTATTAAGGCAGGGAGAACACTGCATTATCTTCTTGTCTCACCCATTGCATAATGTCCTACTGGTGACAAGCTCTTAACAACAAGTTGATTGATTAATAATTGAAACCATGAATGCAGCCTCTACTGCCACTGCCAGGGCATCTCCCCTAAATTATAGCCTCTCCTTTTACTGCTATAACATAGTTCAATAAATGTAATCTATAAATAATGTCTATTTTTATTTTACAAAATTCCTTGTATATATACAAAAACATGATTGAGTAAACATCTAATAAAATATATGAGCATATGCTAGAAAATTTTGGGTTTGGAATTTTTTTGTCCATTTGAACTCACTTCATTACTTCTCCCACTTTGAAACTCCTATTAATACTATTTCTATAATGATGTGACTGATTCTCCTTCTAAGAACATTAGGGGTTGAAGGAATCCTATCATTTGTCATTATTTTTCAGGTTAAAAAAAAAAACAAAAACTGAAGGTTTAAGAGATAAAAGGGCTCACCTAATGATCCACTCCATATACAACTGGAGATTGCAGAATGAGAGTAAAATTAGGGTTTTCCAATCACCTATCTGCTGCATCTCACATATCCACTTTGGTATACACTGCTTTGGTCATCTTAGCTTTGTCTTTGGTTACGATATATAAAATGAATAGACTGGACAACTGGAAAAGAATTGAACATATTTGAAAAGCCCTTAAAATTGCACAAAGTTGGTGGAATGTTGAAGTATCAGACTCAAAAAGTTAGCAGAGACTGAATGAGATTGGGCACCCAGAACAACTGCTAAAGTCTCATCTTCCTTCAGGAGCACAGTCGATAGCAGTGGGGAAAGCAGTGGTCACAGTTTTACTGGTGGTACTACTGCCCCAGACAAAGTTCAGCCTTTACTACCACTGCCTTCTGGAATAATTTCCAGACTGGCTCCTGCATAATTGCAGAAACCATTCAGTTCAGTTCAGTTCAGTTGCTCAGTTGTGTCCGACTCTTTGTGACCCCATGAATCACAGCGCGCCAGGCCTCCCTGTCCATCACCAATTCCCGGAGTTCACTCAGACTCACGTCCATTGAGTCAGTGATGCCACCCAGCCATCTTATCCTCTGTCATCCCCTTCTCCTCCTGCTCCCAATCCCTCCCAGCAACAGTCTTTTCCAATGAATCAACTCTTCGCATGAGGAGGCCAGAGTACTGGAGTTTCAGCTTTAGCATCATTCCTTCCAAAGAAATCCCAGGGCTGATCTCCTTCAGAATGGACTGGTTGGATCTCCTTGCAGTCCAAGGGACTCTCAAGAGTCTTCTCCGCACAAACCATTAGAGAGTCAAAGTCCCAATAGGGGGTAGCTCAAGGTAAGTTAGGGTCAGAGACTCACATTTCAGCTGCCAAGGACCTAGAAGACAACTCCCAAACCTTTTCAGGTCTCACAGTGGGAGATAAAATTTTGTCTTTCTTTCTAAAGATTTCCCCAAGCAGAAGGGATTTAGAGACTGGGCAGCTGTAACTGAGATATGTCCACTAAACACTTTCAAATGATTTATTTTATTGACAAAAAGTGCCTTGGATGAGTTACACTGGCACGGAAGATTTTAAAACTGTTGCAATAAGGGAGAAAACTTGAGCTCAAAAAACAGGAGAGTTTTTAAGTGCTGGGATAAGCTAGTAGAAAAGTACTGGAGGAAGTTGGAGGGGAAGCTGACCATTGAGATTAGGCCATCTAATTTATTAACTGGTGCTTATCACTGTGGGATAAATTAAGAAAGCAGCATATCAACATCCTTTAAAAATATAACAGTGGTAAAAGATGACTAAGTATTTGAGATAACATAGTGGAAAGTCATAAAATTTCTTTTAGCTTCCTTCTCTCTATAGTAAAAACTTTTGGACAATAAAAGATGTCTCAAATAACCGGAGGATAAAAACAGATGTTTCTAAAGGTACAAATATATAATTAGATGCATTTAATTTGAAGGAAAAATAATTCCCAGGCTAAATTTTATTTTTGGTTGTCTAAGAGATAATGATAAGGAAAATCTGATTTTTTTTTCAGCAAGCTTATTTAGAGAAATGACAGTAAGTGAAAGTGAAATTTGCTCAGTCATGTCCAACTCTTTGTGACCCCTTGAACTGTACTCTGCCAGGATCCTCTGTACATGGAATTCTCCAGGCAAGAGTACTGGAGTGGGTAGCCATTCCCTTCTCCAGGGTAACTTCCCAACTCAGGGATTGAACTCAGGTCTCCTGCATTGCAGGCAGATTATTTATTATCTGAGTCTAAGATATATTGATAAAGAAAATTTGAATTATTTAAATGATAGTAACAAATATCTGATTACAACTTCATTTGGTTATTAATTCTCTGTGCAGTTTAACTTAAAGCATAATTTCATTCTAAAGTTTAGATTATTTTTCACAACTAGTCCATTGACAGAATACTGCCTGCAAAGTGTATTTCTTCTGATATTGTAAAATAAGGAAATGATAAACTTATAAGAAATAGTGTTGCTATATAAGATTTCAGTAAAATATGCAAAGTATAAGCTTGATCCTCAACATCTATACTTTATTTCTGTGAAAACTACTCTAGGCTAGCCTTATTGTACATCACTATACTAGAAGAGGTGGAAAGAATACACAGAAGAACCGTACAAAAAAGATCTTAATGACCCAGATAATCACAATGGTGTGATCACTCACCTAGAGCCAGACATCCTGGAATGTGAAGTCAAGTGGGCCTTAGAAAGCATCACTATGAACAAAGCTAGTGGAGGTGATGAAATTCCAGTTGGGCTGTTTCAAATCCTGAAAGATGATGCTGTGAAAGTGCTGCACTCAATATGCCAGCAAATTTGGAAAACTCAGCAGTGGCCACAGGACTGGAAAAGGTGCATTCCAATCCCAAAGAAAGCCAATGCCAAAGAATGCTCAAACTACCGCACAATTGCACTCATCTCACACGCTAGTAAAGTAATGCTCAAAATTCTCAAAGCCAGGCTTCAGCAATACGTGAACCATGAACTTCCAGATGTCCAAGCTGGTTTTAGAAAAGGCAGAAGAACCAGAGATCAAATTGCCAACATCCACTGGATCATGGAAAAAGTAAGAGAGTTCCAAAGAAAAACATCTATTTCTGCTTTATTGAGTATGCCAAAGCCTTTGACTGTGTGGATCACAATATACCGTGGAAAATTCTGAAAGAGATGGGAATACCAAACCACCTGACCTGCCTCTTGAGAAATCTGTATGCAGGTCAGGAAGCAACAGGTAGAACTGGACATGGATCAACAGACTGATTTCAAATAGGAAAAGGAGTATTTCAAGGCTGTATATTTTCACCCTGCTTATTTAACTTATATGCAGAGTACATCATGAGAAACGCTGGGATGGAAGAAACAAGCTGGAATCAAGATTGCCAGGAGAAATATCAATAACCTCAGATCTGCAGATGACACCACCCTTATGGCAGAAAGTGAAGAGGACCTAAAAAGCCTCTTGATGAAAGTGAAAGTGGAGAGTGAAAGAGTTGGCTTAAAGCTCAACATTTAGAAAACGAAGATCATGGCATCTGGCCCCATCACTTCATGGGAAATAGATAGGGAAACATTGGAAACAGTGTCAGACTTTATTTTTTTGGGCTCCAAAATCACTGCAGATGGTGACTGTAGCCGTGAAATTAAAAGACACTTACTCCTTGGAAGAAAAGTTGTGACCAACCTAGATAGCATATTAAAAAGCAGAGACATTACTTTGCTGACTAAGGTCTATCTAGTCAAGGCTATGGTTCCTCCTGTGGTCATGTATGGATGTGAGAGTTGGACTGTGAAGAAGGCTGAGCTCGAAAGAATCGATGCTTTTGGACTGTGGTGTTGGAGAAGACTCTTGATAGTCCCTTGGACTGGACGGAGATCCAACCAGTCCATTCTGAAGGAGATCAGCCCTGGGATTTATTTGGAAGGACTGATGCTAAAGCTGAAACTCCAGTACTTTGGCCACCTCATGTGAAGAGTTGACTCATTGGAAAATACTTTGATGCTGGGAGGGATTGGGGGCAGGAGGAGAAGGGGATGACAGAGGATGAGATGGCTGGGTGGCATCATTGACTCAATGGACGTGAATCTGAGTGAACTCCAGGAGTTGGTGATGGACAGGAAGGCCTGGCATGCTGTGATTCACCGGGTCGCAAAGAGTCGGGCACGACTGAGCGACTGAACTGAACTGAACACTAGATCACTATAGACTCAAAACAACCAAGTACTAACACTGAACTGCAGCTACCTCCAGCATGCATGAGTGGAAAACTACTGAATCCCAGTTTCTAGAAATCCTTGCTGCTACACACATCTTCCCTCAGCCCTATATCATTTCAGAGTAATTATGACAAATCTAGGAGGCTACTGAAATGAAGAATCCCAGGATAGAAGAAACTGAGTTGCAACAATATATTGCAGATCCAAAAGAAAAGAACATTCTTAGAGTGATTTCTGTGATGGCTTAATTTACTCCAGGAAGCTAGAAGTGGGGTGAAATAAACTTGATTGGCAATATGTGTGAAAGTGAAAGTGAAGTTGCTCAGTCGTCTGACTTTTTGCAACCCCATTGACTGTAACCTGCCAGGCTCCTTCACACATGAAATTTTCCAGGCAAGAATACTGGAGTGGGTTGCCATTTCCTTCTCCAGGGGATCTTCCCAACCCAGGGATTGAACCCTGGTCTCCAGCACCACAGGCGGAATCTATCGTCTGAGCCACAAGGGAAGCCCAAGGGAATATGTGTATGTTTGTGCAATGTCTTAGATAAAGATATAATTATTGATACTTATACCCAGCTAAATTTCTAAAACAACAATGTTCATGCCTTAATCCATTTTCATTTGTGAATACAGAAACCACTGTAAAATGTGGCCGCCATATGATAATCTCTATCAGGGATAATATACTAATATACCTTAATGGTTGGCAAAGGCAAAGCATCTTTATCCTGCAAAGGTAGATCCAGCAGATCTTTAGAGAACTCTAATTACCTACAGTAGAGACACTGAGCATTGGAGAAGAAGAAAGTCTTGAAATAATGAGTGAATACTCTGATGGTGTTTTTGTTATAAAGTGAAAGTGAAGTTGATCAGTCGTCTCTGACTCTTTGCGACCCCATGGACTGTAGCCTGCCAGGCTCCTCTGTCCATGGGATTTTTCAGGCAATAGTACTGGAGTGGATTGCCATTTCCTTCTCCAGGGGATCTTCCCAACCCAGGGATTGAACCTGGGTCTCCCTCATTGTAGACAGACACTTTAGCATCTGAGCGTTAGTATTAAAAAGGATTGTTTGGAGGACAGTATTTGAGACATACAGTTTCCTTTTCTCTGGAATTTATACCTAACTGCTTGGAACATAATATAATAATGGTTCATTTTTATTGGTGATGTGCTTTAACATTCATTGTGTATTTTTTTACATGTTGTATGTATTTGAACCTCACTGAAGCACAGTGAAGTCTACAGAGTAGGTTTTGTTTACATTTTATAGGACAAGAATGAGAATACTAATCTCATTGAAAAGTAAAAGGAAAAGCTCAACTTGGAATTCAGGTTTGCTGATTCCAAGTTCACTGATATAATGGATATAAAGAACATAGCACATTTTTGATGTACAGAAAATGCTAGCCATCAGTATTTTTACTATTATTAGTATCTTAATAAATCTTTTATAATATCTCTTATCTGAGTCAACTGTCAACCAGAAGTAAACAATTTATAAGATTTTTGCTCTGAGAAAGCATTTTCCTAAATTCCTTTCTCATAAGATCTTTCTTATTATTCTACTTTGAAGGAGACTGCTGATTCTTCCCAAGACAGCAGTACAGCATTTTAGGTAGATGGGTTGTTTGTTAGTATGTATGAGCCTGATATCTAGGGTTAGCCTAATAAGAAAGACAGATTATTTTCTTCCCATCCAAATGAATGCTCCTATGTTCCCACTAATTCCTCTTTTACCACAAGTACACAGACCATCTGGGAGCCCGGGGATCTATTGTTATTTAAGATGGTAATCTGCTACAGTTGTCTGCCTTTATTCACAACCAGTCCCACTGGAAATCTCAGTCACAACTTGGATGACATGGAGGTTAAGCAAAAGAGGAATCATTCACTAGAATGGAACTCAGAAAAGAGTAAAGAAAGATGAATCTGTCAAGTAAGTAATTTCTATTCTGCCGAACTGACTGTTGCACTGTGATCGACAGCTAATTTTGACAAGACACTGAAGTGAAAAGATTACAAATTAAACCTCCACCAAGATGGAAAGCTGTTAAAACCTCAACTGGATTAGGTATATTTTATTTTTTAGAAGTTGCATTCATTCATGAACATTTTGTCCCAATTCCTACTGTCTAGGTAATTTTGTTGGTCTTTTTTTCATGAAATCTTTCTGGAAAGGAATATATGATTAACAGAGACCAGACACACTATACAAGCCTAGATCTTTCAGGATGTATAACTCATTTTAGGCTTCACGGATCACAGCTTTGTCGTGGGTGAGGGGATTGGGTAACTCAAGGAAGCCGTGAGCCATGCCATGCAGGGACAATCAAGATGGACAGGTCATAGTGAAGAGTTCTGACAAATGGTGGTTCACTGGGGAAGGAAATGGCAAACTACTTCAGTATTCTTGCCAGGAGAATCCCATGAACAGTACGAAAAGGCAAAAAATATGACACCAGAAGATGGGTCCCTGAGGTCAGAAGGTGAAGGTAGAGGGCAGATACTAATAGCTTAAGAAAGAATAAACCGTGGGGAGAGCAGAGGACAGATAATATGAGGAGAGTATGTTACTGGGGAGAGTAGAGGGCAGATACTAATAGCTCCAGAAAGAATAAACCAACTGGGCCAAAGTGGAAATGACAATCAGTTGTGGTTATGTCTTTAGTGAAAATAAACACCAGTGATGTAAAGAACAATATTTCGTGCAAACCTGGAATGTTAGGACCAGGAATCAAGGTAAATTGGACATGGTCAAGCAAGAGATAGCAAGACTGAAATTGGCATCTTAGGAATAAATGAAGTAAAATGGGTGGGAATGGGCAAATTTAATTCATATGACCATGATACCAACAGGCAAGAATCCCTTAGAAAAAAAGGAGTATCCCAGAGTCAACAAAAGAATCTGAAATGCAGTACTAGGGTGCAACCTCAAAAACTACAGAGTGATCTTGGTTTGTTTCCAAGGCAAATCATTCAACATCAGAGTAATACAAGTCTATGCCCTAATCAGTCATGTCAAAGAACTTTAAGTTGACCAGCTCTATGAAGACCTACAATACCTTCTAGAACAAATGAAAAATTGTTGCTGAACCACGAAAGATGCTGGGATTCTTGGTCTCAGGAGGAAAAGAATTCAATCCAGGGCCAGAGACGAGACTTGATCACTCAGGGCTTTTGTGTAAGGAAGTTTTATTAAAGTATAAAAGAGATGAGAAAGCTTCTGACACAGACATCAGAAAGGGGCAAAAAGACTGCCCCCTTTCCTAGTGTTGGCAAGGGAGTTTTACACTTTTTAATTAGTTATTACAATGAATCAAAAGAATGTCTGGAGATTGTAAAGATCTTACTAGACCCATGCCCATAATTTACATTTTAAGATAACAGGATTAGCCAGAAGGTTTTTAGGAAGGAGAAACTGTCCTCAAGCAGGATACATTGTTGTTATATAATCCTTAGTAAGCACGGGCGGCTGCTGCGACCAGGGCACTAAGCATGGCTGAGAGGAGCTACCCCACGTCCGAAGTCAGGGGCAGCGGCCGAGAGTGCCAGGCTGCGACGGCGCAGAAACGGCTGAGAGGAGCTACCCCACATTTGAAGTCAGGGGCAGCCAGGAGGAGCCACCCCGTGTCCAAGGTCAGGGTTGGCGGCCGAGAGGAACTGCCCTGAGTCTGAGGTCAGGGGCGGCTGGGAAGAGTCAAACCGCATCTGAGGTCAGGGGCAGGGGCCGGGAGGAGCAACCTCATGACCGAGGCCGGGGAAGTGGCCAGGAGGAGCAACCCCACATCCAAGGAGCAGTGGCTGTGTGGGCACATGAGGCCCTAGAGGAGCTAGCCCATGTTGAAGGTCAGGAAGAGCAGCGGTGAGGAGATACCCCTAGTCCAAGGTAAGTAGCAGCAACTGTGCTTTGCTGGAGCAGCCATGAAGAGATACCACACGCCCAAAGTAAGAGAAACCCAAGTAAGACGGTAGGTGTTGCAAGAGGGCATCAGAGGGCAGAGACACTGAAACCATACTCACAGAAAACTAGTCAATCTAATCACACTAGGACCACAGCCTTGTCTAACTCAATGAAACTAAGCCATGCCCGCGGGGAAATCCAAGCTTGGCGGGTCATGGTGGAGAGGTCTGACAGAATGTGGTCCACTGGAGAAGGGAATGGCAAACCACTTCAGTATTCCTGCCTTGAGAACCCCATGAACAGGATGAAAGGCAAAATGATAGGACACTGAGAGAGGAACTCCCCAGGTCAGTAGGTGCCCAACACGCTACTGGAGGTCAGTGGAGAAATAACTCCAGAAAGAATGAAGGGATGAAGCCAAAGAAAAAACAACACCCAGCTGTGGATGTGACTGGTGACAGAAGCAAGGTCCGATGCTGTAAAGAGCAATATTGCATAGGAACCTGGAATGTCAGGTCCATGAATCAAGGCAAATTGGAAGTGGTCAAACAAGAGATGGCAAGGGTGAACGTCAACATTCTAGGAATCAGCGAACTAAAATGGACTCGAATGGGTGACTTTAACTCAGATGACCATTACATCTACTACTGCGGGCAGGAATCCCTCAGAAGAAATGGAGTAGCCATCATGGTAAACAAAAGAGTCCAAAATGCAGTACTTGGATGCAATCTCAAAAATGACAGAAGGATCTCTGTTCGTTTCCAAGGCAAACCATTCAATATCACGGTAATCCAAACATATGCCACAACCAGTAACGCTGAAGAAGCTGAAGTTGAACTGTTCTATGATGACCTACAAGACGTTTTAGAACTAACACCCAAAAAAGATGTCCTTTTCATTATAGGGGACTGGAATGCAAAAGTAGGAAGTCAAAAAACACCTGTAGTAATAGGCAAATTTGGCCTTGGAATGCGGAGTGAAGCAGGGTAAAGACTAATAGAGTTTTGCCAAGAAAATGCACTGGTCATAGCAAACACCCTCTTCCAACAACACAAGACTCTACACATGGACATCACCAGATGGTCAACACCAAAACAGATTGATTATATTCTTTGCAGCCAAAGATGGAGAAGCTCTATGTAGTTAGCAAAAACAAGACCAGGAGCTGACTGTGGCTCAGATCATAAACTCCTTATTACCAAATTCAGATGTAAATTGAAGAAAGTAGGGAAAACTGCTAGACCACTCAGGTATGACCTAAATCAAATCCCTTATGATTATACAGTGGAAGTGAGAAATAGATTTAAGGGACTAGACCTGATAGATAGAGTGCCTGATGAACTATGGATGGAGGTTCATGACATTGTACAGGAGACAGGGATCAAGACCATCCCCATGGAAAAGAAATGCAAAAAACCAAAATTGCTTTCTGAGGAGGTCTTACAAATAGCTGTGAAAAGAAGAGAAGCAAAAAGCAAAGGAGAAAAGGAAAGATATAAGCATCTGAATGCGGAGTTCCAAAGAATAGCAAAAAGAGATAAGAAAGCTTTCTTCAGCGATCAATGCAAAGAAATAGGTGAAAAGAACAGAATGGGAAAGACTAGAGATCTCTTCAAGAAAATTAGAGATACCAAAGGAACATTTCATGCAAAAATGGGCTCGATTAAGGACAGAAATGGTATGGACCTAACAGAAGCAGAAGATATTAAGAAGAGGTGGCAATAATACACAGAAGAACTGTCCAAAAAAGATCTTCACTACCTGGATAATCACGATGGTGTGATCACTCATCTAGAGCCATATATCCTGGACTGTGAAGTCAAGTGGGCCTTAGGAAGCATCACTATGAACAAAGCTAGTGGAGGTGATGGAATTCCAGTTGAGCTATTTCAACTCCTGAAAGATGATGCTGTGAAAGTGCTGCACTCAATATGCCAGCAAATTTGGAAAACACAGCAGTGGCCACAGGACTGGAAAAGGTCAGTTTTCATTCCAATCCCAAAGAAAGCCAATGCCAAAGAATGCTCAAACTAGTGCACAATTGCACTCATTTCACATGCTAGTAAAGTAATGCTCAAAATCTCCAAGCCAGGCTTCAGCAATACATGAACCGTGAACTTCCTGAAGTTCAATCTGGTTTTAGAAAAGGCAGAGGAACCAGAGATCAAATTGCCAACATCCACTGGATCATGGAAAAAGCAAGAGAGTTCCAGAAAAACATCTACTCCTGCTTTATTGACTATGCCAAACCTTTGACTATGTAGATCACAGTAAACTGTGGAAAATTCTGAAAGAGATGGAAATACCAGACCACCTGACCTGCCTCTTGAGAAACATGTATGCAGGTCAGGAAGCAACAGTAGAACTGGACATGGAACAACAGACTGATTTCAAATAGGAAAAGGAGTATGTCAAGACCATATATTGTCACCCTGCTTATTTAACTTATATGCAGAGTATATCATGAGAAACGCTGGACTGGAAGAAACACAAGCTGGAATCAAGATTGCCAGGAGAAATATCAATAACCTCAGATCTGCAGATGACACCACCCTTATGGCAGAAAGTGAAGAGAAACTAAAAAGCCTCTTGATGAAAGTGAAAGAGGAGAGTGAAAAAGTTGGCTTAAAGCTCAACATTCAGAAAATGAAGATCATGGCATCTGGTCCCATCACTTCATGGGAAATAGATGGGGAACCAGGGGAAACAGTGTCAGAGTTTATTTTGGGGGGCTCCAAAATCCCTCTAGATGGTGACTGCAACCATGAAATTAAAAGACTCTCACTCCTTGGAAGAAAAGTTATGACTAACCTAGATAGCATATTCAAAAGCAGAGACATTACTTTGCTGACTAAGGTCTGTCTAGTCAAGGCTATGATTTTCCCAGTAGTCATGTATAGATATGAGAGTTGGACTGTGAAGAAGGCTGAGAGTCGAAGAATTGATGCTTTTGAAGTGTAGCATTGGAGAAGACTCTTGAGAGTCCCTTGGACTGCAAGGAGATCCAACCAGTCCATTCTGAAGGAGATCAGCCCTGAAATTTCTTTGGAAGGACTGATGCTAAAGCTGAAACTCCAGTACTTTGGCCACCTTATGCGAAGAGTTGACTCATTGGAATAGACTCTGATGCTGGGAGGGATTGGGGGCAGGAGGAGAAGGGGACGACAGAGAATGAGATGGCTGGATGGCATCACTGACTCTATGGACGTGAGTCTGAGTGAACTCTGGGAGTTGGTGATGGACAAGCAGGCCTGGCATGCTGAGGTTCATGGGGTAACAAGAGTCGGCACCACTGAGAGACTGAAATGAACTGAATTGACAGAGTTTAAACTGAGCTGTTTGTTGTGTAATCATCAGTTCCAGGCTTAAAGATAAAAATGTTTTATGTGACTAAGGCTAAGGTATTTAAAAAAAAAAAGTTTGTCCTTTTATTCTCCTTGAGAATTCCAGACTCCAATCTCCTCCCTGAGAACCCCAGATCCCTCTGTCCTTGGGGAACCCCAGACATCTTATCAACCTGCCTAGGAATTGACTATCTCACTAACACCAGAAAAGATACCCTTTTCATCACAGGAGATTGGAATGCAAAAGTAGAAAGTCAATGGATACCCAGAATGATAGGCAAGTTTGGCCTTATAGTACAAAATGAGCAGGGCAAAGGCTAACTGAGTTTTATCAAGTGGACACACTGGTCATAATAAATACCTCTTCCAACAACACAAGAGATGACTCTACACATGGACATTACCAATTAGTCAATACCAAAACCAGATCAATTATATTTTTATTGTGGTTGAAGATAGAGAAGCTCCATATAGCTATCAAAACAAGACCTGACTGTGGCTCAGACCATTAGCTCCTTATTGCCAAATTCAGCCTTAAATGAAAGAAAGTAAGGAAAACTACCATGCCATTTAGATATAACCTAAACCAATACTCTTATGACTATACAATGGAAATGACAAGTAGATTCAAAGGATTAGATCTGATAGAGTGCCTGAAGAAGTATGGACAGAGGCTCATAGCACAGTACAGCAGAAAGTGACCAAAAACATCCCAAAGAAAAAGAAATGCAAGGAGGAAAAAATGGCTGTCTCTGGAGGCTTTTGAAATACCTCAGGGAAAAAGAGAAGTGAAAGGCAAGAGAGAAAGGGAAAAATACACCCAAGTGAATGCAGAATTCCAGAGAACAACACACAGAAACAAGAAGGCCTTCTTAAATGAACAATGCAAAAAAAAAAAAAAAAAAAANNNAAAAAAAAAAAAAAAAAAAAAAAAAAAAAAAAAGAAGAAGAAGAAGAAGAAGGAAAAACAGAATGGGAAATACTAGAGATCTCTTCAACAAAACTGGAGATATCAAGGGAACACTTCATGCAGGAATGGGCATTATAAAGGACAGAAATGGTGGGGCAGAAGACTGGGCTGTAGGCATCCAAGGAGGAGACTGTTTAAGACAGGGTGGCCTCGCTGGCTGCTCCTAGGACAGAAAAATTAAAAAAAAAAAAAAAAAAGGAATGAAAGGAATGGTAAGGACCTAACAGAAACAGAAGAGCTTAAAAAGAGCAGGCGAGAATATACAGAAGAACTACAAAGAAAAGTTCTTAATGACCTGGATAATCACAGTGGTGTGGTCACTCACCTAGAGCTGTACATCTTGGAGTGTGAAGTCCAGTGGGTCTTAGGAAGCATTACTAAGAACAAAAACAGTAGAGGATATGGAATTCCGGAGGAACTATTTTAAATACTAAAAGATGGTGCTATTAAACTACTGCATTCAATAGGTCAGCAAATTTGGAAAACTCAGCAGTGGCCAGAGGACTGAAAAAGATCAGATTAGTTTTCATTCTCATCCCAAAGAAGAGCAATGCTAAAGAAAGTTCAACCTATTGCACAATTGCACTCATTTCATATGCTAGCAAGGTAATGGTTAAAATCCTTGAAGATGGACTTCAACAGTATGTAAATCAAGAACTTTTAACTGAACAAGCTGGATTTAGAAAAGGCAGAGGAACCAGAGATCAAATCGCTAACATTCATTGGATCATAGAGAAAGCAAGGGAATACCAAAAAAAAAAACAAATCTACTTCTGTTTCATTGACTATGCTAAAACATTTGACTGTGTGGATCACAATAAACTGTGGAAAATTCTTAGAGATGGGAGTATCAGACCAACTTAACTTTCTCCTGAGAAGCTTGTGTGGGAGTCAATAAGCAACATTTGGAACCATTGACTGGTTCAAAACTGGGAAAAGAGTAACATGAGGCTGTACATTGCCATTCTGCTTATTTAACTTATATGCAGAATGTATCCTGAGAAATGCTGGGCTGGATGAATTACATGCTGGAGTCAAGACTGCCGAGAGAAATAACAACCTCATATATGCATATGATACCACTCTAATGGCAGAAAGTGAACACGAACTAAAGAGCTTCTTGATGAGGGTGATAGAGGGGAGTGAAAAAGCTGGCTTAAAACTCAACATTTAAAAAACTAAGTTCATGGTGTCTGGCACCATCACTTCATGGCAAATAGAAAGAAAAAGTGGAAGAAATGACATAATATATTTTCTTGAGGTCCAAAATGACTGAGGATGATGACTGCAGCCATGAAATTAAAAGATGCTTACTCCTTAGAAAGAAAACTATGAGAAACTTAGACAGTATGTTAAAAAACAGACACCACTTTTCTGACAGAGGTCCACATAATCAAATTTATGTTTTTTCCTGTACTCATGTGCAGATGTGAGAGTTTGTCAATAAAGAAAGCTGAGTGCTAAAAACTGATGCTTTTGAATTGTTGTGCTACAGAAAACTCTTGAGAATCAAACCAGTCCATCCTATAGAAAATCAACCTTGAATAATCATTGAAAAGACTGATGTTGAAACTGAAGCTCCAATACTTTGGCCACTTTATGGGAAGGGCCAACTCATTGGAAGACTCTGATGCTGGGAAAGATTGAAGGCAAAAGGAGAAGGGGAAAGAAGAGGATGAGATGTTTAGATATCATCACAGATTCAATGTACATGAAATTGAGTAAATTCTGGTAGATAGTGGAGAACAGAAGAGTCTAGCGTGCTGCAGTCCATGCAGTCACAAAGAGTTGGACATGACTTAGAGACTGAACAACACAACAAATTATTTTTAGTATTATTTTACTATTTTATTATTCATTTACTATTATACTATTGTATTTTTTGCTTGTTTACATCATAAGAGCTATCATTGTTAAAAGAAAAAACAGGTGGTCTTAAGGGAAACTATAGCATAATGCCTATATGCAGTAGGTACTCTGCATATAAAGGAATAAGTTCAGAAATTATTGTATTGCTTTGAAGATCATTAAATGGACTATCATTTTTATTGCCAGAGTTCATCATGGATTCTGAAAGGTTTCTGTGACTTGGAGAATAGGTCATACAGAGAGCTAGAAGCAGTGAGTCAATTATTCTGTAGTATAGATTCAATTGAAACTAAATTGGTAAGAATGACTGCCTGATGTAGTTGTCAGTTGTTTAAGAAACTAACAGGCAGGTTCTGCAGAAGTTAATGCACAAAGGCACTCATTATTTATCTATTCATTTAACACATTTATTTAGAGTCTTCTATGTTTACACAGTTTTGTGTGTTTGGAATATATCATAAATGAGAACAAATTGTCAAGTTTATCACAAGTTACTCAACATGAAATAGTTTAAACAGAAACAAGAAAGTCTTGCTAAATCTAATTGGAGAGGTCAAGGAGTGAACTTGTCTTTCTTTATCAAATTATTATTGACATAAAATTCTTAGGAATAAATAAAGGAGATGAAAGACTTGTACAACAAAAACCACAAAACAATGATGAGAGAAATTTTATAAAAAGACATAAATAACTGAAAAGATATCCTATTTTTATGAATTGGAAGATGTAATATAGCTAAGATGTCCAAATTACTACCAGTAATCTACATATTCAATGCAAGCACTATCACAATTCCAGTGAGTTTTATAGAAACAGCAAAAAACCCTAAAACTCATACAGAACTAAAAAACCCTAAATAGACAATACAATCTGAGAGAGAACAAAGCTAGAGATATTTCAAAATACATTACTCCTGATTTCAATATATGTTGCAATCAGCACTCAGTATCTGTGGATGTCAAAATGCAGATGAGGAGGGCTGAATGAACTATTCCATTTCATATAAAAGACTGAGTATTTGTGGATTTTGGTATTTACAAGGATTCTGGTATCAATCCCTTCATAGATAATGAGGGATGGTTGTACAAAGATACAGTAATTAAAATACTGTGGTACTAGAATAAACAGACATATATCAGTGGAGTGAAATAGTGAGAAATAAATCCATACACATCCGGTCAAGATCTTAAATAAGAGTGCCAAAACATACAATGCAAAAAGAATAGTTTTCTTAATAAATGTTGGAAAAACTGGATATCCACATGCAAAGAAATGTTTATCATACACTACACACAAAGACCAAATCAAAATGTATTAGATGTAAATGCAAGACCTGAAACTGTAAAACTCCTAGAAGAAAACATAAAGGGAAGACTTAAGGGCTTAGTCTTTGCAGTGATGTTTTGAATGTGACAATAAAAGTACAGGTGACAAAACCAAAAACAGAGGAGAGGACTGCATCAATCTAAAAAGTTTTCACACAGAAAACACATAACATAAGATGAAAAAGTAACCTGTGGGATGGGAGACAATATTTGCAACCCTGAAAAGGGTTTAATATGTATCTGAAAAGGGGTTAATATTTAAAATATATACAAAATTCCCTCAACTCAAAGAAGTAAATAAGCCAAATAATAAAGACATTTATTTAAAGAAGTCATACAAATTATCAACAGGTATATGAAAAGATACTCAGTCATTAATTGAGTTACATGTTCATTAATCATTAGGGAAATGCAAATCAAAATCATATCACCTCATACCTGTTAGGTTGGACAACTTTTCTCAAAAGACAACACGTAATTACATCTTAGATTTGGATCAGAAAGGGAACTTGTACACTTTTGGAAAGTATGTAAACTGCTAGCTATCATGGAAACAGTATAGAGTTTCTTCAAAATATTAAAAATAGAAATACCATATTATCCAGCAATCCCACTTTTGGATTATTTATCTAAAATAATTGAAATTAGGATTTTGAAGAGATACTAACACTCTGTGTTCTCTGAAGCATTATTCATAGCAGTCAAGCGGTATAAACAACCTAAAAGTCCATTGAATATGAAAGGATGAATAAAATGTGGTAAAATGGATTATTAGCCAGTATTTAAAAAGAAAAGGAAATTCTGCCATATGTCACCATATGGATGGATACTGAGGATATCATGTTAAATGAAATGAACTGGTAACAGATGGACAAATACCACATCATTCCACTTCTATGAGTTATCTAAGGTAGCAAAACATAAAAGCACAAAGTAGAACCGTGGTGTACAGGGGCATCAAGGAGGAGGAAAAAATGGGGAGTTGCTCTTCATGGAGTATAAATGTTCACTTATGCAAGATGATTAATTCCTAGAGATCTAAAGTAATGCATTATGCTATCATTAAAAATAATGCATAGTACACTAAAAATAGTGTTAAGGGGGTATATCTCATGTCTTCCACAATTAAAAAAAATATTGAATGATAGCTTTTATTAGCTATTGGAAGGTATATGAACATTTTGCATTTACGTATTTATATATCTTGTATTACTATACATATGTAGTTTGGGTTTCCCTGTGGCTCAGTGGTAAAGATTCTGTCTACCAATGCAGGAGTTGCAGGTTTGATCCCTGGGTCAAGAAGATCCCTTGGAAAAGAAAATGGTAACCAACTTCTGTATTCTTGCCTGGAAAGAGATTGGTGGGCCACAGACCATGGGATGGCTAAAGAGTCAGATGTGACTCAAGAAACTACAACAATATATGCATTTTATTTATAAAATCTTATTGCCTCTCCTTATATATATTGAAAGTCTTGTAGGATGGTGCCATGTATTAAAATGATGAAAGTCACATAACTTTCTTGAATATCAGTTTTTAATCTTTTGTCAGAGGGAATTAAATAATTGAATCTAAGGTTTAATCAAGATTGAAGCCCA
>SJYQ01002433.1:394901-415032 GCA_006410935.1 Redunca redunca
TAGACGTTATAATTCAAAAAGCTGAATTTGAATTATTTAAAGTAAAATCTGAACTTTAGCATTTTAAGGTTTTTCTTGTTGAGAGTATGGGTAAATTTTTAAAGTCTTACATACAATTTTTCACGAGATCTTTCCATTCAAGTATGTGTGTATCTGTAAATAGAAAAAAAAAAAAACTTGCTGTGAATAAAGAAAACATATTTTACTTTAAACAAACTCTGTCATACAGCTACAAAATTTGAATGTTTGAATTAAAAAAATACAGCATTAAGAGTGTTTTTCTCCCATTTTCCCTTAAAGAGGACTTTTGGAGCTTATGAGATTAAAAAAAAAAAGGGAGAGATGTGGAAGGAAATAAGAGAGAGGGAGGGGGAGAACGAAAGGAAAGGAGAAGGGAAAGCTTAGCTGGTGTGTCCAACAAAGACATAGAATAGAGATCCTGGAGTATACAAATTGAAGTGCTTTAAATAGATAATAGAAAGAGACTCAGAAAATGTCACTTTTTTGCCTCTTTGTGGGGAAATTAGAAGGTAAACTTTTACATCAAACAGAGAGATAATGTTTCCTCCCCAAGGTGATGGACAAGCAGTTATTGAATTTCTGCTTTTTCTCTACGCAAAGCATTGTGGGATGTACAGGGAATTAAAAGCCCTTAATCTTGAGCGACTTAGATTCAAGATGAAAGTGAAAGAGAAAGTCACTCAGTCGAGTCCAACTCTTCGCTACCCCATGGACTATACAGTCCATGGAATTCTCCAAGCCAGAATATCGGAGTGGTTAGCCTTTCCCTTCTCCAGGGGATCTTCCCAACCCAGGGATCAAACCCAGGTCTCCCACATTGCAGGCAGATTCTTTACCAGCTGAGCCACCAGGGAAGACCAAGAATACTGGAGTGGGTATTCTAGCTCTTCTCCAGTGGGTCTTCCAGACCCAGGAATCCAACTAGAGTCTCCTTACTTGCAATCTTATAACACTAAATAAATAGAAAAGCAAATATTTATAAGATAAATTTTGTTATAACTATGTAGTCTAAGTTTTATATATATAGATTCACAAAGCAGAACAGAGTGCTACACTGATTGCTGTTAATTTGACTTGAACTGACCTTAAGTGATTTAAATTATCAAAGGATTCCTAAAGAAAATATACCTTGAAACAAAACAAAATGACTCAATGGAAGGTTGTCTTTATTTATTTTTTTGGTAGTTATATCAGTACATATACAAAACTCCTATTTTACTTATATATCTTTGTAAATGGGCCGTTTGCTTTCTAAATAACTAAAGTGAATATCAAAACAAAACTTGTGGCTTGCTCCATTGTGGCTTAATAACACAACTGACCCTGATATTTCTCTAAGCAGAAACCGGATTTTCCTTCCATAATTTTTTATTAACAAGCTGTTCTCCAAAACCAGTACATAAATAATGCAAGGAGACAATCAAAAGTGAAGACAATTAGGTATGATTGTCTTCTTTACAACATATGGTCTTATAAGCATTTCAATGACTATTACCTGCTATGATTGAAATTACCATGATCATACAATGCTCTCCTGTACTCTGATTGGGGCCTCCCTGATGGCTAGATAGTAAAGAATCTTCCTGCTATGTGGGAGACAGGGGTTCGATCTTTGGGTCAGGAAGATCCCTTGAAAAGGGTATGACTACCCACTCCAGTATTCTTTCCTGGAGAAATCCATGGAGAGGAGCCTGGTGAGCTATATATAGTTCATGGGTTACAAAGAGTTGGACATATCTGAGCAACTGACATTTTGACTTTGACATTCTGATTAGCTACAACTATTATACACAGAGATTCATATGTATGGAGATATACTCATATGTAAAGAAATACAAAAATGTTATTAGAAGTAAAAAATGACATTATATATTAAATTTATATCTCTCTTTCTAATTATCTCCCATTTCAAAGTTTTATGATTTGGTAGTTACCTTTTAAATTTTTTTTCAGACTGAATTATCATAATAATTTCTTGATATGTATTAGATAGTTTACTATTACTCTCTCCATCTAAGTCCATTAATGTTAAACTCCTATCCGAATTATTCTTTGGAATAAGGAAATAATGGAAGACAGATGGTCCTCTGCAGTTTAAAATATGATGCTGACATCTTTTGGTGATTACAACTAAATGATAACTCTTTATCCTGCCTACAATGATCTATGTCATTTGATATCTAGCTACCTTACCAAAACTACCTTCTAACTCTCTCCTATACAGTGTCCTATAGCCTCACTGGGCTTTGATGTTTTACATATATCCATTCCTTTTACTCCTTGGAACATGTGCATGTGTTGCTTCTTTGTCTGCAGTGTTCTTCCTTTAGCCCTTTCCACAGCTGGATCCTCTTCAGAAGTCAGCTCTCAGCTGACTATTATCCCCTCAGTAATGCTTTCCTTGATTATGCATACAAAGTGGTTTCATAGCTTCTCCTAGCTTGCTATCTTCCTTATTATATTCATAGTACACATCACAATCTGTAATCATCTTGTTTACTGATTTATATTGTGATCTAAAATTTCTTAGAGGGATTTCCCATGAGTAATATTTTAAGAAAGGTAAAGAGAAAAAGTAAGTCTATGACAACAACTACCAAATCTCTCAAGCAAAGAGATGCAGAGCACACTCCAGAATTTTATAACCCCAGAAGACAAAGCATTTTGAACTGAAAAGCATTCTACTCCTTTATGATATCAAAAGGAACAGTAAAGTCTAAGAGGATAATGGAACAAAAGGAAAGAAAGTGGTGTCCCAAGCAGAAGAAACATTTACAAAGGCCTTTTTTCTGTAGATAAGAGAGAAGAGAAATTATATTGTGAGTACAAAAAACCAAAGAGAATTGAGCTTGGATGAAGCAGAAAGTGGAAAGGGACAGTAATGCAAGATAATGTTAGAGAAATAAGCTAAGGGAAATGAGGGTCATGATTGTACCTGTAAGCATCAAATAACAAATGTTAAAATAACTTCAGAGAGAAAAAGAATAATTCAGGTATAAGGTATTCATTTTAGAAGAAGCAAAGAGAGGTGCAAAGAACGCTTGTTCCATCAAAAGCCACAAGACCTGGGAATATGGGCTTGGCACTATTAGAAATAAGCCATGCGATTTTGAATAAGTCATTTTAGGATTGCAGATATATTTACAAATAATAAATATTTGAACAAGTGATTTCTATGTTCCTTTTTTTGCTTTAAAATTGGAAACACAAATAAATCATTATAGCCACTTTTCCACTGTTGCTCCCTGCAAAAAGTAATATTTCAAATGAATGATGATGTTTCTTCTGTCTACTCTTAACTATCCTTGCAGACTGTTACTTCTTTTATCTCATTAATATTTATCAACTGGTTACTTTTACTTTCTCCATAATATGGCATCATCTTGTTCAAGACTGATGTTAAGACAAAAAAAATAATGTTATGCTTACTGCATACTGTATTTGTTTTTTGGTCCCTTATATTGAAGTTTTAACCTGACCTAAGTTCTAAGCTCACAGTTTGGTGGAAGATGCCATCTCTGGGGCTGAGACTATAGCAGCCCCTTGCCTTCTTGCTCTGGCATCTCAAGCTTGTCTCTATGCCTCCGGGTGGGGAGGGGGCAGTACACAGTCTGCTAACTTTCTTTTGGTATTCATTCAATCCTTTGTTCTGTGTGCAGGCCAGGCTGTGCTTTAGGTTGTTAAATTAGAGCCTTTCTCGGGAAACTTTTCTTTCCCACAGTTGTAATAAGCATGTATTGAGTAGGATTTTTGCTTTGTTTTGTTTTCTCCTGGTTATGATATGTTGCCTTCTGAGATTCCAAAACTCCCCACAGACTCAACTGTGAGAGGTTTCCTACTGTGTGGAAACTCCTCCTTCTGGACTCCCTCCCCAGGACAGGTCACCATCCCTAACTCTTTTATCTCTCTTTTTGTCTTTTATGTTTTGTCCTACCTCCTTTTGAAGAGAACTGGCTACCTTTCTGGGTACCTGGTGTTCTCTGCCAGTGTTCAGAAGTTGTTCTGTGGAAGTTGCTCAACATTCAAATGATCTTTTGATGAATTTGTTGCAGAGAAAGTGGTCTTCCTGTCCTATTCCTCTGCCATCTTGAAGCTTTTGATTATATTCTTTCCAGGCAAAGAAGGAGAAGCTCTAAAAAGTCAGCAAAAACAAGATATGGAGCTGACTGTGGCTCAGATTATGAACTCTTTATTGCTGAGTTCAGACTTAAACCCCAAATTCAGAATTAAATTGAAGAAAATAGGGAAAACTACTAGACCATTCAGGTATGACCTAAATCAAATCCCTTACCATTGTACAATGGAAGTGAGAAATAGAAATTCAAGATTTAGATCTGATAGACAGAGTGCCTGATGAACTATGGATAAGGGTTGGGACATTGTACATGAGGCAGGGATCAAGACCATCCCCAAGAAAAAGAAATGCAGAAAGGCAAAATGGTTGTCTGAGGAGGCCTTCATAGATGTGAAAAGAAGAGAAGCAAAAAGCAAAGGAGAAAAGGAAAGATATAACCATTTGAATGCAAATTTCCAAAGAAGAGCAAAGAGAGATAAGAAAGACTTCCTCAGTGATCAATGCAAAGAAATAGAGAAAACAATAGAATGAGAAAGACTACAGATCTATTCAAGAAAATTAGGGATACCAAGGGAATATTTCATGCAAAAATGGGCTCAATAAAGGACAGAAATGGTATCGACCTAACAGAAGAGGAAGATATTAAGAAGAGGTGGCAAGAATACACAGAAAAACTATACAAAAAAGATCTTAACAACTCAGATAATCATGATAGTATGATCACTCACCTAGAGCCAGACATCCTGGAATGTGAAGTCAAGTGGGCATTAGGAAGCATCACTACAAACAAAGCTAGTAGTGGAGGTGATGGAATTCTAGTTGAGCTATTTCAAATCCTGAAAGATGATGCTGTGAAAGTGCTACACTCAATAGGCCAGCAAATTTGGAAAACTCAGCAGTGGCCACAGGACTGGAAAAGGTCAGTTTTCATTCCAATCCCAAAGAAAGGCACTGTGCTTCTTCTAGCCCAGCATTTCTCAAGATGTACTCTGCATAGAAGTTAAATAAGCAGGAGGACAATATAAAACCTTGATGTACTCCTTTTCCTATTTGGAACCAGTCTGTTGTTCCATGTCCAGTTCTAACTGTTGCTTCCTGACCTGCATATAGGTTTCTCAAGAGGCAGGTCATGTGGTCTTGTATTCTCATCTCTTTCAGAACTTTCCACAGTTTATTGTGATCCACACAGTGAAAAGCTTCAGCATAGTCAATAAAGCAGAAATAGATGTTTTCTGGAACTCTCTTGCTCTTTTGATGATCCAGTAGATGTTGGCAATTTGATCTCTGGTTCATCTGCCTTTTCTAAAACCAGCTTGAACATCAGGAAGTTCACAGTTCACCTATTGCTGAAGCCTGGCTCGGAGAATTTTGAGCATTACTTTACTAGCATGTGAGATGAGTCCAATTTAAAAAGCAGAGACATTACTTTGCCAACAAAGGTCCACCTAGTCAAAGCTATGGTTTTTCCAGTAATCATGTATGGATGTGA
Organism: Redunca redunca; assembly: GCA_006410935.1. Classification (NCBI taxonomy): domain Eukaryota; kingdom Metazoa; phylum Chordata; class Mammalia; order Artiodactyla; family Bovidae; genus Redunca; species Redunca redunca. The sequence goes on from SJYQ01002433.1 coordinate 400,487, forward strand.
GAGTTGGACTATAAAGAAAGCTGAGCCCCGAAGAATTGATGTTTTTAAACTGTGGTGTTGGAGAAGACTCTTGAGAGTTCCTTGGACAGAAAGGAGATCCAGCCAGTCTATCCTAAAGGAAATCAGTTCTGAATGTTCATTGGAAGGACTGACGCTGAAACTGAAACTCCAATCCTATGGCCACCTGATGTGAAGAACCAACTCACTGGAAAAGACCCTGATGCAGGGAAAGACTGAAGGCAGGAGGAGAAGGGGACGACAGAGGATGAGATGGTTGGATGGCATCACCGACTCAATGGACTTGAATTTTAGTAGGCTCCGGGAATTGTTGATGAACATGGAACCCTGATGTGCTGCAGTTCATGGGATCACAAAGAGTCAGATATAACTGAGCAAATGAACTGAACTGGACTGAAATTCTAAGCTCACATAGTTGTTTGGAATCCCTGTCCTAACATATGTATAACCTCTATATCTGTCTTTAAAAAGTACATACATATATTTCCTAAAGTAAAGAGAAACTGGTAAACAAAACAGAACAAAAAACCCGATTGAGGTTGCATCAACAATTTCAACAAATCAATGAAGAAATTAAAGGGAATGACCTTAGTTCCTTCCAAATAGCAGTTTAGTTTGTTTCCATATTGCCTTCTTTTTTTCTATTATGCAGTTAATACAATTTATTCAGTAATGTCTTCTGACTGATTAAGCCATTTATGGTTGAACCTGATGTAGAAAATGAGAAAAGCTTCTTAAATTTCTAAGTAGTATAATTCCTATTAGCTGTTGTAAATCACAACCAGAATACTACTGAATTCAACATTTTGCTCAGGCACAAATACTTCCAGAATTGAATCATATTTATCAATGTTTGTAGCAAAACTTAGAAAAGAAATTGGAACTCCTGACATTAGATTATTTTTATGGTTTGTTGAATTTTCTCTCTGAAAGATATTTTGTGGAGATGTCCATGTTCCCTGTTCAAGAACTTCAAGTGGAAAGAATAGGACAATTAGCAGATTTTTCAAGCTAATGCCCTTCAACGTATCAAGGGGATTAACAGTCTTTTTAGAGTCTGATAGTATCTGATACTATACTTTGCAGAATAATTCAGATTAAATTCTGGAAATTGTAAAGGGGTACATAGGACAATACACAGCTGTTTAGCTTGAATTTTTAAATATATATATATATAGTAGTAATTTTTAATGCTAATAGGCATGGTCCTCCATATATCCCAGTTACCAATATTAACTATTTGAATAATATGAATGCACTAATTGTACCTGAAAGTTTACTCATGTTAACGTAATCCTTGAAATAAATATGATTTTCTGTCTCTGCTCACACTTTTAAATGGCTTGTACATGCATGGTTGGAAGTTTATGGCTCTCTAATGATTTTTTAACTTTAGGTTTGAACATACATCTATCTTCCAACTTTCGTAAATAGGGACACTGCCCCATTCTTTAGTTCCAGGCTCAGTTGATGCCAGGCAAGGTTAATATACATCTGTTCCTGCATGTTTTGGGGTGGAATATTGGTTTGTTGCAAAATAGCAAGCATTAATGTTATGTGTTGTAATAAGGTAATATTACAGAAGGTTTCAGATCTTTTTTTTTATGGTTGCTTCTTATCTAATACTTTTGTATACGTTATTTTAAGTAAAGTGAATTACATTGAAAATTTATTCACATTTTACATAGGTGAATAAAATAATTTCCATTAAAATATTTTTAAAAATGACAGATCAATCAGGATTTACAAGACATGACACTACCAAGACCAGGTAATTCTTCAATGATTTGACAGAAAAGAAAACTATATAAAATGAAAGAAAGCAACAGAATCCATACTTCCACACAGTCTTTCAAAGGAAGAAAATATGTTCTGCTCTGAGACATGGGCTAGTGGTACCTCTGCCTGAGGTCCTATGCCCCTGGGACTCCATGTTTTAGAATACCTTCCTTGAAATTTTCTAAGCTCACCTCTGTTGTCTGGGATAGAATAGGCTGTTGGTGTCATCTGGATAGTATTTCCCAGATGTCACCTGGGGTCCATGTGGGCCTTGGAGAGCTCTTCAGTCCTTCCCTCATGTGTGAATTGGTCAAATACTCCTGGAAATTTGAAGACTCATGCCTTTGATATTGTCCTAGGGCCTTATAGCCAGGTTAACCTTAGCAGCAAAACATCTCTTCACAATATCATGCAAGATTGTGTCAACAGTATGGTGCTGAAGACATTAGTATAGGTGCTCAAACTGTTTATATAGATAAGATTGCCACAGAAAGTTTTGTCCAGGGTCCCACATATTACAGAGGCAACCCAAATTACATGATGTATAAAAATCATTCAATTCTTATTATGTTTTATTCTATACATTTAAACAATAGATGCAAGTACAAGGTGCAACAAAGTCATTTTGAACCAAACATAGTGAACATAAAAATAAATCTCTTGGTTTCTTCCATTGAAAATAAAATAAGCTAATATTACCAAACATTATATCAATAAATGTTGAAGTTGACAAGATGCTATTCTAACACCACTCAGGGAAGTTACTGCATCATATATCAGGAGGAAACATATACAATTAGGAAAAAAATATTGAAGTTTGTTATTGACAGAGTGGTGTTCTAGTGAATTGCTGTAACACAAACCTGTCCAAAACCCACTAGTGATTAGAGAAATAGCAATAATTGATTTTAGTCACAGATCTGCAAGTAGATAAAGTTCATAATGGATGGCTTTAATTGTTCCATACAACAGTAGCTGGGACATATCAATTAAGGCTGAAGGATCCACTTCCAAAATAATTTCCCAATTTTGTGGCAAAGTTGTTCTTGGGCATTGTCTGGTAGCTCAGTCAAGGCTGTCAGCAGCCCTCAAGTCCTCTTCATGTGGACCTTTTGCTAGTTGGGCTAACTTATAGTATGGCAGCTGGATCTAAGAATGATTATTACAAGTCATAAGAAATGGAAACTGCAAGTATTTTCTTGACTGGTACCAGAACTTGGGTCAGTATCACTTGCACCGTTCTATTGATCAAAGGAACCACAGAGATTCTACTGCTGATTTAAGGAACAAAGACATAAATCTCATTTTTCAGGGGAAGCAGTGTCAAAATACTTATTTGTTCAGTTCAGTTCAGTCACTCAGTCATGTCTAACTCTTTGGTGACTGCACGCTCTGCAGCATGTCAGGCTTCCCTGTCCATCACCAACTCTCGGAACTTGCTTTCAAAGTACTTGTGGCCTTCTTTAATACACCACAGGTAGGCAAAAAAGATTAATAAAAAAATATGATTAGAATTATTGTCTGAGTCCAAAGAAACTGTCTGGATTCCAGAGGGGGGAAAAATGTCCATTCTAAGAATACAGTATGAGAAGATGAGTGTCTAAAAACTTATTTTGCCACTATGAGTCTATGAGGACTCCCAAACAGATAAAATCCCGTCACTGGAAGTAAGGGTATCAGTTTTACCCTTAATTTCATAAAAGAGGCAAGAAAACTACTGTTACATGCTATTGTTCAACTGTTTAAAAAGCCTCATTTGAAGCTCTATGCCAAGTGTGAAATTTACAGGTATGTGAACAACTAAATTCCCCACATTTGTTTAATCTAATTTCAGTGATCTTTTCTATTAGCTGGAATTAAGAATTAGTTAGTTATACTAACTAGTTCAGTCATTTAAAAATATAAAAACAGAGGTTCTGTTAGCTAAAGTGATGATTTTCAAACATTTAAACAGCCGTTTCATAGTAGAATTAGTACTCAATCTACTGCTTCTTTTTCCATACTTTGTATCAGATATTTCAATCATGCTACATTTATCCTCATGTATTATTTTGAAGGAGTTGTTTTTAAAAATTATTTGATAAGGCAGATATAGAAAACAAGTAAATATATTAAAATAAGTACAATGCCATAACAAATTTTCCTATAAAAGTTAAATAGATATAATTACCTGAGGATTCTTTTTTTTCATAGTAAATATTCTTATCCATGGCACTCATAAAAACAAATCATACAAAGATATCTAGGCCAAATATCAGTTGTTGAATCATTTTAAGGGCTGCAAAAGTCAGGTCTCCAGGGTCAAAGTGAATGGTTTTTCACTTTGAAATGTTGCCTGAGAATTATTTTCAGATTTAAAGATTCTGCCTTAAACCTTTTAGAACAGACTCTTTGGCATGTAACATTTCCCTATTCATCAGTAATTGTCCTTCAGAAAAGAAGACATATGAGTTTTGCATGTGTGTGCTCAGTTTCTCAGTCGTGTCCAACTCTTTGCGACCCCATGGACTGCAGCCTGCTAGGCTCCTCTATTCATGGGGTTTCCCAGGCAAGAATACTGGAGTGGGTTGCCATCTCCTCCACCAGGGAGCCTTCATGACAAAGGGATTGAACCTGCATCTCCTAAGTTTTACCATAGGCAAAATGGACTCAATTACAGTTTCCTCCTATGCCAAATGGCAGATTTGTGAGTAAATGATAATGATTCACAAGTATAAGCCTTTAAATATTTTAAAAAGAAATTGTAAAATATCTTGGATTTTAAATTAGTAGAGCTTAATGATAATATTAATATTAATATATAATGGTAATTCACTCATTCATTCTTTCATCTGTCCATCCAACTAGGATTATTGAACCCTTGAAGTAATTAGCAAGATTAAGTATGCTAAAAATTATAAAGAACTGAGATGGGAAATAGCTTCCAAAATATTAACCAGTAATAGCAGCTGACATTAATAACTTTACTTCTGTGCTTGAGACTTGAAATTCTAATTTTAAGCATCATCTTATTTAATGTTTATCATGAGCTAATCAGTTGTACAGTTCTTCTGTGTATTCTTGCCACCTCTTCTTAATATCTTCTGCTTCTGTTAGGTCCATACCATTTCTGTCCTTTATCGAGCCCAGCTTTGCATGAAATGTTTCCTTGGTATCTCTAATTTTCTTCAAGAGATATCTAGTCTTTCCCATTCTGTTCTTTTCCTCTATTTCTTTGCATTGATCGCTGAAGAAGGCTTTCTTATCCCTTCTTGCTATTCTTTGGAACTCTGCATTCAGATGCTTACATCTTTCCTTTTCTCCTTTGCTTTTCACTTCTCTTCTTTTCACAGCTATTTGTAAGGGCTCCTCAGACAGCCATTTTGCTTTTCTGCATTTCTTTTCTATGGGGATGGTCTTGATCCCTGTCTCCTGTACAATGTCACAAATCTCCATCCATAGTTCATCAGGTACTCTATCTATCAGATCTAATCCCTTAAATCTATTTCTCACTTCCACTGTATAATCATAAGGGATTTGATTTAGGTCATACCTGAGTGGTCTAGTAGTTTTCCCTACTTTCTTCAATTTCAACCTGAATTTGGCAATAAGGAGTTCATGATCTAAGCCACAGTCAGCTCCTGGTCTTGTTTTTATTGATTGTATAGAGCTTCTCCATCTTTGGCTGCAAAGAATATAATCAATCTGATTTCAGTGTTGACCATCTGGTAATGTTCATGTGTAGAGTCTTCTCTTGTGTTGTTGGAAGAGGGTGTTTGCTATGACCAGTGAATTTTCTTGGCAAAACTCTATTAGTCTTTGCCCTGCTTCATTCCTCATTCCAAGGCCAAATTTGCCTGTTACTCCAAGTGCTTCTTGACTTCCTAATTTTGCATTCCAGTCCCCTATACTGAAAAGCTGAAACTCCAATGCTTTGGCCACCTCATGTGAAGAGTTGACTCACTGGAAAAGACTATGATGCTGGGAGGGATTGGGGACAGGAGGAGAAGGGGACGACAGAGGATGAGATGGCTGGATGGCATCACTGACTTGATGGACGTTGAGTCTGAGTGAACTCCGGAAGATGGTGATGGATAGAGAGGCCTGGCGTGCTGTGATTCATAGGGTGGCAAAGAGTCAGACACGACTGAGCAACTGAACTGAACTGACTGATCAGTTAATTTCTGGAATTATTTCCTTTTCAGATATGAGGTAACTGAAATGTTGCCCAAAGGCTTTATGCTGAGAATTGAGCTCACTGGGAAATAAAGATGAAAGGGATGTTGTCAAAAAATATGTAGAATGAAAAAAACCATTTTTAATATATGTGATTATTTTTCTATTCAGAATTTCTCGAGCAATTTCTTCTGCCCTTCTCTCCACCATCATTCAAGTAACAACCAGGATTCTCTAGAAGAGATGACAAAGCAAAGCGCAGAGATTAAAATAATCCATTATTTAATTTCAAAAACTGTTTCAAAAACTACACAGTTTTAAAAACTGTGGAGTAGACCTAAGACAAAATTTTGAAAAATATCCATAGCTAGTTTTTGCTGCTCTAGAGGTTGTCAAATTTCCCCTGAACTAGAGAAAGTGAAATCCCCTCAGTCGTGTCCAGCTTTTTGCAACCCCATGGACTATACAGTCCATGGAATTCTCCAGGCCAGAATACTGGAGTGGGTAGCTGTTCCCTTCTCCAGGGTATCTTCCCAACCCAGGGATCAAACTCAGGTCTCCCACATTGGAGGGGGATTCTCTACCAGCTGAGCCATAAGGGAAGCCCAAGAATACTGGAGTGGGTAGCTTATCCCTTCTCCAGCAAATCTTCCCAACCCAGGAATCGAACCAGGGTTTCCTGCATTGCAGGCAGATTCTTTAACAACTGAGTTATCAGGGAAGCCCAAACTGGAGAAAAGGGGAAGAAAATAAATTTTCCTCCAAAAAGGGAGGCTAAAAGGGAAGAGAATAAAATTGACCATTTCCCTTCAGGTTCCTTTCATGGACAAAAAGAGATGTAATGTGTGTAAAGGATGTGGATGCCTAGACAAAAGATATGAGAGCTCTCCAGTGTTGTCCAGATTAGAAATGATAGGGTAGAGACACTGAGAAACCTGAGTTCTTGTGGTCAAGAGAAAAGAATAGCCATTATAGACTAATAAGTGAAGTCCAGATGGAAATGCAGATATCATAGCTATCTTCGTCAAGGAGAGTTGACAACATGGAGGACCAAACATCTTTGTCCTTACTCCTCTCTCCATTATTTTTTGAAACCATATTAGCCCCGGAGATTAAATACATCATTGGAAAAGTAAAGGGAAAACATAGCTTGATTGAGATCAAATTTGATTGCCCTTTATAATGATGTTTAAGTGGAAACTAAGTTCATTTATGGGAAAACAAATAAATATATATTTCTTAGAAACCTGATACTAATGATTGCTATCAATACATTTACTAGATTAGTATAGAAATAAAAGGATACAAACAATGCCTAAAGAAATCAAGCAGTGATTTATATTTCCTTTCTTTTTCTCTTTCTTGATGATATTATCCCTGATATAAAATGGGAAAGAAAAAATAAATCTGGCCAGGCCTCATGGTAACCATTTGTGTGCGTTATTTTATGACAGGAGGGTCTAGTAAGGAACACAGAACTAACGAGCCATCATTATCTGGGAAGAATCTGGGAAAGGTCAAAGGGGATGCCACATGTCCTACTAACTTCCAGAATCCTCCTCACTGGAATCCATTTTAGCTGAGCAATCCATGCACCACCTTGTGGTTCCAACTTAAAATGTATTTAATATCTAGAGAATATATAACTGATTACAGATAGGGTTCACTGATTACTATTTGGGGAAGTAAGGCACAAGCACAAGCAGAACTAAACCATTCTTATATTCAGTAAAGTAGAGAGAAGTGAATTGGATTATCATGGTTGTATTGGTAAGACTATACTGACAATTTTAATCTTTGTCTGTCAAAGATTGAGATAAAGCAAATGATAAATTTCATGATAATCCCACAAACACACACACAGAGCCACCCGAAAATACTTTGACATTTCTTAAGAAAAAGTATTAACCAATGTAAAGCAGAAAATGTCATTTCCCAGACAGGTAGATTGTTATTATTATTTTGCAATAGCTTTTGAAATATTCATAAAATTTGGCTCAGAAATCCTAGTTCTATTTAAACTTTAAAATAATCATAAAACCATAAAACTTCTTGAAGTCACATATAAGTCATTCTTCAGAAAGATACTTGTAATAATAGAATAATAACAACAATGTAATTTTCTAACAAGAGAAAATTGATTAATTAAATTAAATAGTATACCAGTAGTTCATAAAACTATGAATTTGATACTTATTTAGTAGCATGGTTAAATATATCACAAAGCAGTAAATAACACAGATTAAAAGCAAAAATTAAAGCTATGTTATTTTAGAGAAATAAAATTATTTACAACAGTTACATCTGGTGTCAAGGTTATGGATAATTTTTATTTTCTTTGTAATTTTCTGTATTCTCCAAGTTCATCTTCTAAACATATTCCTTGCTTTTGTGTGATATTTATAATAAAATGACATTATTTAAAAACAAAGTAAGCATATAAAATGCAATGTAAAAACCAAAAGCTTAGCTAGAAGCTGTTACTTGGTATTCTACCTGCATGGATCCATCTTTGAATGCTGCTGAGAAGGAAGAAAATCAAACCACAAGGTCAACACACACCAGTGCTCAATGAGTCTCCAAAGGACGAGCTTGGATGAGCCCCCAAAATATTCAGCTGTGCTATTGAAAATTAACCTGTACCATCTGAACCTCTGAGGTTTATGATATTACAGATAAAAATTGTCTGAATAGAAGAGATAAAAGTAGAAAGAACAGTACAACTCTGAATCAAAATTCCTCATTGATTTAAAAATTTATTTTAGTCATTATTACTAAGGCTGAATGAAATGATAGATTTAAATCTACATTAAAGTATAAGCTTGATCATGGTTATCTAAAGCATGATTCCACTAGACCCAATTTTTTTTTAAAATTACATAACAGAAATGGCCTCAATGTTTGTTTTATCCCNATATGAGATTTATAACACATGTGAAGGTAAAGCAGAAAACAAATGACATAAGTTCCATAATTTTCCAAGCTTAAGGCGACTGAAGCGACTTAGAAGCAGCAGCAGCAGCAGCAATGCCTCCAACGACAATATTCAGTTTAAACAAAAAGTTAAAATATGATATGAGATTTATAACACATGTTAAAGTAAAATGCATTATAATACACTATAATAACAATAAAGATAGTGAAGGGGAGGAATGATTCTCATATGTATAATATTATTTGAAGAACTCTGAAAAGTTAGAGACATTACAAAGAGGTCAATGGCACCCCACTCCAGTACTCTTGCCTGGAAAATCCCACGGACAAAGGAGCCTGGTGGGCTATAGTCCATGGGGTCATGAAGAGTCGGACACGACTGAGTGACTTCACTTTCACTTTTCACTTTCATACATTGGAGAAGGAAATGACAACCCACTCCAGTGTTCCTGCCTGGAGAATCCCAGGGAGCGGAGCTTGGCGGGCTGCTGTCTATGAGATCGCACAGACTCAGACACGAATGACGTGACTTAGCAGCAGCAGAGACATGTTAGAAATGTTAAAGGAACTACATAAATAACAAAGATTTATAGTAAATCAGATGTCCAAGGAAAAATGCAGAATCATAAAATAAATACAATTCATTCCAAAGAATACAGATAGCAAAGGAAAAAGGGAAAAATTAACAAATGAGACTAAAATAAATGCCAAGAAGACAGTTTAAACCTAACTATATCAATCAATAAACTTAATGTTTGGACTGAAAGCCAAAGATTCTTAGCTTTAATTTAAAATAAATCTCAATTCTAAGTTGACTACAAGAAATATACTTTAAACATGAGGATGTGAATCTTTTAAATGGAAAAGAATGGAAAAAGATAGTCCATGCAAACATTAATCAAAGAAAAAGTGCTTACAATAATATGAGAAGAAATACATTTTAAAGTAAAGAATATCACTGGGGATAAAGATCACTTCATAACTATAAAAGTGTCAATTTACTGAGTATGATTATACCAAAATGTGCATGTATCTAATAACAGAGCTTCAGAATACATGAATTAAAAGCAAAACTCCTAGGAGAAATAAATAAACCTACAATTATAGTATAAGACTTAAATATTCCTCTTTCAATATTTAATAGAACAGTAAATAGGACAGTAGTAAGCATTAAGAAGGGCTTCCCTGGTGGCTGAGTCAGTAAAGAATTTGCCTGCAATGTAGGAGACATGGGTTCAATCCTTAGGCTGGGTAGATCCCAGAAAAGAAAATGGCAACCCACTCCAGCACTCTTGCCTGGAGAATTACATGGACAGAGGAGCTTGGCAGGCTACAGACCATGGGGTCACAAAGAGTTGGACATGACTGAGTGACTAACACTTTCACTTTTCAAGCATTAAGAAAATTTGAACAACATCATCATGTGATTTTCCCTAATTTAAATTCATAAAACATTTCCCCCAAGAATGACAGAATACACATTATTTTCAAGTGGACACAGAAACTATAACAAGATATAACATATTTGAAACCATAGTACAATACCAAATAAATAATTAAAGGGGTTCAAGATATACAAAGTTATTCTTTGACCGCCATGGATTTAAATTAGAAATCATTAATAGAAAGATCTCTGGAAAAATGAACAAATAAACAAAAAACAACTTTTGAAAAACAAAATAATCCACTATTCATCTTCATGAGCCAATGTTAATCAAATTTCAGGACAAGATGTATTCACAGTTGAAAGCTATGTAACATTCAGGAGGAAATAATACCAATTCAATACTAGCTGTTCCAGAATGTTAAGGAGGAAGAGATAATTTACAACTCACCCTACTAGGTCAGCGTTATTGAAATATTAAAGTTATCTCTCTGGGTCCTCTCCATGCACCAACCCCAAGCATCCTGCATCCTGCATCGGATGTTATGGGGTGGGAGGTGGGAGGGGATTCATGTTTGGGAATGCATGTACACTCATGGTGAATTCATGTCAATGTTTGGCAAAACCAATACAGTATTGTAAAGTAAACTAAAGTTAAAATAAAAATTAAAAAAAAAAAGAAATATTAAAGTCAGATAAAATAAATGCAAATAAATACACCAATACCTTTCATAGGTATGATATAAAATTCTAAACAAAATTTAAGCAAATGACCAAATGTGTTATGGGATGCAAAATCAACTTAATATTCAGAAATCAATCAATATAACATCAATTTACTAAGTTAAAGAAAAAAAAAACTTATAGTCAACTTGGGATGCAAAGAAATGTCTGCATCCTGATAAAGAGTATTTTGGGGAAACCAACATATAACGCTTTATATTGAAAGACTAACTGCTTTCCTCAAAGAAAGAAAATGAGACAAAATTTGTGTTCTTCCCACTTTAACATTACACTTGTGTCTAACCAGGACAATAAGGTGAAAAGAACAAAAACAAGACATTCTGATTAGAAATAAAGAGATAAACTTATCTATTCCTGTGTAACTGTCTCAATGGAATCTAAAGGATTACTAGAACTAAAATTAGTTTAGAAAATTTGTCAGATATAACAAAAATACAATCAAAACTTCAATTTCTATACTAGAAAATTTTGATTTTGAAATTAAAATTTAAAAAAGACTCTTATGATGCCATCAAATTATCAATACTTAGGGAACAGATTTAAGGAACTAGATCTGATACTTTATGAACTATGGATAGAGGTTCGTGACATTGTACAGAAGACAGGGAGTAAGACCATTTCCAGAAAAGGAAATGCAAAAAAGCAATATGGCTGTCTGAGGCCTTACAAATAGCTGTGAAAAGAAGAGAAGTGAAAAGCAAAGGAGAAAAAGAAAGATATACCCATTTGAATGCAGAGTTCTAAATAACAAGGAGAGATAAGAAACAATTCCTTGGTGATCAATGCAAAGAAACTGAGGAAAACAATAGAATGGGAAAGACTGAAGATCTCTTCAANAAGGAGAAAAAGAAAGATATACCCATTTGAATGCAGAGTTCTAAATAACAAGGAGAGATAAGAAACACTTCCTTGGTGATCAATGCAAAGAAACTGAGGAAAACAATAGAATGGGAAAGACTGAAGATCTCTTCAAGAAAATTAGAGATACTAGGGGAATATTTCTTTCAAAGATGGGCTCAATAAAGGACAGAAATGGTATGGACCTAACAAAAGCAGAAGATATTAAAGAATAGGTGCCAAGAATACGCAGAAGAACTATACAAAAAAGATCATCACGACCCAGATAATCATGACAGTGTGATCACTCACTTAGAGCCAGACATCCTGGAATGTGAAGCCAAGTGGACCTTAGGAAGCATAATTACAAACAAAGCTAGTGGAGGTGATGGAATTCCAGTTGAGCTATTTCAAATCCTGAAAGATGTTGCTGTCAAAGTGCTGCACTCAATATACCAGCAAATTTGGAGAACTCATAAGTGGCACAGAACTGGAAAATATCAGTTTTCATTCCAATCCCGAAAAAGGCAATGGCAATAATGCTCAAACTACTGTAGAAATGCACTCATCTATCAAGTTAGTAAAGTACTACTCAAAATTCTTCAAGCCAGGCTTCAACAATATGTGAACTGTGAACTTCCAGATGTTCAAGCTGGTTTTTAAAAAGCAGAGGTAACAGAGATCAAATTACCAACATCTGCTGGATCATCAAAAAGCAAAAGAATTCCAGAAAAACATCTGTTTCTGTTTTATTAACTATACTGAATCCTTTGACTGCGTGGATCAAAATAAACTTGGAAAGCTCTGAAAGAGATGGGAATACCAGACCACCTAATCTGCCTCTTGATAAATTTGTATTCAGGTCAGGAAGCAAGACTAAGAGCTAGACATGGAACAGCAGACTGGTTCCAAATAAGAAAAGGGATTTAGAAGGAGGGTAACTATAACCCTGTATGTGGGACAGCAAAAGAGACACAGATACATAGAAGTCTTTTGGACTCTGTGGGAGAGGGAGAGGGTGGGATGATTTGGGAGAATGGCATTGAAACATCTATAATATCATGTAAGAAACGAATCGCCAGTCTAGGTTTGATGCAGGATACAGGATGCTAGGGGCTGGTGCACTGGGATGACCCAGAGAGATGGTATGAGGAGGGAGGTGGGAAGGGGGTTCAGGATTGGGAACACATGTACACCCATGGCAGATTCATGTTGATGTATGGCAAAACCAATACAGTATTGTAAAGTAAAATAAAGTTAAAAAAAAAAAAGAAAGAAAATGAGTACCTCAAGACGGTATATTGTCACTGTGTTTATTTAACTTATATGCACAGTACATCATGAGAAATGCTGAGCTGGATGAAGCACAAGCTGGAATGAAGATTGCTGGGAGAAATATCAGTAACCTAAAATATGCAGGTGACACCACCCGTATGGCAGAAAATGAACTAAAAAGCCTCTTGAAGAAAGTGAAAGAGGAGAGTGAAAAAGTTGGCTTAAAACTCAATAATAAGAAAACTAAGATCATGTCATCCAGTCCCATCACTTCATGGCAAATAGATGGGGAAACAGTGGAAAGAGTGAGAGACTTTATTTGGGGGGTTCTAAAATTGCTGCTTGGAAGGAAAGTTATGACCAACCTAGATAGCATGTTAAAAAGCAGAGACATTACTTTTGTCTGTCTAGTCAAGGCTATGGTTTTTCCAGTAGTCATGTATGGATGTGAGAGTTGGACTATAAAGAAAGCTGAGCACAAAAGAATTGATGGTTTTGAACTGTGGTGTTGGAGAAGACTCTTGAGAGTCCCATGGACTGCAAGGAGACCCAATCAATCCATTCTAAAGGAGATCAGTCCTGGGTGTTCTTTGGAAGGAATGATGCTAAAGCTGAAACTCCAGTACTTTGGCCACCTCATGCGAAGAGTTGACTCATTGGAAAGACTCTGATGCTGGGAGGTATTGGGGGCAGGAGAAGAAGGGGATGACAGAGGATGAGACGGCTGGATGGCATCACCGACTCAACGGACATGGGTTTAGGTGGACTCCAGGAGTTGATGATGGACAGGGAGGCCTGGCGCGCTGCAATTCATGGAGTCACAAAGAGTCGGACACGACTGAGCGACTGAATTGAACTGAACTGAAAATTGCTGCAGATGGTGACTGCACCCATGAAATTAAAAGATGTTTGCTTCTTGGAAGAAAAGCTATGACCAATCTAGACAACGTACTAAAAAGCAGAGACATTACTTTGTCAACTAAGGTCCATCTAGTTAAAGCAACAGTTTTTTCCAGTAGTCATATACAGATGTGAGAGTTGAAACATAAAGAAAGCTAAGCACTAAAGAATTTTGGCTTTTGAACTGTGGTGTTGGAGAAGACTCTTGAGAGTCCCTTGGACTGCAAGGAGATCCAACCAGTCCATCCTAAAGGAAATCAGTCCTGAGTGTTCATTGGAAGGACTAATGTTGAAGCTGAAACTCCAATACTTTGGCCACCTGAGGCGAAGAACTGACTCATTTGAAAAGACCCCGATGTTGGGAAAGATTGAAATCAGTTGCAGAAGGGGATAACAGAGGATGAGATGGTTGGATGGTACCACTGATTCAATGAGCATGAGTAAATTCAGGAGTTGGTGATGGACAGGGAGGCCTGGTGTGCTGCCGTCCATGTAGTCACAAAGGAGGGTCGGACATGAC
>SJYQ01002433.1:423651-441356 GCA_006410935.1 Redunca redunca
TTTTTTTTCTCTAGGTGAACTATTTTGTGTCTTCTTTGTGCATGAGCAGTTAAGGGCCAGCCAGAGATTTGGACATAATTTATAATCTCATTGCTTTCTTGTGGCAGTGGTTGCCATGGAAGCAAGATGTAATGACTGACTTCATCTCTCAGTTCCTCAGATCAGTAAATGGCAGTTGTTTTTTTTAAGTCATCTGAGTATTAGTTGTTGTGGCAGTGACACATCTTCAGTATACTCTCAGGATAACACCATAACAGGAGAAATTTCAATTAATGTTAGCTTCTCCTTCCAAAGTTCAGTTCTCCAAAATCTGCTTGCTTTCCATGCATTCTCCAGAGTCCAAAATTTCATAAGATATATAATCAACAAAGTATTTCAGAATTTTGTAAACACATCATAGGTTTGTTTAATTATCACTTAAGATGTCATAAGTAGGGATTATCTTCTCCTAGTTTTTGTTGTTATATAATGTTAATTTATATTTTCTATTGCATGATTGGTTTACAATACCATATTTAATTATTACAAATAATAAATAGTGTGATCAATAGTGTGACTGTCTGGGTTATATCTGGAAAACAGTTTGGTATCTTTCAGAAACAAAATATAAATCTCTAAGATCTGTTTACTCAATTAAGACCAGAAACTGTAATTTACAGAGTTAACATAATTTATTTCAACAAGAACAGCCTTACATATATTCACATGAAATCTATTTTAAAGTAGTCATAAATGAGATTAATGTTGTCATGATATCAATTTAGAAGAATTAAAAAAAAAAAACACTTCTACCTAATAAATTATACCATCTAATTAACTAGTGATTTGGCTAGTAAAATAATGGTGGTCAGTACACTGGGATGACCCAGAGGGATGAGATGGGGAGGGTGGTGGGAGGGGGTTTCAGGATGGGGAACAAATGTACACCCATGACGGATTCATGTCAACGTATGGCAAAACCACTACAATATTGTAAAGTAATTAGCTTCCAATTAAAATAAATAAATTCATGTTAAAAAAATAATGGTGGTCAGAGTTTCACCAAAAGGAATAAAAGGATTTGGGGGGGTCCATTACTTTCAAAAAGCTCTTTTAGAAAGTTCAGAATAACAAATAACATAAGAGCATATTCATTTATTGTTAAACCATTAGACACCTGGTAGAGATAATCATCAGAGAAGGCAATGGCAACCCACTCCAGTACTCTTGCCTGGAAAATCCCATACAGAGGAGCCTGGTAGGCTGTAGTCCATGGGCTCATGAAGGTCAGACATGACTGAGCCACTTCACTTTCACTTTTCACTTTCATGCATTGGAGAAGGAAATGGCAACCCACTCCAGTGTTCTTGCCTGGAGAATCTCAGTGACTGGGGAGCCTGGTGGACTGTCGTCTATGGAGTCACACAGAGTCAGACATAACTGAAGCAACTTAGCAGTAGCAGCAGCAGAAATAATCATACATGTTGATTGGAATGGTGGTTGACATTGTACAGGAGACAGGGATCAAGACCATCCCCATGGAAAAGAAATGCAAAAAAGCAAAATGGCTTTCTGAGGAGGCCTTACAAATAGCTGTGAGAAGAAGAGAAGCGAAAAGCAAAGGAGAAAAGCAAAGATATAAGTGTCTGAATGCAGAATTCCAAAGAATAGCAAGAAGAGATAAGAAAGCCTTCCTCAGCAATCAATGCAAAGAAATAGAGGAAAACAAGAGAATGGGAAAGACTAGAGATCTTGTCAACAAAATTAGACATACCAAGGGAACATTTCATGCAAAGATGGGCTCGATAAAGGACAGAAGTGGTATGGACATAACAAAAGCAGATAATATTAAGAAGAGGTGGCAAGAATACACAGAAGACCTGTACAAAAATGATCTTCACGACCCAGATAATCACGATGCTGTGATCACTCACCTAGAGTCAGACATCCAGGAATGTGAAGTCAAGTGAGCCTTAGGAAGCATCACTACAAACAAAGCTGGGGAGGTGATGGAATTCCAGTTGAGCTGTTTCAAATCCTGAAAGATGATGCTGTGAAAGTGCTGCACTCAATATGCCAGCAAATTTGGAAAACTCAGCAGTGGCCACAGGACTGGAACAAGTCAGTTTTCATTCCAATTCCAAAGAAAGGCAATGCCAAAGAATGCTCAAACTACCACACAATTGCACTCATCTCACATGCTAGTAAAGTAATGCTCAAAATTCTACAAGCCAGGCTTCAGCAATATGTGAACCATGAACTTCCTGATGTGCAAGCTGGTTTTAGAAAAGGCAGAGGAACCAGAGGTCAAGTTGCCAACATCTGCTGGATCATCGAAAAAGCAAGAGAGTTCCAGAAAATTATCTACTCCTGCTTTATTGACTATATCAAAGCCTTTGACTGTGTGGATCACAATAAACTGTGGAAAATTCTTAGAGATATGGGAATACTAGACCACCTGACCTGCCTCTTGAGAAACCTATATGCAGGTCAGGAAGCCACAGTTAGAACTGGACATGGAACAACAGACTGGTTTCAAATAGGAAAAGGAGTACATCAAGGCTGTATACTGTCACCCTGCTTATTTAACTTCTATGCAGAGTACATCATGACAAACGCTGGGTTGGAAGAATCACAAGCTGGAATCAAGATTGCCGGGAGAAATATCAATAACCTCAGATATGCAGATGACACCACCTTTATGACAGAAAGTGAAGAGGAATTAAAAAGCCTCATGATGAAAGTGAAAGAGGAGACTGAAAATGTTGACTTAAAGCTCAACATTCAGAAAACAAAGGTCATGGCATTGGTCCCATCATTTCATGGGAAATAGATGGGGAAACAGTGGAAAGAGTGTCAGCCTTTATTTTGGGGGGCTCCAAAATCACTGCAGATGGTGACTGCAGCCATGAAATTAAAAGACGCTTACTCCTTGGAAGGAAAGTTATGATCAACCTGGATGGCATATTGAAAAGCAGAGACATTACTTTGACAACAAAGGTCTGTCTAGTCAAGGCTATGATTTTTCCTGTGTTCCTGTGTTAAAGTATGGATGTGAGAGTTGGACTGTGAAGAACGCTGAGCGCTGAAAATTTGATGCTTTTGAACTGTGGTGTTGAAGACTCTTGAGAGTCCCTTGGACTGCAAGGAGATCCAATCAGTCCATTCTGAAGGAGATCAACCCTAGGATTTATTTGGAAGGAATGATGCTAAAGCTGAAACTCTAGTACTTTGGCCACCTCATGCGAAGAGTTGACTCATTGGAAAAGACTCATGCTGGAGGGATTGTGGGCAGGAGGAGAAGGGGACGACAAAGGATGAGATGGCTGGATGGTATCACTGACTCGATGGACGTGAGTCTGTGTGAACTCCGGGAGTTGGTGATGGACAGGGAGGCCTGGTGCACTGCGATTCATGAGATCACAAAGAGTTGGACATGACTGAGCAACTGAACTGAATTCAACTGAATGTTATAACTCCAAGGTAAGCGAACTTCCCTTGATTTAATATTCCTCTTTTTACATACTTGTACATATGTTTAAATTGTCAACTTTCATAAAATCCCTGATGATATTAATAGATTATGGTATATAGAGAAACTAGGACCACAGAAATTAAATATCTTAAGCACAATCCTTTAAAAACCACCATGTGAGGAATTCATACTCTGGACATTTTAAATTATAATCTACAGCTTCTAACCACTCTAAGAAAGTCCTCCGTTCCTCTAAAAACTTTTACCTTTGTTTCTACTGCTTAATATTCAGCACATTAAATGTGTAAAATTAGAAATAATATTTCACATGCAAGTATCATCATCAGGAAAGTTATTNCCTTTGTTTCTACTGCTTAATATTCAGCACATTTAATGTGTAAAATTAGAAATAATATTTCACATGCAAGTATCATCATCAGGAAAGTTATTACATTGATTCAAATTCAAATTTAGGATATTCACATCATATGTCAGGGTACATTATTTACTCAGTACCATATTCAACATGTACTATGTTCTTTGCCTGTCACAACCAATTCTGTAGATTGCAGAAACAGGTTATGATGGAGTAAAAAGCATGGTAATAGATGAAGGGAAAACATAAAGGATTGAACATTACTGCATAGCACAGAAACACTGATAGGAAATCTTCAGATGGCACATTCATCTTTGAAGAAATTTCAGTTTTTGCTAAGAATGAGTCAGTCAGTCAGTGTCCTCTTTACATTAATTATGAACCCAAACTCTTCTTTTAGAGTAATGCAAAGTCTTTATTCTGAATGTGGTACTAAGTAACAAATATACTTTTACTTTTATTGACTGAAACTAGGTGATGATTTTATGAAAACTTGCAAGCAGAGAAACCATAACAAAAAGTTATTAAGTGCTATGCCAGGCAGCTTTGATAGCATAAAAGCAATTGATAAGCCTTATTATTTGGGGAAGGAAAAAGCAACCCACTTCAGTATTCTTGCCTGGGAAATCCCATGGACAGGGGAGCCAGGCAGCCTAGAGGCCATGTGTGGGGTTGCAAAAGAGTATAACACGACTTAGAGACTAAACAAAAACAAAAACAAGCTTTGCTTTTAGGGTGATATGATGAAATTTACTTTCAGAAATAAAGTTGGTAGAAAGTAGGCTATCGCAAAAAGGTTTTTTTTTTTTAATTTTTATTTTTTTGAAATAATACATAAAGTTAATGGTTATTTCTAAAATATTGGCTTCAAACATAAAGCCTCAATCACATTCTATTGAGATAAATTCAGAAATCTAAGTTTGGTGAGCTTTTGAAAGCTCTTTCATAGAAATTTTACTAGATACTACCCAACAAGGATATTTTCTCAGTCACCAATCTCCCTCACATAACTCTAATTTATAAAATAAGATCACGTAGTGTAGAATTACCCTGTGATTATGCCCAATGAGAGTAATATTTTGAGAAACACTAGGAAAAGATCCAGAAAAAGAGAGAGTAGGGATAGGCAGATGGTGATTATAAATGCAATAACACTGTTTAAAGGCAGCAGAATCTCCTATTTTAGAAATATCATATTGATATGCTTTAATTATTCTCAGACCTCTGATCCCAAACATGATTATTCATTTAGAGAGACATGCTACCACTACTAGCAAAAATAAAGTAAAAATTAAGAACACTTCGATCAGCTTAGTCTTTTATCTCTTCTCTTTGTTCATATAAAGAATTATTAAATGTATTTAAAATAATGATTCACAAGGCACGCTTTGAAATCATAGTCTTTTCAGCTGAACTTTCATGAAAGGATATTTATGGAGATAAATTCTCCATCATTTTATATTTAAAATCACATTTTAGCTTTAGTTTATGAACTGGATAATTTATTTCCTACTCTTCTAAACAAATATGCTACATTGTTTTACCTTGTGTAACATTTCTAATTAGATCTGATTTTCAGTGTAAATAAAATTTACTTAAAGGAATAGATTGGTTCAGTAGAAGTCTGAACACTATCAAATAAGTGTCTACATTATTTTATTTTCCCAGAATTTTTATAATAAAATGCATGCCTATCTGATTAGAATCTGAATACCCTTCAGAGGAACCAGAGATTAAATTGCCAACATCTGTTGGATATTAGAAAGAGCAACAAAATTCCAGGAAAACATATATTTATGATTCACTGACTACACTAAAGCCTTTGACTGTGTGGATCACAACAAACTGAAAAATCTTTAAAGAGATGGGACTAGCAAACTACATTACCTGCCTCCTGAGAAGCTTATATGCAGGTTAAGAAGCAATAATTCAAACTGGACGTGGAAAAACAGACTGGTTTAAAATTGGGAAAGGAGTGCAGCAAGGCTGTATATTGTCACTGCTTATTTAACCTATATGCAGAATACCTCAAGCAAAATGCCAGGCTGGATGAAGCACAAGCTGGACTCAAGATTAAACATCAATAACCTCAGATATATAGATGACACTACCCTTATAGAAGAAAATGAGGAGGAACTAAAGAGACTCTTGATGAAAGTGAAAGAGGAGAGTGAAAAAGTTGGCTTAAAACTTAACATTCAGAAAACATAGATCATGGCATCCAGTCACATCACTTCATGGCAAATAGATGGGGAAACAATGGAAACAGTGACAGACTTTATTTTCTTGGGCTTCAAAATCACTGCATATGGTGACTGCAGCCATGAAATTAAAACATGCTTACTGCTTGGAAGAAAAGTTATGACCAACGTAGACAGTGTTTTAAAAAGCGGAGATATTACTTTGCCAACAAAGTCCATCTAGTCAAAGTTATGGTTTTCTCAGTAGTCATGTATGGATGTGAGAGTTTGACCATAAAGGAGGCTGAGTGCTGAAGAATTCACACTGTTTTGTTGGGGAAGACTCTTGAGAGTCCCTTGAACTACAAGGAGATCAAACCAGTTAATTCTGAAGGAAATTAACTCTAAATATTCATTGGAAGGACTGATATTGAAGCTGAAGCTCCAATACTTTGGCCATCTGATGGAAACAGCTGATTCATTGGAAAATCCCTAATGCTGAGAAAGATTGAAGGCAGGAGGAGAAGGGGATGACAGAGGACAAGATAGTTAAATGGCATTACTGACTGAATGAACATGAGTTTGAGCAAGCTCTGGGAGATGGTGAAGGACAAGGATTCCTGGTGTGCTGCAGTCCATGGGGTCACAAAGAGTCAGACACGACTGAGCGACTGAGCAAATTCATACGACATTAGAAGATACAATATATCATTTTATTTTTTGAAGAGAAAACTGAAAAGGTCTATGAAGTTATTGAAAGTAGGAACTGATATCCTAGAAAATAGTTCAGATAGTAGATTGACGTGTCAATGTGTATGAACTAAGTGGAAGTGAAAGTGGAAGTCACTCAGTCGTATCCGACTCTTTGTGCCCCATGGACTATACAGTCCTTGTGATTCTCCACGCCAGAATACTGGGGTGGGTCGCCTTTCCCTTCTCCAGGGGATCTTCCCAACCCAGGGATTGAACTCAGGGCTCCTGCATTGCGGGCAGATTCTTTACCAGCTGAGCCATAATGAACTAAACTAAACCTATGTAAGTTTTATTGGTTTTACACCCATCACTTTTGGATTCTCTCTTGTCAATTGAACATCGCTATAAAACAGTGTTTTGTAAAGTAAAATAAAAAAAAAAAAAGAAAATAAATAAGAAAAAAAAAAAAAAAACTTGTGGTGTTTAGGCCANGTTCTAAAACAGGGATCTAGAAAACCCACGAGTTCTCCATATAATGAAACAATTTACATTGAAGTGCTAATTTATAGCCTTGTCAACATATAAATGACATTTTCTGCACATGCATAATACGATTAAAGCTATGGTTTTTCATGAAGTATGTATGTATATATATATATATGGGTTTCCCTGATGGCTCAGAGGTTAAAGCATCTGCCTCCAAAGCAGGAGACCCAGGTTTGATCCATAGGGCCAGAAGATCCCCTGGAGAAGGAAATGGCAACCCACTCCACTATTCTTGCCTGGAGAATCCCATGGATGGAGAAGCCTGGTAGGCTACAGTCCAAGGGGTCGCAAAGAGTCGGACACAACTGAGCGAGTTCACTACCTATGTGTGTGTGTGTGTATATATATATATATAAAACACAGGACACATATTTCTAGACACACAATGAAAAGGCAGCCAAAAAAAATAATTTGTGGGCATGAAACACTTTTTGTCCCAAGAATTTTTTTTCTCATGGCATTGCTGCTACTACACACAAATTGTTAACTTAAAATTACCAAATGCAGCAAACTCCCATCACGATATACTTGGGAGTATGATATCACATTGATGGTTCTGGGTATTAATAATATATTTTGAACCTGGGAGGAAAGAGAAACTGAAGGAAAAAACCAAAAACTGCTCGGGACAAATTTCACTTACCACTAAATGTTTGGTAAGAGCACACAAAGTTTATTTCTTTTCATCTGTGTCATCTACATCTGGTACAGATCTCATATCTGTGTTAAGAAACTTATTGTTGTTATTCTTAAGAAACTTCGGACTTTACCAAGTAGGGCTGAAGTACATTTTCAGTTCAGTTCAGTTCAATTCAGTAGCTTAGTCGTGTCTGACTCTTTGTGACCCCATGAATTGCAGCACTCCAGGCCTCCTGTCCATCACCAACTCCTGGAGTTCACTCAGACTCACGTCCATCAAGTCTGATGCCATCCAGCCATCTCATCCTCTGTAGTCCCCTTCTCCTCCTGCCCATAATCCCTCCCAGCATCACAGTCTTTTCCAATGAGTCAACCCTTCACATGAGGTGGCCAAAGTACTAGAGTTTCAGCTTTAGCATCATTCCTCCCAAATAAATCCCAGGGCTGATCTCCTCCAGAATGGACTGGTTGAATCTCTCTGTAGTCCATGGGACTCTCAAGAGCCTTCTCCAACACCACAAAAGCATCAGTTTTTCAGTGCTCAGCTTTCTTCACAGTCCAACTCTCACATCCACACATGACTACTGGAAAAACTATAGCCTTGATTAGATGGACCTTTGTTGTCAAAGTAATATCTCTGCTTTTGAATATGCTATCCAGGTTGATCATAACTTTCCTTCCAAGGAGTAAGCATCTTTTAATTTCATGGCTGCAATCACCACCTGCAGTGATTTTGGAGACCCCCAAAATAAAGTCTGACACTGTTTCCACTGTTTCCCCATCTATTTCCCATGAAGTGATGGGACCAGATGCCATGATCTTCATTTTCTGAATGTTGAGCGTTAAGCCAATTTTTTCACTCTCCACTTTCACTTGCAATAAGAGGCTTTTTAGTTCCTCTTCCCTTTCTGCCATAAGGGTGGTGTCATCTGCATATCTGCTGCTAAGTTGCTTCAGTCATGTCCGACTCTGTGTGACCCCATCGACAGCAGCCCACCAGGCTCTGCCGTCCCTGGGATTCTCCAGGCAAGAACACTGGAGTGGGTTGCCATTTTCTTCTCCAATGCATGGAAGTGAAAAGCAAAAGTGAAGTCGCTCAGTCCTGTCCCACTCTTAGCGACCCCATGGACTGCAGCCCACCAGGCTCCTTCATCCATGGGATTTTCCAGGCAAGAGTACTGGAGTGGGGTGCCATTGCCTTCTGAGGTTATTGATATTTCTCCTGGCAATCTTGATTCCAGCTTATGTTTCTTCCAGCCCAGCGTTTCTCATGATGTACTGTGCATATAATTTAAATAAGTACATTTTACTGAGTGCTAAATATATGCTAGAATATTTTCATTCACTTTAAAATATTTTCTTGCTCAACATTTAAAACATTTCTCTAGATTAAGAATTAAAGAAGAGACAAAAATAACATGATCAGTTCACTAGATACAGAAAAAGCAATTAATAAAATTCAAAATCCATTCATGATAAAAACTCTCACCACAGTGGGTATAGAGGGAACAAATCTCAACATGATATCATCACCATTTATGACAAACCCACAGCCAACAGAATACTCAATGGTGTAAAGCTGAAACCCTTCCTGATAAATTCAGAAATAAGACAAGAATGCCCACTCTCACCACTTCTATTGACACAGTACTGGAAGTGCCAACCACACCAATCAAATAAGAAAAAAAAAATAATTAAAGGGTATCTAAATTGGAAGGAATGAGGTAAAATTGTCACTATATGCAGATAACACAATACTTTATACAGAGAATCCTAGAGACTCCAAGCAAAATCTATTAGAACTAATAAATGAATTCTGCAAGGCAGGAGGATACATTATTATTACAGAAATATTTTGTATTTATTTACACTAATAATGAAATATCAGAAAGGAAAAGTAAAACAAAAACAAAACTCATCTAAAATCACATCAAACCCTCTCTAGGTATAAGCCTAACCAAGGAGGTGAAAGAGCCACCCACTGAGAAATATAAAACACTGATAAAGGAAACTAAAGATGACTAAAAACAAACAAACAAACCAGAAAGATATCTTATGCTCTTGGATTAGAAAGGTTAATATCATTAAAATAGCCATACTACCCAAAGCAATCTACAGATTGAATGCAACCCCTAGAAAAATACCCATTACATTTTTCAAAGAACTAGAAGAAACAATCCTAAAATTTATATAAAACCACAAAAGACCCAATTGCCAAAGTGATCCTGAGGAAAAAGAAAAATGCTAGAGCCATGACCCTCTCAGACCCCAGATAATACTACAAAAATAGAGTAATTAAAACAGCATGGTATTGGCACAAAACAGACAAGTGGATCAATGGAACAGAATGGAGAGCCCATAGATGACCCATGGTCAATTAATCTATGACAAAGGAGGCAAGAATATATAGTAGATAGGATAAAGTCTCTTCAGCAAGTGGTGCTGTGAAAGTGGATACCTACATATACATCAACGAAGTTAGAATATTCCCTCACACCATATGGACAAATTAAAAAAAAATAGATTAAAGACCTAAATATTAGACATGACACAATAAAACTTCTGAAAAAAAAACATATGCAAAACATTCTCTGACATAAATCATAGTTATGTTTTCCTTGACCAGTCTTCCAAATCAAAATAAATAAAAACAAAAATAACAAATGGGACCTACTCAAATTTAAAAGTTTTTGCACAGTAAAGGAAACCACCAACAAAATGAAATGGCAACCTGTGGAATGGGAGAAAATCTTTGCAAACTATATGTCCCTCAAGGGATTAGTATCTGAAATATACAAACAGCTCATACAATTCAATATTAAAAAAAAAAAAAACAACTAATCAACAAATGGGCAGAAGACTTAAGCAGACAAATAAATGGCTAAGAGGCACATGAAAAGGTACTAACATGGCTAATTATTAGAGAAATGCAAACTAAAAGCATAATGAAGTATCACCTCACACCAGTCAGAATGGTCATCATCAAAAATCTACAAAAAAATAAATGTTACAGAGGTTGTTGAGAAAAAGGAATGTTCCTACACTGTTTGTGGGAATGTAAATTAGTGCAGCTACAGTGAAAAACAGGTTCAAGGTTTCTAGAAAATAACTAAAAATAGAAAAAATATATGACCCAGCAAGTCCACTCCTGAGTATGTATTCAAAAAAGATAAAAACTCCAGCTCAAAAAGATACATGCACCTCAATTTTCACAGATGTACTATTTACAACAGCCAAAACACAAAAACAACCCAACAGCATGTAACAGATTGCTGGTTTAAAAAGATGTGTGTGTCTGTGTGTGTCTGTGTGTGTGTGTGTGTGTGTGTAATGAAATACTACTTAGCCATAAAAAGACCAAACATTGACATTTGCAGCAACATGTATTGATCTAGAAAATATCGTACTAACTGAAATAAGAGAAATACTATATTATATTGCTTATATGTAGAATGTAAAAAATAATATAAATGAATCTATACAGCTATAGAAGACAAATCTATGGTAACTAAAGAGGAGAGGGAGNGAACTGAATAATAGACTGAAGCAAAAGATTATGAATAAATTTTAGTAATATTCTGAGAGAATAATTGAGAGATGAGAAATGATGAGGTGTCAGAGAACACTTAGGAAGATATTAGAAAATAAGTCTGTTAAAAAAAATCTGATCTATGAAAATTTACTTGGAAAGGAATAAAAAGATTCCAAAGACACTCTAGAGAGACAGAAACTTTGACTTGAAAAAGACTGCTTGTGGGGATGAAGGGTCAAGAAGTACAATAAGATCAGTAATTTAGTTAACCTGCTAAGTTATAAGGATATTTTCTGAGGTAGAAAATAAAAAAGAAAAACAAGATAGATAATATTATTAGCTCATGTATAAACCTTGTAAATTTGCAGTATGTATGAGAGAAATCTTCATAAACATGTTCAATGGGGATTTCAAAATAAGGTCTTAGACTTCAGAGGAGACATTTGTATAAATGGCAGGCTGGCAACTAAATTCAAGGATCCAGTTGCTCTTGATAAGAGTAATTTGTAATCATATAAATGTAAGTCAAAATCATGTAAATGGATGTCACTGAAAAGAAAAAGAGGAAAAAAGAGGAAAATGGATCCAGTAACTGAAGTATGTGATGTGATGGAGGGAGGTTAACCAACACTATTGTGATAATTATTTGCAAAATACACATGTATCAAAATCAAATCATATTGTATACATTAAATGTTCTAAAATAAAATGTTTTAATCTAAGTAATAAAGGTTTGAAAACTGAGGAGACATTGAGATAAGAGGAGAAGCAGAACATATGACAGTATTATTATAAAATTAAAGATGTAGTGAGTCTCAATAAGAAGCTTCCAAACAGTGGAAATTTTATAGGAATGAAGCCTAAGAATAGATCATTGATTATGGCTACTTTGAAACTCTAAACTTTCCTATTAAGATCAATTTATGGGGACAAAATAAGTTTGTAGTACTTTGAGGAATGTGTGAAATATGAGAAATTGGAATCAGAAAAGCTACATTTAATCTTGAGAATACTTTTAAAAGATAGAAGTATGACACTTGAATGAGAAGGGAAGTTAAGATACTTTTTTAGGATATAGAAGAATTGAACTTTTTATCTACCCTTTGGAATAGCAATAAAGACAAGCAGAAGAAAGACATAGGAAAAATAATTAGGCAAAGTCCAAGAGGAGAAAAGAGGCAAAAAATTGAGAGCAAAAGTATAAGTTATATGTAAGGAAGGGTAAGAATAAAATGTCTCTGGAAAAAAATGTATTGAACACTCACTATTCTGTTCCCTCAGAATAGGTTTAATTCATTTGATAGTAAGAAGAGGCTGAGAAAGGAATGAAGATATCAAGCTGCCACAGTTGGTAATAACTAAGTAGAAACATGAATCCAGCAGAATACGCTCTGCCATGTCCCAATCCAGGGCCCTTGGAACAGATAAGTGAGGCTGGTTCATAAACACTTCTTTTATTTTATTTTTGTTATATACCCTGCTAGTAGGAATAAAGTAGCAGGCTGGTAACTAAGTTCAAGGATCCAGTTGCTCTTGATATTTCCTGCCCAGTTTATACAGGCCAATAACTGCAGTTCAGTGTATGCAGACAAAGGTTTGTGCTCTAAAAGCAAATAATTGTTGTGTGATGTTTCTATTATCTCAAGGAACAAAATGTTTGCAAGCTTAGGTAACAACAATGTTAAGCCTTTATAAATACTCCATTTTAACTTTTTTTCTAATCCACCATTATATTGATATACTTGACATTGTATATGTCCAGCTCTGATTTCCTAATCTGGCCTATAGCACTCATGGAATATTGGAGTTGCTGAGAATGATCCTTGACTTTTCCAGATAGTCTTCCAAATGAAAAAGTAAAAATAAATTAGAGAATTAGGTAAAATAGTAAAAAATATGCTTCAGAGAGATAAAAGATGACAAATGCAGAAATACAAAGTTACTGTGCAATATTAAAGAGAAAAATCAGATTGACAGGCTTGGAAGCACAATAAGCAAGTTATAATAGTTAACACATAAAGCATTGTACACACATAAAACAATGTACTGACATTCTAATTGTAGTAGCATATACTAAGCTCTATACACTGTTCCTCATTCCCTACTTATTTTGGAAAGGAAACTTCTCATTCTGATTTTCAATGGCAAGATTTCAGTGGGACAACTAATCCTGGATTGTCACCCTTCATCCTCAAACTCTGAAAGCCATAGTTCTATTTATTTACACCTCACCCCAAACCCTACTTATCCCCTCAATGATAGGATTACCTTTAAAATTTTTTCCAATGAAAAATACCAATCAGAGATGAATAGCTGATAAGAGAGAACACTAGAGGTATAGGTCAAGATTTCAATTCTTTAAGTTTCCAAAACTTCTCTGGTTACTTCAAAGAGAACTTTTTTTGTTGTTTTGTTTTTGTAACTTCAATGTATCTTCATATAGCTTTGTTTAAGTTATTTGAGTTAGGCCTTTATTGCTTATAACCTAAATAGCCTTCACTAATAGATTAATTAAAACCAGTATAGTTTATTTGTATGGAATCTAGCATTAGTTCAATTTTTTATGGGTCCTATGAAAAATAAATAATTAATCCAGCAAGCTCTGATTCTGTACATATGAAAATTAGGGTGTATGAAAAGTTAGTATATGCAGAGTACATCATGAGAAATGCTGGGCTGGAAGAAGCACAAGCTGGAATCAAGATTGCCAGGAGAAATATCAATAACCTCAGATATGCAGATAACACCACCCTTACGGCAGAAAGTGGAGAGGAACTAAAAAGCCTCTTGATGAAAGTGAAAGAGGAGAGTGAAAAAGTTGACTTAAAGCTCAACATTCAGAACACAAAGATCATGGCATTTGGTACCGTCACTTCATGGGAAATAGATGGGGAAACAGTGGAAACAGTGTCAGACTTTATTTTGGGGGGTTCCAAAATCACTGCAGATGGTGATTGCAGCCATAAAATTAAGACGCTTACTCCTTGGAAGGAAAGTTATGACCAACCTAGATAGCATATTCAAAAGCAGAGACATTACTTTGCCAACAAAGGTCTGTCTTGTCAAGGCTATGGTTTTTCCAGTGGTCATGTATGGATGTGAGAGTTGGACTGTGAAGAAAGCCAAGAGCCAAAGAATTGATGCTTTTGAACTGTGGTGTTGGAGAAGACTCTTGAGAGTCCTTTGCACTGCAAGGAGATCCAACTAGTCCATCCTAAAGGACATTAGTCCTGGGTGTTCATTGGAAGGACTGATGCTGAAGTTGAAACTCTAATACTTTGGCCACCTCATGTGAAGAATTGACTCACTGGAAAAGATCCTGATGTTGGGAGGGATTGGGGGCAGGAGGAGAAGGGGATGCCAGAGGATGAGACGGCTGGATGGCATCATCGACTCGATGGACATGAGTTTGAGTGAACTCCGGGAGTTGGTGCTGGACAGGGAGGCCTGGCGTGCTGCAATTCATAGGGTCGCAGAGTCGGACATGACTGAGCTAGTGAAATGAACTGAACTGAATCTTCTAAATTAAAAATAATGATAACCAAGACTGTAGATGGAATATTTTAAGTGAGAAAATAGACTATTTTCAAATATTGAATAGTTTGCATTCAAAATATGTACCAATTACAAGTGATACTTGATGTTTCACTACAATATGTCTCACTGAACACCTACATGGAAATCAGCCGGTATTTCTGCTGGAAGTTGTTTGATAATACAAAAACAATTATTTTGCTGTTATTATGCATGATGAATACATTTTTATTTTAAAATTGCCAGACTGTATATATTAAGTTTAGATTTCTTTTGATGCATACACCACACAAAATGAGTATTCTACTTAGAGGCAACCACTAATTTAAATCTGACATTTATGTTTCCAGGTGAAATTCTTACATATCCCTACTTTTCCTTGTGTGTGTGAGCACACACTCGGTAGCTCAGTTGTGTCCAACTCTTTGTGACTCCACGGACTGTAGCCTGCTGATCTCCACTGTTCATGGAATTTTCCAGGCAGGAATACTGAAGTGGGTGTCATTTACTACTTAGGGGATCTTCCTGACCCAGGCAGGTGGATTCTTTATCACTGCACCCACCTGGGAAGCTGCCTACTTTTCTTAGGAAATACATATAAAAATTTACAGAATTATGTGTATTTGTAACAACACTTTTTCTGTGTATTTTAATATAGATGCAACATTTAATATTGTATTAAGCTCTTTACACTTATGAATATTCTTAGAAAATTTTTTCATAACAGTAGACATAAAATTAAACATCCTTTTAAATTGTGCATTATTTTCCATAATTTTGATACATCATAGTTTACTTAGACCTGGTTCTCAACTGGGGAAAACACGGGTGGAGTGTATACTGCTAAGCAGTTGACCTTATTTTTGTGCTTGCAGCCAACAAAAAATCAAATTTTTTGTTTCACTTGGACTTTTAGCTACTCTTATTGTCTACCCTTTTTGCCACTGTCAATATAATATGGGGTCAATACTCCACGAAGTACACACATATCACATATGCTCACTATACATCTGAAAGAAATATGAAAACTCTTAAGTTTAAGAAAGAGAGTAGTTTGTCTAAAATAAGCAAGCAAACAAATACTTGTCTAAAATAAGCAAGCAAACAAAATTCTGCTAAGTTCTGGAAATAAATTTGGACACTAATCTCAAATACTCTAATCAATACAACATTAAATAATTACTCTCAAAATTAGGATGAATTAAATTACAACTACTCATGTTAAGACAGGACTCGAGTCATTATTATTGCTGTTTTACTTTCTAAGTCTTGTCTGACTCTTTTGCAACCCCATGAACTGTAGGCTGCAAACTCCTCTGTTCATGGGGTTTCCCAAGAAAGAATACTGGAGTGGGTTGTCATTTCTGTCTCCAGGGGATCTTCCTCACCCAGGGAGAGAACTCGTGTCTCCTGTATTGGCAGGCTGATTCTTTACCACTGAGTCACCTGGGGGTCACTGTACTCATGATCTAACTGAAATTTTTCTGTCCCTTTTTTGGTAATATTCACTTTTTGAAAGAGCAATCTGTGAATTGATTTGAGATAGTTTCAGCTGTGTACCACAACTGGGGTAGGGGCTTCCTATGTGGCTCACTTGGTAAAGAATACACCTGCCAAGCAGGAGATGAGGGTTCAATCCCTGGTTTGGGAAGATGTCCTGGAGTAGGAAATGGCAACCCACTCCAGTATTCTTGCCTGAGAAATCCCTTGAACAGAGGAACCTGTTGGGCTCTATTCCAGAGGGATGCAAAGAGTTGAACACGGCTTAGCAATTAAATCACCACTACTGCATCTGGGATCACTGCTTTATGCGTGTTTATGTTTGACATAATAAATTAATTAAACATTTGATGGAACCAATAGTAATAATTCTTTGCTGAGGTCCTTCTGAAAGTAAGATATTTACTAATGTTAAAAAAATGAAGCTCTCTGGTACATGACATTATTTAAGAAAATAATTGATAACTGTAAATAACTAAAATGCTTCTTAATTATGCTAAAAAAACTTAGCGAATGTGCAACTTCATCAATGTCCTGGGGATGCTGTTTATGTTTTAAACTATAATAAAGACTGTTCACTGTGTCTAGTTGTCTTGATACCGACAGACAGTCAATGTGAGTAACAATAGAAGGAAATAATATCTGAAAAACAGAGAACTTAAGAAGTAGTGACCATGGCAACTGCAGACAAATGAAAAACATCTGCTGTTGGTATTATTCAAACATTATTTGTTAAAGAGGGAATTTTCAAAACAGTTAAGGAGCATTCTCTTGTCAGACTTAGAGTCTGCACCATTTCCTGAAGTAGAACAGTTTCTATATTTAAAAGATGGAGTTTCAGTCTTCAACCAATCATCTTTTTACAATTTCATTGTCTAAAGATATAATATGTTATATAAGCATCTCTGGGGCTAAATGACACTGAGAGAACTGTGGTTTCCATCTACATGGTCCACTTTTATTTGTAGCATCAGCAAGGAATAAAAATTTCTAATTTGAGTAAGACATGTTGTAGACAAAGAGGAATTTTAATAACTGCTGGAGTAAAAAGGGAGAAGCTCATTTTACATATTTCCAAACTGAAAAAATATTTAGCAAATTTAGCTAAATTAGGGCAAGAAACAGATGCCCAGACTGTTGAATTTTCTCTAAATCAAGAAGATATTGAATATTCTGCATATTTAAAAAAATTAAATCATCTAGGAATCTATTATACTTATGAGCCATGCTAATCTATGCTGTATTATAGAA
>SJYQ01002433.1:441415-453660 GCA_006410935.1 Redunca redunca
TGTCCATAGGTGTGTGGATTTATCTCTGGCTTTCTACTTTGTTCCGTTAATCTATATTTCTGTCTTTGTGCCAGGACCATACTGTCTTGATGACTGTTGCTTTGTAGTATAGTCCAAAGTCAGGTAGGTTGATTCCTCCAGTTCCATTCTTCTTTCTCAAGATTGCTTTGGCTAGTCGAGGTTTTTGGTAATTCCATACAAATTATGAAATCATTTGTTCTAATTCTCTGAAAAATACCATTGGTAGCTTCATAGGGATTACATTGAATCTAGATTGCTTTGGGTAGTATTCTCATTTTCACTATATTGATTCTTCCAATCTATCAACATGGTGTATTTCTCCATCTACTTGTGGTCTCTTTCATTTCTTTCACCAGTGTTTTATAGTTTTCTATACATAGGTCTTTTGTTTCTTTAGGTTGTTTTATTCCTAAGTATTTTATTCTCTTCATTGCAATGGTGAATGGAATTGTTTCCTTAATTTCTCTTTCTGTCTTCTCATTGTTAGTGTATAAGGATGCAAGTGATTTCTGTGTGTCAATTTTATATCCTGATACTTTACTATACTCATTGATTAGCTCTAGTAATTTTATGGTGGAGTCTTTATAGGATTTTCTATGTAGAGGATCATGTCACCTGCAAACAGTGAGTTTTTACTTCTTTTCCAACCTGGTTTCCTTTTCTTTTTCTGCTCTGATTGCTGTGGCCAAAACTTCCAAAACCATGTTGAATAGTAGTGGTGAGAGTGGGAACCTTTGTCTTGTTCCTGACTTTAGTGGAAATGCTTTCAGTTTTTCACCATTGAGGATAATGTTTGCTGTGGGTTTATCATATATGGCTTTTATTATGTTGAGGTATGTTCCTTCTATTCCTGCTTCCTGGAGGGTTTCTATCATAAATGGATGTTGAAATTTGTCAAAGGCTTTCTCTGCATCTATTGAGATAAACATATGGTTTTATCTTTCAATTTGTTAAAATGGAGTATCACATTGACTGATTTGTGAATATTGAAGAATCCTTGCATCCCTGGGATAAAGACCACTTGGTCATGATGTATGATCTTTTTAATATGTTGTTGGATTCTGTTTGCTAGAATTGTGTTAAGGATTTTTGCATCTATGTTCATCAGTGATATTGGCCTTTAGTTTTCTTTTTTTGTGGCATCTTTGTCTGCTTTTGGTATTAGGGTGATGGTGGCCTCAGAGAATGAGTTTGGAAGTTTACCTTCCTCTGAAAGTTTCTGGAAGAGTTTGAGTAGGATAGGTGTTAACTCTTCTCTTAATTTTTGGTAGAATTCAGCTGTGAAGCCATCTGGTCCTGGGCTTTCGTTTGCTGGAAGATTTCTGATTACAGTTTCAATTTCCATGCTTGTGATGGGTCTGTTAAGATTTTATATTTCTTCCTGGTTCAGTTTTGGAAAGTTATACTTATGAATTTGTCCATTTCTTCCAAGTTGTCCATTTTATTGGCATTTAGTTGCTGATAGTAGTTTCTTTTGATCCTTTGTATTTCTGTGTTGTCTGTTGTGATTTCTCCATTTTTATTTCTAGTTTTATTGATTTGATTCTTCTGCCTTTGTTTCTTGATAAGTCTGGCTAATGGTTTGTCTATTTTAATTATCTTCTCAAAGAACCAGCTTTTAGCTTTGTTGATTTTTGCTATGGTCTCCTTTGTTTCTTTTTCACTCATTTCCGCCCTAATTTTTAAGATTTCTTTCCTTGTACTAACCCTAGGGTGCTTCATTTCTTCCTTTTCTAGTTGCTTTAGGTGTAGAGTTAGGTTATTTATTTGATTTTTCTCTTGTTTCTTGAGGTAAGCTTGTATTGCTATGAACCTTCCTCTTAGTACTGCTTTTACAGTGTCCCATAGGTTTGGGGTTGTTGTGTTTTCATTTTCATTCGTTTCTGCATATTTTCATTTCTTCTGTGATTTGTTGGTTATTCAGAAACGTGTTGTTTAGCCTCCATATTATTGTATTTTTAATAGTTTTTTTTTCCCTGTAGTTTACTACATTGTGATCAGAAAAGATGCTTTGAATGATTTCAATTATTTGAATTTACCAAGGCTAGATTTATAGCCCAAGACGTGATCTATCTTGGAAAAGTTCCATGTACACTTGAGAAAAAGTTGAAATTCATTGTTTTGTGGTGAAATGTCTCATAGATATTAATTAGGTCTAACCGGTCCATTTTATCATTTGCAGTTTGTGTTTCCTTGCTAAGTTTCTGTCTAGTTGATCTATCCATTGGTGTGAGTGATCTATCCATAGGTGTTACTGTTAATTTCCCTTTCATATTTGTTAGCATTTTCCTAACACATTATGGTGCTGCTATGTTGGGTGCATATATATTTATAAATGTTATATCTTCTTTTTGGATTGATCCTTTGATCATTATGTAGTATCCTTCCTTGTCTCTTTTCACATCCTTTATTTCAAAGTCTATTTTATCTGATATGAATATTGCTACTCCTGCTTTTTTTGGTCTCCATTTGCGTGAAATATCTTTTTCCAGCCCTTCACTTTCAGTCTGTATGTGTCCCTTGTTTTGAGGTGGGTCTCTTGTAGGCAGCATATATAGGGGTCTTGTTTTTGTATCCATTCAGCCAGTTTTGTCTTTTGGTTGGGGTATTCAACCCACTTACATTTAAGGTAATTGTTTTTTAAATATATATTTATTTTAATTGGAGGTTAATTACTTTACAATATTGTATTGGTTTTGCCATACATCAACATGAATCTGCCACAGGTATACCCATGTTCCCCATCCTGAACCCCCCTCCCTCCTCCCTCCCCGTACCATCCCTCTGGGTCGTCCCAGTGCACCAGCCCCAAGCATCCAGTATCATGCATTGAACCTGGACTGGCGATTCATTTCATATATGACACAGATGTATAGAACAGTCTTTTGGACTCTGTGGGAGAAGGAGAGGGTGGGATGATTTGGGAGAATGGCATTGAAACATGTATAATATCATTTAAGATAATTATTGATAAGTATGGTCCCATTGCCATTTACTTTGTTGTTTTGGGTTCAAGTTTATACACCTTTTCTGTGTTTCCTGTCTAGAGAAGATCCTTTAGCATTTGTTGAAGAGCTGGTTTGGTGGTGCTGAATTGTCTGAGCTTTTGCTTGTCTGTAAAGCTTTTGAGTTCTCCTTCATATTTGAATGAGATCTTTGCTGGGTACAGTAATCTGGGTTGTAGGTTTTTCTCTTTCATCACTTTAAGTATGTCCTGCCATTCCCTTCTGGCCTGAAGAGTTTCTATTGAAATATCAGCTGTTATCCTTATGGGGATCCCCTTGTGGGTTATTTGTTGATTTTCCCTTGCTGCTTTTAATATCTGTTCTTTGTGTTTGATCTTCATTAATTTGATTAATATGTATCTTGTGGTGTGTTGCCTTGGGTTTATTCTGTTTGGTACTCTCTGGGTTTCTTGGACTTGGGTGGCTATTTCCTTCCCCATTTTAGGGAAGTTTTCAACTATTATCTCAAGTATTTTCTTATGGCCTTTCTTTTTGTCTTCTTCTTCTGGGTGACTCCTATGATTCTAATGTTGGGGCATTTGACATTGTCCCAGAGGTCTCTGAGGTTGTCCTCATTTCTTTTAATTCTTTCTTCTTTTTTCCTCTCTGCTTCATTTATTTCCACCATTCTGTCTTGTACCTCACGTATCCTATCCTCTGTTTCAGTTATTCTACTGTTGGTTCCACCCAGAGTGTTTTTGATCTGAGCTATTGCATTAATCATTATTGACTGACTCTTTTTTTATTTCTTCTAGGTCCTCGTTAAACTTTTCTTCCATCTTCTCAATCCTTGTCTCCAGACTATTTATCTGTAACTCCATTTTGTTTTCAAGATTTTGGGTCATTTTTACTATCATTATTCTGAATTATTTTTCAGATAGACTCCCTGTCTCCTCCTCTTTTGTTTGGTTTGTTGGGCATTTATCATGTTCCTTTACCTGCTGAATATTTCTCTGCCTTTTCATCTTGTTTAGATTGCTGTGTTTGGGGTGGCCTTTCTGTATCCTGGAAGTTTGTGTTTCCTCTTTATTGTGGAGGCTCTTCCTTGTGGGTGGGGCTGGATGAGTGGCTCCTTGTTGGGGAAGCTTGTGTCAGTGTTCTGGTGGGTGGAGCTGGATCTCTTCTCTCTGGAGTTCAAGGAAGTGTCCAGTAGTGGGTTTTGAGGTGTCTATGAGTTTTGTGTGACTTTGGGCAGCCTGTATATTAATGGTCAGGGCTATGTTCCTGGGTTACTGGAGAATTAGCATCATATATCTTGCTCTGGAACTTGCTGGCTCTGGGTGGAGCTTGCTTTCAGTTTAGGTATGGAGGCTTTTGGATGAGCTTTTGTCGATTAATGTTCCCTGGAGTCAGGAGTTTTCTGGTGTTCTCAAGTTTTGGACTTAAGCCTCCTGCCTCTGGTTTTCAGTCTTATTCTTACAGTAGCCTCAAGACTTCTCCATCCATACTGCACCAATTATAAAACATCCAGGTTAATGGAGAAAAGATTCTCTACAGTGAGGGACACCCAAAGAGGTTCATAGTTACATGGAGAAGAGAAGAGGGAGGAGGGAGATATAGGTGACCAGGAGGAGAAGAGGGGGAGTCAAAAGGAGAGCCACAGATCTAGCCAGTAATCAATTCCCTAAGTGTTCTCCACAGCCCGGAATTCCCAAAGAGATTCACAGAATTGGGTAGAGAAGAGAAGGAGGAGGAAGGAGATAGAGGTGACCTGATGGAGAAAAAGGAGAGTCGANAAAGTAAACAAAATCACAGAAGTTATAAAAAAATATATATGAAATTTGCTTTAAAAATAGGGTTTTTTCAAGGTAATAATAGGTTATAAAAATGAAAATTAAAGGAGTATTAAAGGACTTAAAATTTTAAAAAATGATAATAGTAAAATATATCTAGGAATTTCTCTGGAGCTGTTGCAGGCAGTGTGGGGTCAGTTCAGTTTCAGATAGTTCCTTGTTCCAGCTTGTACTTCATCTCGAGGTCTATAGGTTCCTTCCAACGCAGTCAGTGCTAACTACAGGGTTTTAATCTGTTGCACCTGTCACTTCCAAAGCAGTTCCTTCTGTTTATTTTGGCTTTTTCTGTTTTCAAGTATCTTCAGTGTCTAATTTCTGCCCTAAAAAAGGGGGGCAGTGTGGTCACTTATTTAGGCTCACTTGTGCAGTTGTACTGTGGGGAGGGAGGAGCACTGCAAACAAATATCACTGGTGTGTGTGGGGAGTGCTGGCAGTGTCTGACCACACTGGGTTTGCCCCTACTCACAGCGTGTGTGCTTTCCCAACCTACACTGCTCAGGTTCCAGGTTGCTCTGCAGGGGAACTGTCTAAAGCGAGTCCTGGGTTGTATGCACTTACCAGGTCTAAGCCACTCAGGTTCAGGTTCAGGTACTCCACAAAGGCACAGACAATGTTGGGTACGCGTTTTGTGCCCTTCCCAGGTCCAAGCAGCTCAGGCAACCAGGTGCTTGGCGAGTGCACTCTCCCCAGGTGGGCAATGCGTCTTATCACATCCCCTGTCCCAGCCACTCAGTTTCCTGGATGCGCAGAGGGAGTGCCATCTCAGGTTTGTCATGTGTCTCCTCTGGGGAGCTGACCTCTGCCTGTGACCCTCCTGGCAGATGTCAACCATCCTGGATCCCAGGAAGACTTGGTTGGCAAGTGAGAGCCTGTTCACAGTTTGGTAGAGGATGCCATCTCTGGGGTGAGATTGCCTCTCACCTTCTGGCTCTGGCTGTTGCCTGTCTGCCTCTCTGCCTCTGTCAGGGCATGGGCCGGTCCACAGCCAGCTAGCTCTCCTCTTGTATTCTCTCAGTCCTTTGTTTTGTGAGTGGGCCCACAGCAGTGCCTTAGCTTAAAGCTTTCTGTGGGAAAGTTCTCTTTCTCTCTCTTTTTTCCCCTCTCTCTGGCTATCCCAGTTTGGGTTGCTATCTCACGTTTACTCCCTCAGACTGTCCTCAGGGCATTCAGGCCCGGTTCATACCCTAAGCAATGCAGCCCGTACCTCCCTGTTCAGCCCCCAATGGCTGGTGGCAGACACGAGCATCTGTGCTACTTCTCTGCTGGGAGTTGTAGTTAGGCGTGTAATCTGTGAGTTTTATTTATTTATTTTTCTTCCAAGTTATGTTGCCCTCTGAGATTCCAAAACTCCCCACAGACCCACTGGTGAGAGGGTTTCCTGGTGTTTGGAAACTTTCTCTTTCACGACTCCCTCCCTGGGATGGGTCTCTGTCCCTCACTCTTTTGTCTCTCTTTTTGTTTTTTATATTTTGTCCTACCTCCTTTCGAAGACAATGGGCTGTCTTTGTGTGTGCCTGGTGTCCTCCACCAGCGTTCAGAAGTTGTTTTGTGGAATTTTCTCAGCGTTCAAATGTTCTTTCGATGAATTTGTGGGGGAGAAAGTGGTCTCCCTGTCCTATTCCTCTGTCATCTTAGGGCCACCCTGTCTCACTGATATTTCTAACTCAAATTCAGTGTCATGAATTTTTGTGTGTCTAAGATGCATCTGTACCATCATTTTGTGCCAGAAATTAAGGGATCACTCAAAAAAGAGAATGACATGTCAAAAAGACATAGAATCCAATCCAAAGGGGCTCATGCTAACCAAATTTGGGTAAATAAAGTAATAAAATGAATGAAGACAGAAATTAAGTATAACCCATTGTACAGGATGAGAATTTGAGTCCATAAAAAAACTTACACATGCAAAAAATAAATACATGGGGAGGATGGAAAGCTCTTCTGTGCAGGAGAATACCAACTACTAAATGATGAGGAAATGACAGACAATGACAATTTTTCTTATTGGAATCACTAATTCCGATAAGAATCATCACTGGATATTAAGGCTATTAGCTGAAAAATTGATGGACATTAAGATATTTACACAGTCTAAAAATATTTTGTTTGATTTCTTAATTACAGAAGAAATTTACAGTAGAGAAACTTGGCATCCTCATACACCGTTTCCAAGTCATCAAAGTTTTTTTGAAAATTTTTATTGGAGTAGAGTTCATCTTTACAGTGTTGTGTTAGTGTCAGATGTACAGCAGAGTGAATCAGTTGTGCATATACATATATCCACTGGGTTTTAAGGTTTTTTCCCCCACATAGGTCATTACAGAGTATTGAGTAAAGTTCCTTGTGCTACAGTAGGTCTTTATTATTTATCTATTTTACATACAATCATGTGTATATGTCAGTTCCAATAGTCCAATTTATCCCTCCCTGTCCCCCACCCTGGTAACCATATATTTGTTTTCTATATGTGACTCTGTTTCTGTTTTGTAAATAAGTTCTTTTGTATTGTATCATTTTAGATTCCACATATAAGCCATATCATGTGATATTTGTCTTTCTCTGTCTGACTTCACCCAGTATGATGGTCTCTAGGTCCATCCACATCACTGCAAATGGCATTATTTCATTCTCTTTTTATGGCTCAGGAATATTCCATTGAATATATATACCACATCTGCTTTATCCATTCCTCTGTCGATGGCCATTTATGTTGCTTCCATGTCTTGGCTACTGTAAATAGTGCTGCAGTGAACCTTGGGGTGTATGTATCTTTTCAAATTATGGTTAACATCACTAATAATGAGACAAGCAGATTTTATGCAGCTCCTGCTATGAAACACCAGGAACAGGACAATATCCATGTACTGTCCCCTGTCAAAAATACATAGCCTGAATCTAAACATGAGAAGACCTTCCCTGGTGGCTCAGATGGTAAAGAATCTCCCTGCAGTGCAGGAGACATGGGTTTGATCCCTGGGTTGTGGAGATCCCTGGAGAAGGGAATGGCTACCCACTCCAGTATTTTGCCTGGAGAAGTCAGCAGAGAAAGCAGAGAAAGCCTCAGGTAAACATAAAAAGAGGTTCATTCTACAAAATAATTGGCCTGTCCCTTGGGGAGCTCTTCCATCTAAAAAGAGACTAAAAAGATATGACAACTAAATGCAGTAGTAATCCTGAACAATGTCCTGGGTCATGGAGGAAAAACAATATAAAGAATATTGTTTGTACAGTTGTCAAAGTTTTAATATGGACACATGCACAATATATTAGCTAACAGTACTGCTTTAGTATAAAAGTTTCAAATCTGATGATAGTACTATTAAGAGAAGGTGCTTTTGCTTAAGGCTATATGTTATATGTGATAAAGTCATTCAGTTCAGTCGCTCAATAGTGTCTGACTCTTTGAGACCCCATATACTGCAGCACACCAGGCTTCCCTGTTCATCACCAACTCCCAGAGTTTACTCAAACTCATGTCCATTGAGTCGGTGATGCCATCCAACCATCTCATCCTCTGTCATCCCCTTCTCCTCCTGCCTTCAATCTTCCCCAGCATTAGGGTGTTTTCCGATGAATCAGTTCTTCACATCAGGTGGCCAAAGAATTAGACTTTCAGCTTCAGCATGAGTCCTTCCAATGAACATTCAGGACTGATTTCCTTTATGATTGACTGGTTTGATTTCTTTGCAGTCCAAGGGACTCTCAAGAATCTTCTCCAACACCACAGTTTAAAAGCATCAATTCTTTGATGCTCAGCTTCAGTTTCTTAGAAATTAGAAGAAAATAATTCTGAGACAAATTAATCTCTATATTTTATCTGAATTTATCTGAGTAGTTTGAATCTTTTCTTTCAAAAAGTTCTCAATGCTTTTTGAAACACACCTAAACACTATGCTTTGGACTTAATGCATTCTGTAATAATTGGCGCATCCTAAGATTTCTAAAGAATGAGAAAAATAACTTAAGCCAAATATACTCTAATTGGCCTAATTTTGTGACTCATGCATCCATTCTTGGAATATGAGCCCAAATAAAGGTTATTCCTCAAGCCTATATGCCTAACTTTTGCCAAACTTTTTAAAACATAAATTTCTCTCTAAATTGGGATATTTACTTTGATCAGTAATTTTACTTTTATAATTTTTTTCAATTAATGATGACTGATTAGAGGAGCTGTTCGTTGGTATTGGCCCTAATTATTTTAAAATTAATTTACAGAGTAAAATCCAGACAGATTAAAAAGATAACATAGATTTCTCAAAATTAATTTAATCTTCATTAAGCAAGATGCTTTAAATTAAAGACTTAGATGAATTAAATATGATTTGCTTACCATCTACAGAAGCTTTTTGAAAATGCTCTGAAGTATATTTATGATGAAATAAAATGTTTTTTATACTATTGATCAAAATTTTAATATATATGTAGATACTGATGACTAATAGAACAAACTTGAAGTCTTTGTTAGAAAGTAATATAGCTACATAGAAGTTGACAGGAAAATTACAGGAATAGATACTAATATTTAAAGTGTATTGGCTAGCCTTTACATATATACTGTCTATATTGAATGATTCCCAGAATATGGAGTAAATCTACTTCCCACTGTGTGCATGCACACAAGGTTGCTTCAGTTGTGTCCAACTCTCTTGACCTTATGGACTGTAACCCACCAGGCTCCTCTGTCCATGGGCTTCTCCAGGCAAGAACACTGAAGTGGGTTGTCATGCCCTCCTCCAGGGAATCTCCCCAACCCAGGGATCAAACCCACATCTCTTACATCTCCTGCATTGACAGGGTGATTCTTTACCACTAGTGCCACCTGGGAAGCCCATTTTCCCCACTAAACTCAACTAAAAACTCTGGATATTATATATAAAAAATATAATAAGACTCATTAAGAATGAAAGAAAAAGATCTGCTAGGGATCTCAGGACCTGAGGAAAACCATAGTGGTGAGTTCCTTGGTTTGTTTTATTTGTGCCTCATATATTCCTGAGTTGGAGCCGAAGAAGCTGGCAACCCAGAAATACTAACAGGTGCAGATTTTTAAAAATCAGAGGATGGATTACCCACAGTCTCGCCCA
Organism: Redunca redunca; assembly: GCA_006410935.1. Lineage (NCBI taxonomy): Eukaryota > Metazoa > Chordata > Mammalia > Artiodactyla > Bovidae > Redunca > Redunca redunca. Next base: position 451,322 of record SJYQ01002433.1, read on the forward strand.
TACCTAATTTAGTTTTAGATAACGAGAATTTGGATTTTCAAGCTAATAAGATTTAGATCAGAATTTGGGCTTGAGTACTGCTGTAGTGGATTGAAACTTTGGGGGCCCCTGGGATAGGGTGAATGTATTTTTTGTGTAGGATTATGTATCTTTGGTGGCTACAGGGTGGACTATGGTATATAGAATAATTGCTCTCCAAAGAGGTCCAAGTTCTTTTGCCCCTAGTGTGTTAACATCTTACCTTACATGGCAAAAGAGACTTTTGCAGAATAGGTTAAATAAAGGACTTTTTAATGAGGAGATAATTCTGATTTTCTGAGTGGACCCATTATCATCACAGTGAGTCTGTATAAGGGAAAGAGGGATGAAGGAAAATTAAAATGAAAGATGAAGATGTAATGGAAACAGAAGTTAGAGTGATAAGATTGCTAACTGAGGACCACAAACCAAGGAATCGGGGAAGCCTTTAGAAGCTGGAAAAGTCAAGCAAATGGATTGTCCTCTACAACCTCCAAAAGGAACTAAGTCTTGCTAACATCTTGATTATAATCCAATAAAACCTACTTTGGAATTCCAACATCCAGAATGATAAGAAAATTAACTTGTGGATTTTTAACCCATAAGTTTAAATAGGAAAGTAATACCTACCTACTTGAAGCAGAAAGTGATGGAACTGAAAGGAGAAAGTTGTTCATTTGCTCAGTTGTGTCCGACTCCTTGTGATCCCATGAACAACATCATGTCAGCCTTCCCTGTCCTTTACTGTCTCCCAGAGTTTGCTCAAACTCGTGTCCATTGAGTTGATGATGCCATCAAAGCACAACTATAATTAGAGATTTTAGCACCTCTGTCTTTCAACAACTAGTAGAATGAGTATACAGAAAATCAGCAAGTTTTATAGTGTTCAGCTTTACATGTAGGTCTTTAATCCATTTTGAGGTTTTTTTTTTAATTTTTATTTTAACTTTAGTTTACTTTACAATACTGTATTGCTTTTGCCAAACATTGACATGAATTCACCATGGGTGTACATGCGTTCCCAAACATGAATCCCCTCCCACCTCCCACCCCATAACATCTCTCTGGGTCCTCCCCATGCACCAGCCCCAAGCATCCTGCATCCTGCATCGGACATAGACTGGCGATTCGTTTCTTACATGATAGTATACACGTTTCAATGTCATTCTCCCATCTCATCCCACCCTCTCCCTGAGTTTATTTTTGTGTATGGTGTTAGGGAATGTTCTAACTTCATTCTTTTATATGTAGCTGTCCAGTTTTCTCAGCACCACTTACTGACAAGGTGGTCTTCTCTCCACTGTATATTCTTGCCTCTTTTGTCATAGAGTAGGAGACCATAAGCGCATGGGTTTATCTCTGGACCTTCTATCCTTTTCCACTGATCTCTATTTCTGTTTTTTGTGCCAGTACTATACTATTGTAACTAATATAGCTTCCCAGTGGCTCAGCTGATAAAGAATCTCCTGCCTGTGCAGGCGATGCAAGAGATGTGGGTTCAATCCCTGGGTTGGGAAGATTCCCTGGAGAAGGAAATGGCAACCCACTCCAGTATTCTTGCCTGGAAATTCCATGGACAGGGGATCCTGGCTGGCTATAATGACTTCTCAGAGAGTCGGATATGACTCAGCACACATGCCTAAAGTCAGGGAGCCTGATTCCTATGGGTCAACTTTTTTTCTTAAGATTGCTTTGGCTCTTCAGGGTCTTTTGTGTTTCCATACAAATTGCAAACGTTTTTGTTCTAATTCTGTGAAAAACACCATTAGTAATTTGATAGGGATGGCATTGAGTCTGTAGATTGCTTTGAGCATTATAGTCATTGTTACATTATTGATTGAGTAGAGGGTTTAAAACATATCAGTTAATTCAAATTGGTTGATAATTTGAAGTTCTGCTGTTAGGTACATGCAAACTGGAGATTGATAATTCTTGACAGAGCGATTCCTTTGTTTCTAGGTAATCTCTCTCTTTGTACCTAATAATATTAATTGTTCTGATGCTAGGAATGCAAAGTTGGTTTTATATTTGGAAAAATTCAATATAAGAACCATATTGTCAAATAAAGGAGAAAACCCATATAATCATCAGATAAAAGATGTAAAAATATATTTCAAAAGATTCAACAAATAATCAAGATTTTTTAAAAAAGAAATCCTCTACACACTAAGAATAGAAGGAAATGTTCTTAACCTGATAAAGGGCACTTATGAAAAACTCATAGCTAACATAATGCTTACTGATGAAAAATTAAATATTTTCCCCTAAGGTAGGGAGGAAGGCATGGATATCAGCTTTCAACATTTCTATTTAACTTTGTA
>SJYQ01002433.1:459197-469758 GCA_006410935.1 Redunca redunca
TAGGAGCTTCCTTTATGTAACAGTCTTGAAAACTATGACTCACCAGAAATATTGATGATAAAAGCCACTCCAAGATGAATGAACATACTAAGAATCACAGATACTTAAATGAACTACTGCTTTTGAGAAGAGTTCACTGACAGGAGCTATCACCAGAATTTTTTTGTTGACAAGAACCTTTCTTAAGAGCACAAAATGGCTTTGAACTCAGGAAACTCTAGGTCTGTGGCACTGTATGGCATTGTAACTTTTGTTAGTATCTTCCCTCATGCATAAGAAGATTTAATTTTATATTGGCATATTAGCAAAGTTCACAGTATGAAAGAATAATTTTCACTAAAACAACTTAGAATTGGGAGTCCCTAACATAAACCTTCTATTGTGGACTAACTGGTTATGGTATCCTTGCATTCTAACTCATAGTTTATATCCCAGTTAAGTCTGAAAACAGGGTTCTAAAAAGGTGGGTATGTCATGGGCCTACAAAATGGGCTTGTCTTTGTCAATTTCTCTTAGTATTTAAGGCTTTCACTGAAATGCACATTTGACAGTAGAATATATCAGCTGCATACTGATATTCAGCTAAATGTAAGGAGAGGCAGTAGAATATGATAGCTGTAGTAAGAGATTTCACTTTCATAAATATGGATATCACTAATGCCAATTAATTGGAGCTGACAAATTTTTTGAACTTGATGTATTCCCTAATCTCTAATAGAATGCATAGGGAAATAAGAATAACACAAGAATACTTTTTCCATTTTTAGATTTCAATTAATATCCTCATATAATATGTATATTTAAATAGAAGCCAGCATATATTCTGGATTTACAAAGAAAAACATTTCTTATTTTTCATGTTATGTAACTTGCANTTCCAAATCAGGAAAGAAGGAGATCAAGGCTGTATATTGTCACCCTGCTTATTTAACTTATATACAGAGTACATCTTGAGAAACGCTGGGCTGGATGAAGCACAAGCTGGAGTCAAGATTGCCAGGAGAAATATCAGTAACCTCAGATACACAGATGACACCACCCTTATGGCAGAAAGTGAAGAAGAACTAAAGAGCCTCTTGATGAAAGTGAAAGAGGAGAGTGAAAAAATTGGCTTAAAACTCAACATTCAAAAAAGTAAGATCATGGCATCTGGTCCCATCACTTCATGGGAAATAGATGGGGAAACAGTGGAAACAGTGACAGACTTTATTTTGGGGGGCTCCAAAATCACTGCAGATAGTGCCGGTAGCCATGAAATTAAAAGACAGTTGCACCTTGGAAGAAAAGTTATGACCAACCTAGACAGCATATTAAAAAGCAAAGACATTGCTTTGCCAGCAAAGGTCCGTCTAGTCAAAGTTATGGTTTTTCCAGTCATCGTGTATGGATGCAAGAGTTGGACTATAAAGAAAGGTGAGCACTGAAGAATTGATTTTTGAACTGTGGTGTTGAAGAAGAATCTTGAGAATCCCTTGGATCCTTGCTATGATCCTTGCTAGGAGACTCAACCAGTCCATCCTAAAGGAAATCAGTCCTGAATATTCATTGGAAGGCCACCTGATGCGAGGAACTGACTCACTTGAAAAGACCCTAATGGTGGGAAATATTGAAGGTGGGAGGAAGGGGATGACAGAGGATGAGATGGTTGGATGGCATCACCGACTCAATGGACATGAGTTTGAGTAAACTCCAGGATTTGGTGATGGACAGGGAACCCTGGAGTGCTGCAGTCCATGGGGCTGCAAAGAGTCGGACATGACTGAGTGACTGAACTGAACTCAACTGATAGGAAAGTAAATTTGAGTTCTATTTCAAAAATGTGTCAACACCAAATACAATAGGTGGTGAACTCATCTTCTCATTTCTAAGCCTCTTGAGATGGCTTCCATGTCTGAGATATGGACTTAAGGGTAAGGTGTAGAAAAATAAGGGGCCAAACTAGAAACAAAGTGGGGGTTGGAGGGTTGGGGAGAAGAAAGTGGAAATGAATAGGGCAACTTAGGGACACTGATGAAAAGAAATGGGGGCTGGTAATCAAGTGAAGCTTTGTCTTTATTTTTACCACCTGCTTTCCCTCTTCAGTCATCACTGCTTTTATTTTTGTCACTTTCAGATTTTATTGACACATACCAGACTTAAGTGATGTATGTGGAAATTCATGACCCTGCGAGTACCCATATTCTAGTGAGATCAACTGCAAAAGCAGGAAAAGAAGGAAGAAAAGGAAATTCCTAGCTGACATGGAAACAATGATTTTGTTGACACATCCCTGGTAAGCAAATTAATTATGTATGGGGAACTACTCTTAGGCATTTTGCTATCAAACATCCTATTTTCTTTTTAAAATTAAAATCCTTCACAAAAACCTTTTGTATAACTTTTCTTCCAGGAGAATTGAAATTGTAATGCTTTAAGCTGTCAGGAAATATTTTGGAATTTACCTGTATTTCTATAAAGTACAGTTGATACGTGAAAATAGAAGTAGATTACTGCATCTTCTTCTGTTCTTTTATGTGAATTGTAAACATCTAGAGTTAGTATTTTTTATTTGGTTGATTCAACTTATTAACTGTCTCTTAAAACCACTGTATTTTCTTGATTGGTCAAATATTACAGCAATATGCAGCATAACAAGCAACCACAAATATCTTAATAGCATATGATAATAAGCATTTTTTTTGTCAATGTCTGAGGGTAAGCAATAGGTTGGCTGATATAATAACTGTTGTAATTTTTCTGGGGCAACTCTGTACCGTATGTCATTCATCTCCTTCCTGAGATCAGCAAGCTTACCTGGGCATGTTTTCTCATAATAGCAGAAGTGCAAGAGAGTAAGCTCAATTACAAGGAGCTTGTCTAGACTTTGCATGCATAAATTCTGCTATCATTTCTTTGGCTGGAAGAAGTCATAGGGTCTAATGTAAAATAAAGGGGTGGGGAAAAAGACTTTAACGGAGGGAAGATGAAGTCATGTGAAAAGTGGCCTGGAATCAAAAAGGGAAGAAGAATTGGAGTCATTAATGTGATCTACCTTATGTTGTTAACTCAGATATCACATGTCTTCTCCATTTCTCTTTTCAGATATACATACATAGGTATACATAAGGATACACACACACACACAGTATCTTTCTTATGTAGAAATGTCATTTTTCTCAACTAAACATTTCAACTTTGAGAGGAAAGTAATTGGAAATGGAGGAAGACAGCAGCAGACAAACCAGCCACACAACCTGAATCANTCTTGTGAACAGAGGATTTCCTTCCCTTCCCTTCTCTCTCATACACACACATGCCCACACACCTGTATTTGAAGTTATAGTGCATAAGAATAGGACATCTGAAAGTATTCAAGCAACCAAATAACCTTCTTAGATAAGACATTTTTCAGTAGTGTCTTTGAATATATCTGGCATATAGATAATCCTCCTTCTTTTTACCAAAAAATAAAATAAATTTCAGTTGTTTCAGAAATGGCATTGGAAAATTGCTTTGAATAAATCAGCACCATAGAGGGAAAAAAGCCCACATGCTCAGTAGGCATATCTTTCTCAGAATCAATGTACTGTGACGAGATAAGTGAATGCTGCTAAGGAAATCTCTACCCAGCCTTTCTCAGTTACCCGAGTCACTCTTTAACATTGCCAGTGTGACAGTCCAATTTTTCAGAGCTCAGATAAATCACCAAACCTCCCAGAACTATGGGTATCATACCGTGTTCTGCAATGCTGCCAAATCTCACTGCCCTCCCCAGCCCAATCACAGAAGGCAGGAGTTACTCATCAGGCCATTTTCTCTCCTTCAGCCTTGACCTTCAGTCATTGCTTATCTATTCTCTCAGTGCATCCCTTGTGCATTCCAGCCCCTTTCTCATGCTTGGGTCCTTGTTATCATTTCTTGCGCTATTGAAAAAATTTCCTCAAGAGAACCTCTCCCCGCACCCTACTCATCTAATCAAATCCGTCCTGTATCCTATTCCTATAGTCTAATCAACCTCCTCCCCCCAAACACATAAATACAGGCAAGTCCAAAACTGTCTGCAGTTCTGCATAGCCTGGCTTTATTCTGGATCCTTCCTTTTCCCCCTAGTTAAATCTACCAACCCCTCATAACATACTCACAGTCTAAACTGACCAGTTCATACCAGTTTGCCTGGGTTTTCCAGGTTTTAACAACGAAAGCCTCATATCAGTTCCAGGCAAACCTGGATGGTTGGTCACTCAACCTCATAAATATACATGCCCCCCGACACCACATAATGTATTTGATAAATACTTACTGAGAACGTAATATATACCAGGCACTTTTCTGGATACTAAAGATACAGCAGTGAACAAAAAGACAAGATATTTTCTTGTAGCCCTCAAAGTTCTAATGTGAAGTGAAAGTTGCTCAGTTGTGTCCTAGTCTTTGTGAACCCATGGACTATACAGTCCATGGAATTCTCCAGGCCAAAATACCAGAGTGGGTAGCTGTTCCCTTCTCCAGCAGATGTTCCCAACCCAGGGAACGAACTTAGGCCTCCCACATTGCAGGTGGATATCTTACCAGCTGAGCCACCAGAGAAGCCCAAAGTTCTAATAGGATGTTACATAAATAAATGAGAGAGAGAGAGAGAGAAAAAGAAAGAGAGAGAGAGATACTGTCACGTGCATTTGTCTCCTCTTAAGGTGATAGTCTATTCCAACTGAAACAGTCTATTCCTTCTCTCTCTCTCTCTCTCTCTCTCTCTCTGCGCCTCTGTGTGTGTGTGTATATAAACATAAATATATATTTATTTCAATGGTATTATCTGCAGTGAAGAAAAATAAAAGAGAGAGTGAAGAAGTAGGTAGTGAGTAGGCAGTGTTTCTATATAAGAACAGGGACATTCTCTCTGATGGAAATTCTTCATATAATTCTACAATTAATAGCTTGCATATCTCCTCAAGTCCCCTAAAATAGTCATTTCGTTCCTCCTTATGTTCATCAATGTATTAATTAACCCCCAAGTTTTGTTGCAACTCCTGCTATCCACTAGACATGGTTTTAGCAACTGGTGAGGAAAAGTGGGTGAAACTCTCATACTCCCCGCTGTCATGGTTTTTCTAGTTAGGTCAAAAAAGAAACCGTGAACCAGCAATCATACAACTGCACTTATAGTGGTAAATTGTGCTCAGTACTGAGGCTTTCCAGGTGGCACTAATGGCAAAGAACCTGCCTGCCAATGCAGGAGACATAAGAGACACAGGTTCGATCCCTGGGTCAGGAAGATCCCCTGAAGGATGGCAACCCACTCCAATATTCCTGCCTGGAAAATCGCATGAACAGAGGAGCCTGGTGGGCTACAGTCCATAGGGTCGCAAAGAGTCAGACATGACTGAAGCGACAGCACACATGCAGGTACTCAGTACTAAGGAGGAACTGAATGGGAAACTCTGGGTATTTAACAGCAGGATTTAATTTTGATTCGGAAGTTTAAGAATGCTTTCAGAATTGATATTTGAGTCCCAGAGGGAAAACACTTTAGGCAGAGTGGAGAAGCACTTTTGATGCTTTGAGAAAAGGAAATAAAAAATAATTCTGAAGCAGAAAGCAAGCCCATGTATGTGGAGCACACTGAGTGACAGGAGTGGTGGGTCATAAATGCTCAGGAGATAGTGGAGGCTAGATCAGGGAAGTCCTTAGAGTGAAAAGAATCGTGGTCTTGCCCCTTATATTGGAATCACTTAGGCTTTTGTAAAATTCTGTTGTCTGCTTCCCCACCTCCACCTCTTGGAGATTCTGGTTTGGGATGCAGATGAAGCATTAGGTCTTAGGAAGTTTCTTCATGATGAATATTTTTTTCCCAAATGTAATCTTTCACCTGTTTCTTCAAACAGGAAAATACCTGACTCAAGTTTTTACTTATTGGAACTCTAAATATTTTTCCCATGTTCAAACTCTCTTTTCTTGGATTATTTTCCTCCTTCCTTTGCTGAGGATAGCTTCTTACTTCTTTCTGTCCTTTGATGTCTTCTTTAGATACAATTTTAAAGAGCATCAGAAACTGACACTCTAATGAACTTTGCAGACAGCTTAGAACCACCTTTCTCACACATCAATTACCTTGTTTGTTTTTGCCTTGTTTCTATCCTTCTCTCTGCCCCTCAAAAACTTAGCACAGAAACTCAAATGTTGTAGATATTATGTACAAATTTGTGAAATTGAACAGATTACCACCTTAGGATACAAATGCACAAGACAGTACAGTATCTCTAAATCTTGGATCTACATTCATGAGAGTGAATAAGCTTACATTCAATCACATTACTTGGCTGTCTTTGAGATAAGCACAGGCAGAAGTAATTGTCAGTTTTGATTTAGTGTTCTAAGCCAAGATGAAAAGAAGATGGTCTTCTGCAGGCTCTAAATTTGATCTTGCTTTAATGGTTTTGTTTTCCATTATAACTTTTTAAAGTTGGGAATAAACATGAATAAACAGAATAAACTCTTCTTTATTCATATTTTTCTGGTGACCCATACATCTAAATAGTGTTCATTTGCTTTGAATGTTCCTGGCGTCATTTTTAGTTAGTGCCTCTGATCTTGTTAACGGCAGAATGCATTTTTATTTTTTAATCAAGAATTCTGTCTTTGATAGTGAGTTACCGAGAAAGAAATAGATAAAACCTGAACTATCCAGAGGGAATTTCCCTGGCCTGCTTTGGGGAGATAGCCTAACATCAGGTAGGGTTATTAATCATGCCTTTCTTTCCCGACATCAAGTTCTTATTCTTGCTTCTATTGTTGAAGAAAAACAAAATCACTTAAGTGAAAACCCAAATATTTTAAATCAGACATCCTTGTATGAAAACTAAATTATGTATCATTAAGTCAGTAATCTGTATGCACAGATGAAGAGAGGAAAGCAGAATAATATTTCTATTCTAAAACTGCTGTTTTGATGTGACTGTCTTTGATGGCAAGTAGAACAGGAATAAACTCAAATTATAAAATTAAGGAAATATTTTATTTCACTGATTTCAAGAAGACCAAAAAGACATCTCCATGATCTCAATACACCTTTGATGATCACATTTTTTCCAATATCTTTTTGCCATCCTTCCTGTTTCAAGGAGGTTCTCAAGCTAATTTGCCTCAAAACAGTAATATGGCTCCCACAGTTCCAAGCATCACAGCCAAACATGACAATGTCCAGAGAAACATCCGTTGGCCTTCTTTGGTCTCCTTTAAAAAAGTAAGTAACACTTTCCCCAGAGTTGCATTCTCTTTGCCACTCAGAGGACTTCCTCTCACAATTTAATTGATCAGAATTATGCCATAAGTCCAAAGCAAAGAAAATGGTGCCACCACTACAGAATCAGTCCAGTCAAGAGCCATCTTTAGGGACTGGTTACCAAAACACATGGCCCTGTGAGGCAGAGTAGATAGATACTTGAAGAAAACTTAGAAAAATTAAGATAATGAGAACATATGGAGGGAACCAACTAATAATATTTGTGCTAACTGGCATGGGGTTCAAGAGATAAGAACTACAGACCATTATATTTCTTCTTTAAATCAGGAGATTTTAACTTTCAAATCAAAATCTTTTGAAGGGCTACTCTAAAACCTGGTTGATTTCAAAAATTTTAAACTATGACAAAAACCTCTTTAAAAGAAAACCAACTTTCACATTAGTTTGTTCATTTGTTATATTGAAAAATTAGAAACTGAGTCCTGGCCTGGAGGATTTTAGGAAACCAAGACCTAAAAAAAAAAAAGCTATCAGTGGCCTCTGGGTTCGTTTCTCTTCCTGTTTTTTTGTTTTTGTCTCATTTTTTAATAGAAAGAAACCTGAGCCTTGTGGACATTTTTATGTTGTGTATGTCTGCAGCATGAAACGTGATACTGATATTAGGTTGAGAAACTGATGGCATTGTGTGGGTCAGAAATTGGGATCAGGGTTTGAAGTTGGGATTTGGGTTAAGGAAGATAAGCTGTTAGAGTTCTAGGAATTGATTCAAGCTGTAAAAATGAGAGTCAAACATTGGGAGATAGGAAGAGATGACTTTAATTGAATTGTGGAGCTGCATGAGGCTAGCAATACCCAGATATGACAGTTTACTTCTAAGAGGCTATTTTGAAATAGGCTGATCATTCCAGAAAACATTAGGGTTGAAAATGCCCTGCTTTCATGCCCAGAGTAACACATAGTGAGGAGAGGTTTATTGTACCTATTTACACAAGAAATCCCAAATAACTGTGATGTCTTAGCCTCTCAAGAAGTTAAACACATGCCCAAATTCCCTTTGCTGGAAGTATATTTAGGATTTTTTACCAATGTTTATAATTATTGTTTCTCTTACTGTTTTTGTTCAGTTTTGCTATTAAGGTTGTATGAGCCACAGAAAGGATATAATTAGTTTTCTCTCATTTGTGTTCTTTAAAACTTTTGTATAAGATAGGGCTTGTAACATTTCCTAAATATTCAGTAAAGATTTGCCTGCAGAATCATCTTGCCTTGTTATCATTTATGAAATAGAAATTGGTATTTTTTTTTCTTTTCCCCTATGGTTCACTTTCTTCAAACGTCACTGGTATTTGACCATTTTCTATTTATTCTTGAGTTACTTTTGGTATGTATAGTTTGTAGATTATTTATCTATTTCATTTAATTTTTCAAAGATATTGAGAGTATTCTTTACATCAATGTAAGTTTTAGAATGTTTGTAAGTTTATACAGGCCTAATTGTTTCTCCAAAGATACAGTAACGAGCCTTAGCATAATTGTTGAATAATATAAAACCATACAGTTAAGCTGAAAGATGAGTGGACATGGGTATATTTTGAGAATCAGGCTTAGTATGGTAGATTTTACAGGAGCAAGTGTCAATAATGATACTGAGTGAGATTGAAGCATGTCATTATTTGGAAAATGGTTTAATACGTGGCAGAAATCTATGGGTTGGGTAATAATTCACTCTGCTGCTGCTGCTGCTGCTGCTGCTGCTAAGTCGCTTCAGTTGTGTCCAACTCTGTGCGACCCCATAGATGGCAGCCCACCAGGCTCCCTCATCCCTAGGATTCTCCAGGCAAGAACACCGCAGTGGGTTGCCATTTCCTTCTCCAGTGCATGAAAGTGAAAAGAGAAAGTGAAGTCGCTCAGCTGGGTCTGACTCTTCGCGACCCCCTGGGCTGCAGCCTACCAGGCTCCTCCATCCATGGGATTCTCCAGGCAAGAGTACTGGAGTGGGGTGCCATTGCCTTCTCCGATAATTCGCTCTAGCTTACTTCATTTCTTGTAACCCAAACCCAAAGGGTGAATTGCAACCTGCTGCTGCATTGGAATCTCCATGCATTGAAAGAGAGAAGTATTTAAACAGTAATGTGGTACAAGGGAAAGTTTTTTCCGAAGGTGATCTCCATGAGAGCAAGGAATTTGTCTTTTCTTATTTCCTGTTTTCTTTGCATAGATTAAAACAGTACCTGACACATAGTAGGTGCTCAATGACAAATATTTGAATGAAGGAAAAACTGAAAATCTAATTTAGTCCTTGTGATAAGTCTGTGACTATAATAACAAACACTTGCTGTCTATTTACACTATGTCAGAAATCATTCTATGTCTTTACATGTGTTAATTTATCTAAATCCTTATGAAATAGCAAATTGTATATAATGACTACAATTATTATATGTTTATGGAAGTTCTGTACCTTGTTGATTACTGAGAGCTTGTTATATATTTTGAAATCAGAAAGTGTGATGCTTCCATCTTTGTTTTACTTTCCCAAGATTGACTTGGCTGTTTGTGCTCTTTTATGGTTCCATATGAATTTTAGAATTTTTTTCTATTTTTATAAAAAACAGCATTGGAGTTTTTATGGAGATTTCACTGAATATGTAGATCACTTCAGATAGTATGTGTTTAAACACTATTAAGTCTTCCAACCTATGGATATGAAGATGCCATTCCATTTGTTTCCATCTGCTTTAATTTCTTTCATCAAATTACTTTGTGGTTTTCAGTATACAAGTCTTTCAACTCTTTAATCAAATGTATTCCTAAGTATTTTATTATTTTTGGTGCTATTGTTTTGGGGACTATTTTCCTAATTTCCTTTTCAGCTAGTTTGTAGTCAGTATAACTGATTTTTGCATTTTGATTTTGTACCTTGCACCTTTACTGAATTTGTTTATTAGTTGTAATAAATTTTATATGAAATCTTTACAATTTTCAATATATAAGATGTTTGTCTATAAACAAACATCAGTGACAATTTTACTTCTTCCTTTCTGATTTGGGTACCTTTTATTTCTTTTTCTTGTTCAATTACTCTGGCTAGGTTGTTCACTACTATGTTAAACAAAAATGGTATAAGTACGCATCATTGTCTTGTGTCCGATCTTAGAGGGAAAGCTTTCAGGTTTTCACAGTTGAATGTGATGCTAGCTGTGAGCTTTTCATGTATGACCTTCATTATGTTGAGGAATTTTCCCTCCTTTCCTAATTTTTGAGAGTTTTTGTTATGACAGGGCTCCTTATTTTGTCAAACACTTGTTTTTTTTTTTGCATCTATTGAGATGATCTTATGAT
>SJYQ01002434.1:0-22247 GCA_006410935.1 Redunca redunca
GTTGTGATGCTTTTGTGACTCAGTTATTTGAGGTCAAGAGATGGGCCAGGAACAGAAGAGGTGAGAGGCATTGTAAGAAAGAGGAAGAATGGGCAGAAAAACCCACATGCCCCACCTCTAGATCCAGATGGGACTTCATTGCTCACACAGTTCTAGTCAAGGGAAGAGGAGCCTGGGGGGAGGGGAGGCTAGTAGGAAATTCTAGTCAAGCAAAGGCTTTCAACACAGAGTTTTAGATCTTGGGCTGTGCTGTGCTTAGCCGCTCAGTCATGTCTGAGTCTTTGTGACCCTATGGACCGTAGCCTGCCAGGCTTCTCTGTCCATGGGGATTCTCCAGGCAAGAACACTAGAGTGGGCCGTCAGGTCCTCCTCCAGAGGATCTTCCCAACCCAGGGATTGAACCCAGGTCTCCTGCGTTGCAGGCGGATTCTTTATTGTCTGAGCCACCAGGAAAGCCCTGACTTCTATGCAAAGTGGTGCAAATTGGTGTGTGTGGTGCGGGGGCGGGAATCAAGGAAGACTGTGAGCTTGACACCATTTTTCCAGGTAAAGGTCTAGAGCTGGAGTAACTGCTAAGGGTAGGTGATGTTCCTCAGAGGCTATGTGCTTCTCAAGAAAACAGGCACCTTCAAATAAGCCCATGTTTACAAAGAGTACTAGCATGGGCAGGCAAAAAATATCTGGGGGATACACACCAATTTTTCCACCAGTGGGATGTGGTGAGGGGCTTTAACTTTCTAGAATATATATTTGTATATGCATTGACTTTCTAAAAAACAACAACAACAACAAAGTTCTTGTTGTGTGTCTGTGTTTTAAGCTTTTAACTGTGGTTCGGTAGAAGCCTTATGGGGAAAGGCAGTAAAAGATCCTTGTCATGACAAGGCAGAAACAGCTCAGTCAAGAGTTAGAGCGTCTTCTGCCCCAAGGCACCTCTAAGGAAAGATTCTTTCTCGCTGTCCCGCATCTACAAAGCCTCGTTTACACCACTTCATAGGAGTTGCACTACAAACAAACTATAAGGGCAGGGCTGGGCCTTACCGTCTCAAGAGCTCCAGGGCCCAGGCCAGTGCCTGGCACACAACAGGAGCTCATAAAGGCTGAGAGAAGGTGGGACAGAGCTGAGGTCTTCTGGGAGGAGATGAGGGCAAGAGTGCAAGAGGGGACAACAGAGAGGATCTGCCCAGAGGCAGAAAACACCCAGTGAAGCCACCCTCAGTGAAGCCTTGCTCTTAGGTGAAGGCCGCCAGCTGGGTGACCAGGAGGGCTGTAGCCGGCCCTGCCTGCAGGGTTTCCCAGAGGAGAAGGCTGTAGGGCCTGACCTACCTCTGGCAGCTGGGCCATGGCCCACAGCGCCTGCCCTGCCTGAGACCAGTCTGACGAGGACTGCAGATCTGTGTCAACCAAGAGCTGACCCAGACTTGAGGGGACAGGTCAGACCTCATTCCCTCAGGTGTGCTCCACCATCCCTAGGCTGGCCGGGAATAGCCTCCTCGTCCCTTTCCCCACCTCCATCCACCCCCACCCACCACCCCCCAGGGCAGAGGAGAAAGGCAGGCTCCCAGGGGAGCTAAAACCCAGAAGAAAGCAGGGCCGTGGGAAGGCTCCCTGGCATACAGGATGCAGCTGGCAGCTGGGTGCTAGGAGACCACCTGTTTTGCCCCAAGCCTCCCCCTTGCCGTGGATCATGCCGACAGGCTGTGGCAGTGGGGAGAGGAGGCAGCAAACCCAGGGCAGCGGGAGGTATCTGTTTTCAGCACAGTCACTAAAGGGACAGGGAGAGAGCCCTGTGGGCTGGGCTCTCGGGTGCTGGAACAGGCATCCTCTCAGTTTCAACTCAGCTGGGGTCAAGAACTGCTGAGGCCGGCAGCCCTGTGCGGGGGGGATGCTATTTGCTTGCGGGTGAGCATCCTGTCACCGTGGTGACCCAGGGAAGCACCAGGCAGGAGGCCAGCCACAAGGCCAGGAGCAGAGCCCTCCCTGCTGTAGCCTGGCCTTGACCTTTCCAACTAGGAAAGCAGGTTGGAGGCACTTCTCCACCTTCCCTGGACCTGATCATGGCCTGTGTGGAGTGTAAAGATGCATGAGACTTCATCCTTCCCTCAGGAGGGCACAAGACATGCCCAGAGACAAGAGCACAAAGTCAGAGAGCAATCAAGGCCATGAGAGGCATGGGCAGGACCATCAGGGCTTTAAAGGAAAGAAAGAGCTCACCCTGATGGAGGATGTACAGGGAAAAAAGACTCAAAAAGGCTCTGGGAGGAAGATGGCATCAGATAACAAACAAGCAAAGACCACCCCCCACCACCAGCCCCACCCCCGTGGACAACCCCAGCAGCCAGGTTAGCTCGAGTCGAGAGACTACAAACCAAGAGCTTCTGGGTTCAGGGTACTCCCTCCAGTTGGCTGCTTTCCTCGACCCAGTCGGTCCCCTGCTACCTGCTCCCCAACTGTCTCACCTTCCTAGCCCTCAGAGTCCCACCTGGCTGCCCCTCCCTGCCTCACACTCATCAGGTGGCTCCCAACCCAGCCCCCAGTATCACAATGTCCCTACCGGCCTTGGTCCCCAGGTCTACGGCCTCACCTCTGGCCCAGCCCAGCTCAGCTTTTCTGTCCTGGACCTATTTGGAGACTACCTTGTGGTGGCCAGTTCTTACCCCAAATCCCACCACGTTCCTCAACCTGGAATGACAAGGCAGCCTGCTCCAGACCCAGGGAGTGTCTACAGCAGTTTCCAAGGTCCCTGGAGCAGGCTCAGAAAAGGGTTAAAGCGTCGCGTTCTAGACCCAGAGTCAGAATTGGTCCCAGGAGCCCAGGGAATGCTGCAGCCCAGGATGGACCCCAGGACCTGCCATGGTGAGCACAACCAGGACTCCTTTGTCTAACTGCCCTTCTTCTCATTCCTTATGTTGTTTAAAAGATGACATATGCAGAACTTCCCTGGGCGGGGTGTGGGCGGGGTCCAGTGGTTAAAAATCCTGCTTCCAATGCAGGAGACACAGGTTCAATCCCTGGTTGGAGAACTGGGATCTCACAGGCTGCAGGGCAACTAAGCCTGTGCACTGTCTAGAGAAGAGCCCACGTGCTGCTGCATGAGATCCCTCACCTAAAGCAACCAAATCAATGAATAAAATATAAACTTTTTAAAAAGTAAATGACTTTAAATAAAACTGACATATGCTACATAGAGAAAAAGTACACAATAAAACATAAAAAGAAAAAAAATTAAAGTCACCTAGATCCTGACACCCAGCAATAACTGGCAATAACACATTGTGGAATTGTCTCTCTGCTCCTCTCAGTGCACACGTGTATCGCAGCGACACACAGCATGTACAACCCAAACTCACACCGTTAGTACGTCCTTGGTCCTGTTTTTATTTTAAGCTACAAAGCCAGTGATTTGCAGCCCCTGCTGCTCACTAGATTCACCTGTGGAAGCTCTATAAAAAGGCAGATGCCCAGGGGTCCACCCCATGAGATCAACTCAGGAAACAGAGGAAATCCAGAATTAATGAGACACTTCCTCAAAAATCCCATTGTTTTTGTTTCACATAGAATCATTCAATAAAGATTTATGGGGTATTTGCTACACGTTTAGCACTGTACGGAATGTATTTCTTCATAACAAAAAACTTACATCATTCTCCATTCATTCATTCATTCATTCACTCATTCAAGAAAATGTATTGAGCTTCTCCTATGTACCAGACCCCATGCTGGGGAGCAGAGACATAAAGTCGATGAGACAGGCTTTCAAGGTCAGAGCTGGTAAGGGAGACAGAAACGTTAAGGAGACAGTAGAAACCAACGTAAATACAAATGCAAGGATTGTGATCACACAGGATCATGGGAACACAGGAGATGGGGTCTCTCTCAGTCAATGAAAGGTCCCAAAGTCCGGTCCAAGTCCAGGGATGAGTCAGCAGGGTTTGCGGAAGTGAGCCAGGCAGAGGAAGCAAGGGGAGCAGGGGCCTGGAGGTGAGCAGGGTTTGGGGAAGCACAAGTAGTGCTGCCAGAGTGCGACATGCAAGGCGGGAGGTGACATGCAAGGCACAGCGGAGGTGAGGACAGGCGATGGAAGGTCTAAGGCCAGTGCAGACATTATCATCAAGAGCTAGAAGAACCCAGAAGAGATGCTGGAGAAGAAGGACATGCATCTTGGAATCCACGCATAGGGTGGGTTTGAGGGGAAGAAGGCCACTGCATTAGCTCATGAGAGAAAACAAATACCTGGGCTCCACCTGTATGGAGGGTCTGTTCTGTGACAGGCAGAGTCTTGGTGAGATGGAGATGAAAGGTGGATTTCAGAGGTACTAAGTCACACATACAGATAATTTCTTATTTTTCACATTGGCATGAGTCTTCATACATAAAGCTTTGCACAAACTTTGGCTTCCTTTCCTATGATAAAAAGTCCTTGTGGAATTTCTAGGTTAAAGGTAGGGATATCTGTAGGGTACGTGGTTACCTTTTGGCCAAATTGCTTTCCAGAAAGACTGCATCAATTTTCACTTCCACCAGTGAAGTGCACAAGAGTGCTTATTAGACCCTCTTTGGCCTTCAAAAAAGAAAAGCAGAGGTCAGCTCACATCCATTCTGCTGCTAGGAATGAAGACTTGCCAGAGACTGGGTTTCTGCTCGGCTCTGAACAAAAATGACCGCGCACAGGGCAAGGTTTCTGGGCTGCACCAATGGGGCCCAGGCTGAAGGGTATACTGCCATGGAGCTGGGGCAGGACCAGGGACGGGGTACTCTCTCCTTGGCCCAACCCTTCTTCCCACTGCCAGTAACCTTCTCTCCAGTGGCTGTGTCATTCCCCTGCTCAAAAGCTTTCCTTTGCTTCTCGCCACCTCCAAAACAAAAGCCAAGCTCTTCAGCATGGAAATCAAGGTTTCTCAGGAATGCGATTTTTAACACACATTTCTGTTCATTCATTTATTCATTCAACAAACAGCTGAGTACCTGCTCTTTGCCAGGGACTAGACAAAACAAAATCCTTGCTTTCGTGGGGCTTACACTTTAGTGGGAGAGATACAACGCACAGGTCAGTGTAGATGTGCCAGGCGTCTATATGCGTTGTGCTCAAAATAAAGCAGAAGAATAAAACCAGGAGAAGGGGCACAGCTGTAGAAAGGGTGGCCAGGGAAGGCAGGTGCAAGGAGCAGGTGCAGAGGCCGAAATGGAGCGAGGAGTGAGCCATGTGGACATCTGGACTCCCCGTCTCCCCACTACGCTCATACCACCCCCAGGCCGGTGACCCTGCCCAGGTTTCTAAGTCTGCATGCCTTCTCTCTTGGACTTCACTCTTGAAGATCCCCTCCTCCTCCCCTCCCTTTCCTTCAGCTGAAACTGAAGCCTCCTGTGCCTGGCTCCAACATCACCCCTTCCGAGAAGGCCTCTTCATTCCCTAAGCCAGCCCTGATCCCAGCACTTCACTTCCGTCTAGTCCACAAGACTGCAAGCATATGGAGGCCACGCATAGTCCTGTAACTTTGTATCTGCAGCGCCTTGCACACAAGAACAAGGGAACCTCTGTCTTGGCACTTACAGACTGGCCTCCACACTTGCCCTCTCCAGATGACACCAAGTTGCTAAAAGGCAGGAACTGCCTTACTCAGCTTCTGGTTCATCCAGTTTGTGCAGAGCCGAGTCTGGTGCACAGATGTTTGCCAAGGAGGGAGGCATGTGTGCAAGTTATCAAAGAGATCTGGTGCGTTACAGGCAGAGAAAGTTCTTCTTATTAGCACATGCAAATGAAAATACTCTCCATTGTCTGTGGTGAGGCTGGCAGCTGTCTACCCAAAGGATATTCTCCCTTCCTTCTTGGCAAGGGGCAGTCCAGCTGGACTACATTTCCCAGCCTCCCTTGCAGTCAGGGCAGCCACGGGATGTGAGCTGTAGGGAAGTGAGCTCTAGGACTTGGGTCTAAGGGCAGCAGGTCTGCCTCCTCCACCTCCTCTTTTCCCTTGCCCTGATTGGAATCCAAGCTTCAACCACGTGGACAATGATGTCCTGCGATAAGGCAACACCTCAAAGGAACTGGATCCCAGAACTGCACAAGCAGCAGAGGCACCCTCTCACGTGGTCTGTTCACATCAGGGAGAATCGGGGCCACTATAAGAGACAGAAGGATAAACTTCACTCTTCAAGCCTTTGTATCATTAGGCCACTTTCATACAGCAGGGGAGTGCTACATGAATAAATACGCTTGCCTTCACAGGGTGAGCCGAGCACCAGTGGGACCTAAGTCTTCATCATCGTCTACACCTTTCTCAGTTCCTGCTGGGAAAGGGTGAGTCCTGACCCTCAGCCCAGCCCCTAAGATCAAAGAGCGTCAGGGGAGGAGGTGAGCTGAAAAGGGTTTACAAGTCAAAGCAAATGCTCCGTGAGGAATCCGTTAGGAGGCATGAACAGGGGTGACAAACACCGTGGTGAAAGCAGAGAAACGCAGTCTCAAAGGCAGTGGAGGCGACAAGAACAAATCTGATGGTCTGAAGCCCCAGCTCTCCCTGGACAAAGCGCTAAGGGAAGCAGAACCATACGCACACCAACATTTATTCCAGCCCCTTGATGGTCTCCTCACACTCGGCCTGTGGGCTGTCATGGGGCAGAAGGTGGGGAGAACGAGAGAAATGGGGAAGAAGGTGGCATAACCTCTCCAACACCACCTCCCACAGTGGTACCAGGAAGCTGGTCTCTGTCAGCCTGGGGAGCCTGCCGAGATCAAAGGTCCTGCCAGAATGCAGGGTCTCTCTTACCCCCAGCACCACCGTGCCTCAGTCCACTCCTGGATGCTCTCAACTGCGAACCTGGTGCCCACCAAGTCACACCCGCACAGGAGGCCCAAGGACAGAGGACAGCCGCCGCCTTCCTCCAGCCACAGGAGCCTCAGATGTCTGCCCAATCGTCCCAGGTTTACCCAGCTCAGCGGGCCCCTGTCTGACAGCCTGAGCCCAGCTTCTCCACCCACCACGATGGTTGCTCATGCCAGGTGCTGGGCTCAGTGCTGGTGGGGAACAGTGAAGACGGAAGCCCCGAGGAGACGGAGCACAGACCAGGCGAAGGAAGGGGCTTGGGCTCTGGAGTCAGCAGAAGGGGATTCACACTCTGACCCCACTCATGAATTGGCTGTGTGACCCTCAGCAAGCTTGAGTTCTCAAATCTGTAAAACAGAGATAAAGATGCCACTTCACAGGCCCGCTGGAAAGAGAAGCTCGCTCTGTTCCTGACATGTGAAGACACTCCACAAATGACTAGTTTCCCTCTATTGCTCTTTGAGTCCTCTTGCTGACCTGCCACAACACATCAGATTCCGACCACTTGCCCTGTCCTTCAGAATTATGGCACTGTCCTGAAATTTCCCTGTGGAATAAGATGTCACCTGCAGGGCAATTAAATGCTCCAGGTAGGCTGGCAGCCAGGCATTCAGACTCTCCAGTAGAGGCTCAACATTAAAGCTCCCAGGTCCAGCAGTTGCTCTTAAGTGGCAGGTATGGCTGCTGAGCCCTCAAGGGGAAGAAGTTATAAAGAAATATGATGTGTCAAGGACACTATATCTTAAGCTCAGGAATCTCCAGGTGGACAGAAAAGAAGACACTAAAGATCTGGAAAGCAGAACAGCTCAAGGCTGCCTTACAAGAAGAGAAAAAGGAGAAAAGCAGGAAGAAAAAGGAGGCAGGGAGGTGAAAGACTTCTAAAGGAGAAACAGGAGGGAGTTACCAGGGTGGCCCCAGCCTCTCACACAGCGGCTCTTCTCTGAGACACTCAGCCATCACACCTGGCCCCCCTCCAGATCCCTCCTCCCACTGCTATGTCCTGTTCCTGGTACCACGTGGTTCCGATGTGTCCACCCCCACACTCACCCCACCAGCCAGGTGCACTCGAAAGAAGCTAAAAGCTTTGTCCTTGCTGTTTGGAAAGGGCTTTCTGAATCTTGCCCATAAAACACGCCAGAGATCAGGGAGGAGGCAGACTGTGGCTGCGCAGCAAAGGACAAGACTGAGCATCTCAGGGATTGTGTCTTGCCTGGTCACACATGTGGAATGATCTGGGCAAGGCCCATGCCTTATCTTTGATCCTCACCATGTTGTAAGACAGGTCACCAATGCTTACCCCGGACTCCCATTCCAGGAGTAGTAACAGGAAAACTTCACCAAAGAGAAGCAGACTTGCTCGTGCAGAACCAGTGGGTGGGAGACACGAAGGAGGCCCACCCAGGATCACCCAAGCTCAGTGAGCACAGACGTTTCCCACCCCCAACAAGGCCACGGTGAGGGGCAACGGGGCAGCGCACAGGGACACACTCTGTAGAGGGCCATGCCCGTGAGAAGGACTTCCCCACTGTAGTGTCCCAAAGTTAGCCCTGTTGAAGGGAAGCCTGGCCGACTGCCTGGCAGGGGTGCTGAGTGAAGCAACTCCCCGCTAGAGGGGTAGCTAGATAATATCACCTTTAGTGCTTTCCCAACTGTAATTTCTGGCTGTAATCTAAAATCTGGCTCTGCAGTTGAAAAGGCAATCTCAGGCCTGCCTTGAAATTCCAATTGGTTGGCCCCTGCTCCTGCAGCCTCCTGGAGTTTACAAAAGGGCTCCCAGAGATATCAACTCACTCGATGACGTGTGGCAGGGGCCTGAGAGTCACACCACACCCTCCTGCATCCTAGGATTAGCCACATGGCCACCACAAGTCAATGAGGCAAAGCTAGAGTCAAAGGACAACCAGTGCGTCCATGTAAACATCTGCAGCCCCAAGGAGCCCAGAACACATGTGCCCGACCAATCTGCCCTGCCCTGCAGCCTAAACAAGTGCCAGGGTCCAGAGACCTGGCCAGGTGGCTGTGTGGCCCATTCCAAAGGGGTCAGGTACACACTACTGCCCAGCTCTTGTTGGAAGAAACCAGAACTCAGCCCTGTAACTGGGGCTTCAGGGAGAAGAGAGACCAGAACACAGAGTCCAGACTGGGACTCAGGAAGTCTGGGTACTGCTGCTCATGTTGGCTGCAGGTGGCCCTCACTGCTCAGCTCACAAAAAGCCCCTACCAGGCTAGGGCAGGAGAGCTTCAGCTTTTGTGGAACCGGATCCCAGTGGAGCTGGAGATCCTGGGAGGTCTTCTGCAGTAGAAGCTCGGCTCTCAGAAGGCTGCTGCTGCTAAGTCGCTTCAGTCGTGTCCAACTCTGTGCAACCCCACAGACGGCAGCCCACTAGGCTCCACCATCCCTGAGCCCAGACTAATTTCAGGCTGTTTTCCTTTAGGAAGAGAAATCACCTTACGGGGAACAGAAAACTACCTTCCTGGAACTCCTACCCACAAGTGCCAGCTCCAGTTTCTGAAACCGCATGACAGAATCTCTAGGCAGCACTGTGTGGTGGTTAAAATCTCCCAGCAACTGTGCAGAGTCAGAGACCCCTTCCAAATCCCAGAGAGATGATCTCGGGTGGATCACTTAATCTAAGCCCCAGGTCCCTCCCTTATCAAATACAGATGCTAATATTCTTCTCTTGGGATTACTGTGAAGATTAAATAAGGTTTTATATAGATATAGATAGATATAGATATAGATATAGATATAGATATAGATATAGATATAGATATAGATATGAAGCCTCTAGCACAGTAGCCAGTATATTGGAAGGGCTCAGCAAAAAGTAATAGTATCAGTTGACAACAGTTCTTAGAGGATTTAAAGACCACCTTCCTGTTCTCCTTATGCCTTTGTGTTTTCTTGCTAAGCACTCCCAGTTCCCCAAGGCATGATTTCAAGTTCCTCAAATATTCGTTAGTTGTTCTGTCACTAGGCAGCTGACACAATGAGACAGAAAACTTGGGTTTGAATTTGGAGAGTCTTCCGGAAGAGACACTGAATCTCTTAAGCCAGACTGAGAACCTACACGAGCCAGGTGTCAACATTCAGCATTTCATATTATCCCTCCTTCCAAGAGCTTAGAGTTTAGCCCCTCCATAAATTAATGGTCCAGGGCATCAATGCTGAGGGCTTCCCAGGTGGAGCAGTGATGAAGGATCCACCTGCCAAGGCAGGAGACGCAGGAGACCTGGGTTCAGTCCCTGGGTGGGGGAAGATATCCTGGAGAAGCAAATGGCCAGAGGAACTGGATGGCTACAGTCCATGGGGTTGCAAAGAGTCGAACACAACTGAGCATGCACACGCATGCACCCACGTGCATTAATGCACCTAGGACTGACTCAAATGCCACTTCCTCCAGCACTCCCTGCCACCTTCCCCAGGGCAAGTGGAGCCCTTTGTGCAGCAGAGCCTCCCTGCACCAGCCATCATTCACATTTGAGTCCGTTATCCCTACTTGTGGAATGAAAGGTGGTGTGTCCCAGGTAAAATAAGAAAATGGTCAAAGGTTCATGACATTCCAAACTGGCATGATTAGCAAAGAATTTGGCAGAAAGCATGCACTTGGCCTGGGGTGGCTGAATGGAAGCTGGCAGGGACAGGCCCCAGGCTTTGGTCTCTGTCCTGGCTTCCCTATAAAAACCTCCTATGAGTCTTTCTCTCTTCCTAGGACCCTGTGGAGGAGAAGGCAACGGCCAGCCCACTCCAGTACTCTTGCCTGGAAAATCTCATTGGCAGAGGAGCCTGGTAGGCTGCAGTCCATGGGGTCGCGAAGAGTCGGACATGACTGAGCAACTTCACTTTCACTTTCATTTTCATGCATTGGAGAAGGAAATGGCAACCCGCTCCAGTGTTCTCGCCTGGAGAAACCCAGGGACGGGGGAGCCTGGTGGGCTGCTGTCTATGGGGTTGCACAGAGTCGGACATGACTGAAGCAACTTAGCAGCAGCAGGACCCTGTGGAAGGGACATCTGTTGTGGGAAGAAGGTCAGAGCAGACACTCACTAACTACGGCCTCATGGAAGCCAGACTCCAAGCGCTTGCTGGACAGCCTCACAGCTCTGGACAGTGCCCCCGACACAGCCTCTCTCCTTCCTCCTTGAAAGGGAAAATACATCCTTTTGGGGGAGAAAAGCTGAGGTGGTGACTTGCTTCTTCTGATGCTTCTTCCCCTTCTTGGAAGGCCTCAAGCCCTTTGCTGTCCAAGGGCCTTCACCTGTGCAGTTCCTTCTATCTGGCTTGGGTAACCCTCCTCGCCCTCACCCCACTTTGGGTTGTATCAGCACATAAGGGCCAGGACCTGGGGCCAGCAGAGGCTGAAACCTAGTTCACGTTCTGGCATCAGCAGTGGGCTCTAGCAGGAAGGCTAGGGACAGAACAGGCATCTTTTGCTCATTCATCCAAAAGGTGTCTCACAGGCCAGCAAACAGCCCTGGCCGAAGTGGGGCCACATGAGACAAACACGGCTCCCTCAGTCTCAGCCTTCAGGGTTAGCTTAGGTATCTCTGTCAAGGAAGTGACTTTGACCCTCCACCCCCAAATAACCCACTCCCCTACCCCATGATACTCTCCCAGTGCCCTCTTCCCTCCTTTGTAGTATGCATTTGGATGATTTGGGTATAAACAATCTCTCCACTTCTCTGCGGGTTCTATGAGGGCAGGACCATACCTGTTTTGTTCAGTTGCATACCCAGGACCAAGCCGGGGCCAGGCACACAGAAACAGCGCACACCTTAGCTTTACAAAGGTATATGCTTCAGATTAGCTTTCAACTCCAGGATGGGGCCTCTACCCTAGACATCACCTTCATTTGGCACACGACAAAGCCATGAGGTAGGCCGCCCAGAGCCCCAAGAGAATTTGGTCCAGCTGAGACAAAGCAGGCAAGATGCCCCCACACAGTGTAAGGCATCCACAGGCGCCTCCAGAAAATACCTGTAGGGCCATAGGATAATACAGTCTCTTGCTGGGAAACCATGTTTCCCAGCCTTTTTAAGCACACACCTCTTTTGATAAATACAGACTTCACACACACCCACACCCACAACTGTATCATGCCCCACTTGGGAATTACTGTAACATCAGGCAAGACGTTTTTGCCAAACTCTACCTTTGATAGCTTACATTTTAGAAACGACATGTTTTTCCAAACCTAAGATGTGATTATGATACTGAAGACACTCTTTCAAACTTCCTATATGTCCCAGTCCCCAGAGATTTCGTTCCATCTCTCTCCCATTGACATTCAACACTCACAGAAAAGAAAAGAAGACAGTGGGCTGACTGCAAAGAGCAGACATATTCCAAGTCAACACAGAATGTGTGCAAGAGGCAACCTCTGGGGCATATTTCTAGCACACTCAGAACAATGGCAACGTGACTCAGTGGGAAGGGGGTACCAGATGCCTATGAAGAGATTAGACTACGATTTCAAGTTCTGGAGCTCCTTTGTCAGGATAACGTCAAACGAAGTTCATAAGACTAGGAGGCACTTTCCCATCTGTAAAATGGAACGCTGGTACAGGGGGAGTCCACAGCAAAGAGGAATACTATGACCCCTGCCATCTGAAGCGGAGAAGGCAATGGCACCTCACTCCAGTACTCTCGCCTGGAAAATCCCATGGATGGAGGAGCCTGGTGGGCTGCAGTCCATGGGGTCGCTAGAGTCGGACATGACTGAGAGACTTCACTTTCACTTTTCACTTTCATGCATTGGAGAAGGAAATGGCAACCCACTCCAGTGTTCTTGCCTGGAGAATCCCAGGGACGGGGGAGCCTGGTGGGCTGCCGTCTATGGGGTCGCACAGAGTCGGACACGACTGAAGTGAATTCGCAGCAGCAGCCATCTGAAGGTCTCTGATTGTTTCGGGTACAGAGAAAAGAAGAGAGAAAGCACAGATCTGAGAAGGACATCACGAGGGTTCCTTATCTAGGCAGTTATTAGTTCCAACGGGCAACTGGTAGAAAGGTGAACTTGAAGCTTTTGTGGGCTGAGGGGATGTTGGCCCTGTGGCCACTTCTCTTTCTCCGGGGCAGGCAGATAATCAGTGCAGTTAGGAGACTGCCGTGGGAGTCAGACCCACACAAGTTCCAGTCTCATTCTGCATATTGGACTCACAGGTAATATCAGACAATTTACATAACCTCTCAAGCCTCAGTCCCCCTCAACAGTGAGAGGATGACAATAAAACCTATATCTCTGGGTTGTTGTAAAGATTAACTGAAAGTAATACATGTACAATATCTAGCACAGCATCTGAAAAACAATAAGTGAAAATGCAAAGGATTAATATAAGCAGTTTGTTACTATCACTGTTTTCCCAGTAGGACTGCAGGAAGGGAGCTGGAAGGGCAGCCCAGAGGCACCAGGCAACCCTCTCATTCTCATTTTCTATTTATTGTAACAGATGACATGACCTCTGTGGTCAAGGACAAGAACAGCTGGGTAAGCCAGCGAAATGCACAGCTGCTGCGATTGAGGAAAAGTAATACTCCTCGGGGCCTGGGCTTGGAAAGGAGTTGGCAGCAGGGAGCAGAGGCTCCATGGGAGGGAAACAGAAACGGCCGAAGAGTTTGGAGGGAAAAGAAGAGAAAGCACCAGGGGAAGACCCAAACCAAAGCCAGGTGGGCACAGGAAGCCGGCCTTTCCAGAGACAGGAAGCTGCAGGTGAACCGGCAGGAAGCCAGGACGTGGGCAGCCAGGGAAAGCCAGGCCACATCCTGAGGAAGGGGTGGCGGAGAGGACAGAGTAGGCTCCCTGGCTGCTGGATGCTACGGCGTGGAGCCAGACGGGGACAGGATGGGAAGGAGGGCCACACACTCGGCTCTCCCTGACCCCAGGTCCCCTCCTCAAGTCTCTGGTCCCCCAACTCTGCAGGTCCCAGGGTCTCACCGGAACTTCTGTCCCTGCCACCATCTACTGTCTCCACCTGGGTCCCCTTCCCGAGGCCGGTGGCAAAACAGGATGCGGGTTTCATCATTTCCCCCTTTCCTGGGAACTTTGACTCAAGTGCTCCATAGTTCTCTGTGGGGAACAGGCCAAGGAGGCCCACACGGGGGAAAAAGCACCTTCCAGCTCCACTCTGAAATGCAGATGGGCAAGCCAGCGCACATCTGGTCCTTCCCCAGCTGCCTCTTCACCTGCTCCTGGAGGGCCAGCTCAGCCTCAGTCCTGCCCACTGGGCTCCACATACCCAGCACCCATCAGGGGAACGCTTGTCGTCAACGAGGGGGACTGATCTTACACCTATTTGGCCCTCTGGGTACCCCCAGGCTCTGGTTCCAGAAGGGTGCTGATCTCAACGTGACCCCAGGTGATAGGGCATCAGCAGCGAGGTCAGCTGAGAGTCAGGGGTGGCCTCAGGAAGGAAGGTTCCCTGACCCGGCAGAGGGGTCAGCATGCAGGCAGGCACACCAGCAGCCACGGTAACAAGGCTGCCTGCAGCTGCACAAGCTTTTCCTGTGATGAAGCACTGTCCTGTATGTGACCTTTGACCCTCCCCACATGGCTAGCAGGGGACTGGGCAGATACTGTTCCCATTTTGAAGATGAGGAAGCTGAGTGACTTGGGCAGGATCACAGTTTCTGAGAAGCAGAGCTGGTGGGCACGGGACCCATTCTCCAGAAGTCTCCTTTCTTTAGCCTGGGACTTACTTCCCTTTCCGCATTGACTCAGTTCTCCCAACTTAAAACAACAAGCGGTATAGCAGCCCTCTGCTCTGCAAGGCTGACGGTCTCTCTGCTTTGACGAACTTCCCCAAGTCCCCGGTGTCGCCAGGCCCTCCCTGATGCTCCCACCCCTGTCTCCCACACCTCTGGCCCTCATTCTCCTTTGGTTAACCTGTCACCCGACCTTGTGGATTCCTTCTTCAAAGGGGCTTCCACTCCCAAGACATCAGTGCAGACCTTTCCCCTCCTACCCCTATCCAGCCTCACTGGCTTCTGCCTTGCCCCAGCTCTCCTTCTCAGCCTTTGAGTCCAGAGTACCCTTTCAAGTCCCTGGCATCCACCTAGCCACATGCTCCCTGTGGCTCCCCATCACCTCCACACCCCTGGCCCACAGCCTGGCTCGCAAGGTGCCTTTCAGGCCTTGCCTCTTACTGCCCCCTCCTTGAAGCATACACCTGCCTCCACCCACTCCGTGCACCCTTGCTTCAGCTCAGGCTGGTCCCCCTTCCCGAGCCCCCTTCTCTCTTCCATCTTCAGGCTCCCCTCACCTGTGTCCACAGGCACTCCCCTGACTGCAGGAGAGATGAAGAGACCCTTTCTTAGCACCTGCCCTGCCCAGAGTCCTGAAAGACGCAGCCACACAGGCTGCAGAATCAGGTCCCCCAGCTGCTGCTGCCTGTACCTGGGTGGTCCCTGCACCCAGAAAACTGGCTGCCAGAACTTGGCACTGGTGTGCTCGGTCGTGGAACAGCCAACAAGAAGAGAAAGCTAAGTCTATAGAGAGGGAGCCAGGAGCAGATGCTCAGACACAAGTCAAGAGGTCACTAGCCGCTCAAAGACAGAGTCGCCTCCATCCCTGACTACTCTCCGGTCCGGGCTCCCATGAGGCCAGCCGCTTTGCTGTAATCCTGCCAACAAACCCGTTGCCCCTAAGCTGGCACGGAGGGGCCCCAGCTCTGTGGGGACCACTGCTGACACCAGCCTGGGAGCCCCGTCACCTCCATCAGACAGCCCCAACTGGAGGAGCCGTGTACAACATCCCCTGCCAAGGGTCGCTTCTCTTCTTGTCTCCCTGTGTGGCAAGTAGGCGTTCCATGTACACCTGTTCCCGCCCTGGGCCCGGAGCTCCTGGCTGAGGGCTTGGGAGTTGTCTGTGTGGCTCACCAGTGCCCTTCTGCCAGAGCTGCGTCCAATCAGCACAGGGTCCGAAGTGGCCCCACTAGACAGGTTTTGTTGTATGTGAGCCCACCTCCTGGCTGGAGCTGAGTGGACCAAGTTGGGCCAATTAGACCCGCTTCCCTGCGAGTCTGGAATGGGGCTGGGTGAGCTGAGCCCCTCTGAGTGTGGCTGGAGCTGTAGTAGAAACATTTGTGGCCGTGTGGGCTGAGGAAGGAGAAAGCCTGGCTGCCGAGGTGAGGAGGAAGCCCACGGGGCAGCAGAGTTGAGAGGAGGAGGGAGAATCTAACAAGGTTTTCCCAATCTCTGCTGAAGGCCAGGCTGCAACTGCGCTGTGGGCTCCTGCACACCCCTGAGACCCTGTAATTAACCACCTCTTGTGCTGAAATTAGATTCAGCTGGTTTCTGTTACTCGAAATCGAGGGGTCCTAATAAAGCCGGGATCTCCCCTAAGCTTCTCCAGGAATACAAAGCAGGTGCTTGACAAACAAACTTGCTCAATGAAGAAAACGGGCTCCAGATCCTGGCTTTCTGATTTCTGCCAGAGGCGCCACCATGCTCTACAAATACTCCACATATCAAATATGTAACTTGGCCCCAGGCAACTTGAGTTAAATGCATTTTCCTTGCCTGAAGTGCATTATATCCTCACTTTCATCTCATCTTTGGGACAAACCAGCATTCAAAGGAAAGGCAAGCAGGAGCAGGCCAGAGAAAAACAGCCTGTGAGAGTATGGGCCAGCACTTCCAACTGATCTGCAAACTGTGTTCCCCCGGGGGGCAGCCCCCACTACAGAAACCTCTGCCCCGAGATTTCTGTCCCTGGGCCACTCCTGCCCCTGTGAAGATGACCATCAAGGACTCCAAGAGGTCACAAAGTTTCTACCCCTACTGATGGGTCATTTATGCTACAGGCCATCTTAAGGACAGACCCTTGAATCCTAAGGCTGGAAGAAACCTCACAGGGTCACTTCACCTAGTTGTTTTCAAACTGCACCTGCAGGACCCTGAGACTCCGATGGAGCCTCTTGGGGCTCTACCAGCGCAATGCCCATTTGGTTGTACACATCAGGCTACCTTGTGAGTGTGCATCTGAAAGGGTTCCAGGGGCTTAACACAACAGTGCAGAACTCCTGTTTCAGATCAACTCGTCTATCATTCGGATGAAGAGCCAGAGACTCAAAGGTGTAAGACCACACAGGTGCCAAGTGGCTGAGCTGGCAGAGAAGCCCGGGCCCGGACTCTCCCTGCTGCCCCTTCCCCTAGGCAACTCCTTTAAAGCTTCTCTTGGGCCTGGGCGGAGCCAGAACCCCAGTCCCGTGTAAGGGAGCCCCGGCTGGGGAACACAGAGAGAGAACTGAAGGCACAAGGCAGAGTCCAGGAGATGGGCGCTGAGCCCCAGGTGACCCTGTCTGTCGGCGGAAGGGCAATGCTCAACGGCCCGAACAATATGGAGTTGTCCTGATGCTACTCCTCCGCTATGTTTAGTTTCTCCCCTGAAATGACCTCAGGCAGCAGCGAAGCTTGGTGGTGTGGCAAAATCGGCCGTGTGTCCCCAACTCCAGGGGAGGAGGTCTCTGCTGGAGACACCGGATAGTAAATAGGAAAGAGAGTCTGTGGGATTCGGGAGTGGGGGTGGCGGGGGAGCAAGCTGTTGACACAGCTAGAGACAAATTCTTTCCTTTGACCCCCGTGGGCGGTAGCAGTGAGGAGTAAACCTGCCACTCTTGTGCAGTGGGTGATGAAATTTGAGACCCAGGTCCGCGGTGGAGGAGGCCCTGCTTCGCCCCAGGCTCTGGTCCCATCCGATGGCAGGTGTTGGGTGCCTCTTCCTGAACCACTTCATTCATTGCACCCCTGTGGAAGGAACCAGCAAAGGTTCTCTCTGACCTAAACTCCCCATCTACTATTCGAGACCTTCCCCTGACCTTGGTGTACACAGCCGATTTGATTCTACTGCCTGAAAAACAAAAAGAAAGGCTAGAAAAATAAACACCAAACAGGAATGGGGACTTTCTGGGTGGTGGGAATATGAAGGAGATTTTCTTCTTTGGACTTGATGATATTGTCCATTTATTACCTAACCACATCCTACTTTTACAACAAAGAAAACTGTATTGCTTGCTTCTCTCTTACCTGAACCCCTTACTCAGATCACTAACCCTTCAGTAATCTCTCCTCATTTACCCTGCCCTATCCAACCTCAACTCTTTCTAATACGTCTACATATTTCCTTTGTCTCTGCTTGTCTACATGGCATGATTTACCAGTTGTCTACGCATTATCTTGCCTGAAATTGTATCACACCTCTATTTGTCTTTGCTCCATTCCCCAGACTGTAAGCCATCATGGGTGATGAGACATACATATATAACACATGTACACAGGAATGACGCAGGATGTATAGAATGGTTTAGAGACAGTCAGACACGACTGGGCACACATGTACAGAAAAGACACAGGAAATAAGAGTCAGGTTGTCCGGGTCAGGTACTAGCTCCACCACTTCCGACTGTGGCAGGACAGGCCACAGGTCAGTGGCTTGCCCTTTCTGAACCAGTTCCTCCAGCTGAATTCCCTATTCATGCCAATTCTCCTCTAAAAGGTAAGGGTGGATTCTGAGCAAGCCTGGCCACCCCACAGCTTTTGGATCATTTCACCTCTAAAACAGAGGCCCCAGACCCTGACTACAAAAGGGGTCCCCATCAATCCATATCCAAACCAGCATCAGGTGGTGAGCCAGACACCAGGGGAGCAGGGTTTGCAGGCCGAAGTCTCTTCTTGAATATTTCCCCTGGGCCTCGGCCCCTGAACGCCCACGGAGTGGTGCTGTCAAAGCAGCTGACTGAGCATCTCTGTCCGGGGCTTCAGGAAAATGTGCTTGAGGGCCAATAATGGATTAGACGTCCAGGTCCTGGATCTTCCATGGGACATATCTCAAAGCAGGGCAGAGCTAGGCTTCAGAGAGGAGGGGTCAGCTGCAGATTAAAGGGTCCAATGCAGCTTTCCATCTGCCTGTGGACTCTTAAGACTAGCCCATTCTGTTCCTCAGGGAGCAGGACCAAATAACAGTGCATACAGCATGTGGATGTTCCCCAAAAATCATTTGGGGCCTTATAAAAAGCCATAAACGCGGTAGGTTTCCAGTGAAATTAGGCCTCCCTTCTCCATGTCCGCCAGCCTAGCACTGGGCCACAAAGAGGAATATCACACGGGGCCCCAGCCAGATGACCTCTGGGCTCTAAGAACTTGATATGAGAGGTCAGAAGGAAGAAAGGCAAAGAGCAAACAGAGAAGTCAACCTGGGGTGTAAACACGGCCGTGCAGGGCATCATTGGCTCCCAGGAGCTGTCCCCTCAGCTCGTCCTGCCTCCTTGGTGTGCTTGGCATGAATCTGCCCACCCAGGTATGCCCGTGGAAATGGACTTGGAATAAATAAAAAAAGATCACAGGAGCTCGATATTATTCAGCTAATCACACTGTGAACTTCTAGAAGAAAGGAACTCTTCGCAATGCTTCCTGTGCAAACACCATGGACAAGGCAGCTGGGGTGACTCTTTAGAGGCAGTTTCCCACAGCAGTTATGATACGGGTACCCAGGGTATAACTGCTAGGATTCAAATAGAAGCTGCAGCACTTTCGTGGAAAGGGTCTTAACCTCCCTGAGCCTCAGCTTCCTCGTCCGTAAAATGGAGGTAATTATGTCCACCTCCAGGGGCTGATGGGGAAATTGAAGACAGTGAGGTCAAACCCATAGTAGGGTGCCTAACACACATGGAGATTACCACGCACAGAGGACTGGTTCTGGGGAGGGATGATTCCTGGAGCTGCCATGAGCACTCATGAAAGGAAGTGCTCAGGCCACGCAACAGTCTATTTAGTCTATTTGGGGGGAACAGAGCATACTGGCTAAGTGAAAAAGCCAATGCCATGTGCCATATTCCGTGGTACGGAGGCAGACACTGGGAGTGTGGGGGGCAGGGAGAGATGAAAGGAGGGAAAAACCCATGGAGGCTGTTGCGAAGTGCTCTTTCTGGCATACTCAGGATACGCAGTGCAAGAACTGGTAGAAGCGGACTACTAGAGAGCCATGGGTGGCAGTGACATCAGTAAACCAGCTATACCTGTTTAGGGCCTCGTGAGCCCTCAGTTGAAACTGACGGTGAGGCAGGTGTCGCATGGAAGGAAGGCAGGGCTGAGCACTGAAAACAGAAGTCTGGCATCTGAATCCCTTCATGTTTTACCATGTGACCCTGGGCATGACAGTTAACACCATGGAGCCACTCCCCGAATACGAGGTCAGTGTCACTCCCGGCGAATTACCAGGACTGGAGATGCGCACGAAGCACCTACTGCGGCGCCTGCTGCGCAGCTGGCGCTCGATAAACAGCAGGACACAGTAACTATAGAACAGTTGCTTTTGAAGCCAGTTGCAGGGGGTTGTGTATCAAATGGGGAAAAGTGGGCTTGCTGCAGATGCCTATCACCACCTTCTTGGAAATTCACGGAGGAGGTGCCAGGGTCCCGGAAGTAAGCCCCAGTGGACCCAGACAGGTTCTGCTGAGCTGAAGCTGGGTCACAGCACCTGAGGGCACTCCTGGCAACAAGTTTGTATCTGTTCCAGAGAGGCCAGAAAAGTAGCAGCTGGTTGTTGCTGGAATTAGCAAGAGTATGTTGAACGCTGCAAGAGATCTGTAACTTACAAGAGTGGAAGTCCTCCGGTTTCTGTGAATGCTTCACATTTTTAAAAAATGAAGCTAGATTCAAGGCTGCCTCTATAATAATCACTCTTGTGCAACTTGCTTCCAATTTTGCTTTCCTGAATGAGTGAGTGGAGTTACAAGAATGGTAAATAGACAAGGGTACACAGCAGAAGGTGGGTTTTGTATATGAGCTTCACTGGCCATATATCTCAACTGGTAGAGGGAGAAGGCGGCTGGGGACAGCTGGCTTAAACACAGTGCCAAGCATGGTGATAGTAATAAAAAAATAACAACTACCATTAACTGAATATTTTAACATGTCCCAGCTACCACTCTGAGGGTTTTATGTGTTTTAACTCATTTGATCCTCATGACAGTCCTGTGGAATAGGTACTGTTATCTCCATTTGACAGATGAGAAAGGTAAGGCTCCCAAATCCAAAACAACTTGCCCAGGTTACACAGCTAATGAGCTGGAGGAGCTAAGATAATAGAATGCAAATGGATACAAAATGAATAAAATATTTGTCACAACTGTGATGATTACCTGCTATCAAAAGAAAATCTCCATCTCATCAAGGCCTTCTTTGAAAGACCTCATATTTTGCAAATCAAAAGAAACGGGGACTTCCCTGGTGGTCCAGTGGCTAAGACTCCACATTTCCAATGCAGGGGACTGGGGTTCAATCCTTGGTCAGGGAACTGGATCCCACATGCTGCAACTAAGACCCAGTACAGCCAAATAAACAGATATTTTAAATAAAGAAAAGAAATTCATGGTCAGCGCTTGCTATACACCCAGTGCAGAGGAAGGGCCAGAGGGTGCCCCAGAATCAGACTTCCCATGTTGGGGTAGAGAAGACTACACTCTGCTCTTCCCAACACTCTGAGCTGAACAAGAGTCAGCAGAATACAAGCCCCCAAAGGAACGATGAACTTGGCCTTGGTTACTGTCATTAATGACCCACTGCCATCATTGGCTAAGCATCTGCTATACATAAGCACAGTGGTGATCACTCCATACCCATCATCACCTTTAATCCCTGACTACCTAAGCAGTCTACTCTTGTTCCCATTTCACAGATGCAAAAAACGAGGCTCTGATCTCAGGCTTCCTCACCACAGTGAGACAGCAGAGGAACCACTACCTCCCATGGCTTCTGCCTCTCTGCCACTTATTTGTCAACAACTTTGGATAGCTCTTAACATCCCAAGTCTCCGTATCTTCATCCATAAAGCTGGAAAAATGATTCCTGCTCTGACTACCTAAGAGAATTGTTGTGAGGATCAACTGAGACATAACATTTGAGAAAGCACTTTGAAAATGGCAAACTGCTGAACATAGCAAGAGATCATTAGTCTTATTAATTACAAAGAGTAACACCTGATCCAGCAAGCACTTTGCTAAAGTGACTCTGTGCTGCCTCTTTTCCCTTGGGAATTTGGGGCTAATTCAGAGCCTGCAGAGTCGGGGCACTCTTTTCTTCAAGTCTTTGGCATCTGGGTGCCAGGAAGTAGAGGTTCCTTCTGGGAGGAGAGGGAGGAAACAATGTTGTTTGCATTCTGCTAATGTTTTTCTCCAGTAACACTACAATGGTCGAGGTTCTACTGTTTCCACTGTCAAAAAACATTCAATGCATTTACTAGGCACCTACTGTGTGCCAAGCACTAGATCCGATGGATGCATGGGGCCCCTAGATGTAGTCTAGGGGCCAGGAAATCAAAGGGGGGAGGCAAAAGCCATGGGGAGGGAGCAGAGTGACCACAGTCCTTGGAGCTCTGCAGACTTCACAGTCCCCTCCTGGATTCATGTCCTGATGGGGGCAGGCCGGGGTGGGGG
>SJYQ01002436.1:0-15413 GCA_006410935.1 Redunca redunca
CTTTAAGGGTGGGCTCAATTTTTACTGTCTGTGGGATTAAATTAGGGGTGGTTTGGACAAAATACAGCACCTGAGAGGGAAGTTGTTGGTCCTTGAGACAAATGAACTTGTACTTGCATCCATGCGGAGAAGATAACCCCAAACCCATACTAAAACAGGTGCTCAAATAGGGAAATACCACTTAGTTTTACTTGCTTGGGAGCATTAGTGCTGATGCAGATTTGATTATTTTTTGGAGTTGCATATTCTCTAATATAGCCTGGAAATAAAATTATGTGATGGAAGTTTGTGATCATTCAGGGTCAAAATCACCTTCGTAATAACTGCCATTCATTCAACGTACCAAAGCTTGTCTCATACTGTGCCAGGTGATTTACATACATCACACATGTCTGTGGTCCTACGCTATAGACTTTTTCAAACACAATTTGCAGATAAGCTGGAATAAAGAAGCTCAACTTCAAAGCTCNAGAAGCTCAAATTCAAAGCTCATAAATGATAGGAGCTGGACTGAACCCCGGCACTGAATTCCTCCAGAGCCCATACTGTGCCACTCCTCCAAGATGAGGTCAACCTTGTGCCACTTCCTCTTTCTGAGCATGAGTCAAAAAAGGTGTTTCACACGCTAAATAGCAGAATTTCATACCCCAAACACGGTTTTGGAATAAAAAGCCGCAGAAATAAGTAACAAAAATATGAAAATAAAAGTGAAGTACTAATGAAGAAGGAGAGAGCATTCAGTGACAGTTTTTCTATCAAGGAAATGTCAGTAAACCTAAAAGATCAGGAATGCACAAAATCATTAAATTCAGCCCCTTCCTTTCAGAGAGTAAATCTGTTAGAGTGAGGATTCTACAAGAGGCTGTCTGGTCATTGAAAAGAAGGAAGAGATCAGCGTGTTTTCTCTGATAGCACACCACCTATGCTGGGGCCCCCTCCCGGAATACAGCTTCCCCATTACTCCTGGGACTCAACCCATTCTCTGTGAGATTTGGTGCAGGCAGACTAGACTTTTCAAAGACGTGGCATTCCCAAGAAGTCTTTCATTAGAAGAGACAGCAGTCAAGGTAAAGACAGATGAATGAGGAGCTGAAGTCACAGAGAGACTGGCCTGTGTCTGTTCTCAGAAGTCCAAGACAGAGCTGCCAGGCTGCATTCCCTCACTTCTTTTCAGGGCTTGCAAGGACATGGTCTTTGCTCTACATGGGTCACCTTAGCTGGAAAGAAAGTGGAAATCCAGAGTCTCCCAGGAGTCAAGATGAGGCACCTGAGTCAGGTCATACCCCTACACAGAACACAGAGGGCCCCAAGAAGCCTGAATCCTGATGTCATCCCCGAAGGCACAGGTAGGAGCAGACTCATGTGGCATTCCCAGACTTTGCCTCTCTGGCACCACAGGGAGGGAGGACCTTAGTCTGAGGAGAGAACCCTTACGTAAACAAAGGAGCCCCACACCCTGCCAGGAGTCAAGCTTTGGACGTATGAAATCCCCTGACCTCAGAACTCTGAGGAAACCACACAACACCCTGCCCTTCCTGGCATCCCTTGGATACCTGCTCATTGTTGACATGACATGCCCATTTCCTTCTATGATGTCACAAGTGGGGTTGGGACATGGTCCAAGGGGTACAGCCTAGGGCCAGTAGTGGGATTATTTCCAGGTTTTCCAGAAACCAACTGAATACCCTGAAGACAAATGGAACCACACACCCCATAACCGTATGATTCATCTCACCCTCTGCGCCTCGGAAGACCAAGGACAGGTATGGACGGATGAGGAGAATCTTACTTTCTCGTAGGGGTCTCACGGAGATGCTTGCCCTACTGTAAGAAAGTATAGTAGTAGAAGGCGTGGACCAAAGGGGAAGGGAGGGTAGAATTTCAGGCCACTACAGAGGTCAAAGCAAGGACTGAGGGATCATCTGCCAATAAAAGGAAGTGATAATGAATCCAGCCCTGTTCCTTATAGCCCTTGAAGAAGCAGGGCAGAGCTATCAAGCTGAAGTTCCACCAACATTTATTTATATCAGGTGTGTAGGAGGTGAAACCCTTAGTATGAAGGTGCAGATACCATTCCAAGAAAGGGATGGGGACACCAGGCCCTATGGGGAACCAAAGGAAGCACTCTTACTTTCTGTGAGGACTCCAGAGGCAGGGACAGAAAACTTCCCAGTGCGCACTCACTGGGTGATAACTACTGACTGGGGTGATGCGGTGAGGACCTCTTCACTTCTCAGAAATCCCAGGGAGCTTTGTGATGCCAACTACAGAACAGCAGGGGGAATAGGTCCTATGACTGGCCACAAGGTGGGTGGTGGTCTTGAATGTGAAATAACAGATGCCTCTGTGTAGGAGACTACCAGCCCCTTCTGTCACCCCAGCATGCCTGAGGCAGCGGTAACAGGATGCAGCCTAAAGATCACTCTAATTTCCTTCAATATGCTTCCCAAAGGACAGGCTGATTAGGAAAATAGGAACCCTGGGGATTTTCAGAACAGTGCCCTCAAGAAAACCACAAATGTAGCTGTCCTGATAACCAAGGTGGTATTCCCCTGCTGCGGCTACACACTCAACCTTCGTCATCCTGTGGGTTCTTATCACCTGCCCTCCAACTAACACTTCTAATCATTGTCCCCCAGCGCAGTCATCATGCCTCAAGGTCAGACTCATAAGCTCTGCATCCGTGAGAAATGCCACCAGGCCCGATTTGAGCCCCAGAGTCACAAGGGAGTTCAGCCCCCTGCAGTAATGGAAGAGCTTCCCTCTACCTCTTCTCTTATAGAAGATAAGTCACAGAGCTCATCAGCTACTGGGTCAAATAGCACTTCCCAGGGCTCTTTGGAAGCCCCATCTACTACCAGCCCNCTCAACATAATAAAAGCAAGATCTTGAGATAGCCTTTAGGAATGACAGGAAAGTAAAAAGACTATCCAGGAGGAAATCTCTACCTGGGATAATGTACGGATCTGTTAGGCTCTCCACAACAAAACCACACAGAATGGGTGGCTGAAACAATGGAAATTTATTTTCTCAGAGTTCCAGAGGCTGCAAGTCCAAGATGAGGGCTGGATTACCCTGAGGCCTCTCCCCTTGGCTGCCAGGTGGCCACCCTCTTCACTTGCATTCCTTTTGAGTGCATATATCCCTGGTGCCTCCTTTTCTGTCTCAATTTCTTCTTATAGTCACACTGGGTTATGGTCCACCCTAAAGACTTCATTTTAACTCAACCATCTCTTTAAAGACCTTATTTCTAACTACAGTTGCATCCTGAATTACTGTGAGTTATGCCTTCGATATGCATTTGTGGACGGGACACAATCTGGCCCCTAACAGACAGAAATCTAAAGTGTCTCTGCTCTTATCTCAATGTAGGAGATTCCAGTGCACAGACTGGTATTCTAGGCACATCGTCTCCAGGGAGTTTCTGAGATGTAAGGGTGAAGTCCCTTGAGGTGTGTAGGGAAGAAACACATTCCTCCCTTTACCGCTTTTGAATTCTTGTGGTTAGACAACTAGTAAACTTGACACAAGACAGGGTAACAGGAGACCAAGAGACAAATTGCAATTCATGTGCACAAGAAGTGTCATCGAAATGGGACCTAAGAAGTAGGCAAAGCAGGCAGCTTCTTTATTTAGTAGACAACTAAACAATTTGTGAGGAATCGACAGGACAAATCAACTTAGGTTTCAGGTACTCAAGTAGTAAGAAATCTAAGAATCTGTACCCAGGGTAGTAAATTAAAGACTTAACAAGGTTTGTGTATACAGGCTTCTCTGCTTGAACTGCCTGTTTCTGGTTAGAAGGGTTTCTCTCTGCCTCCAGATGCAGGCAGTACATCCTTGATATGAGATGTATTTCCTGCTCTCAGGGAGGCAGAAATTAGGGGGCGGTGTAATGTCCCTCCTCTGTTGGCTGTTTAAGTAACTTGATTTCAATATAATCAATACACCACTGTGGTATATTTCGGGGCAGAGAGTCCTAAGCCTTGACAGGTCCTTCCTCTGAAACTTGCCTGCAAGTCTCACATGATAAAAGCTGATCTGGTCACTGTGGACAGAGAGAATGGACTAGTGGAGTCCTCCATTTCACGGCAGCAGTTGCATGATTCTGAGAACAGGTCAGTTCATTTAAAGAGTGGTATCTCATTTCAATAGTTGGTGACGCAGGTGGGCTCCTAAAGCTAGGTCTAGGGTACAAGCAGTATCAGGTAGTTATTAATAAGAGGTATTCCTATAGAAACAAAAGAAAAGCAGATGTTAATGATTGGAGCTGGGTATAAACCAGTTTCTGAGCCCAGGGGGTAGTCAGTCAAGATTTCTAGGTGTCAGGATCGAAGCAACTATTGCAGTTTGAAATGTCTCTATCACAGTTAGCAATATCTCTGGGTGATCAGGTTAACTTTCTGAGTGGCTAGGACAGCAACAGGCATGAAGTCTATTTGAACATGAGCTGTCATAACAATTTCTGTGATCTTTGCATCAAGTCATCTAGCTTCACGTTGCAGGACTTCAGGAAAATGCCAATGCTACTTCTCAGTGATTCAAGTCAAAAGAATGGGAGAATGAGCGGATCAAGATGGCAGAGGTGTATCGCTCGGAGCTCACTGGATCCCCACAGACACATCAAAAGGATGGGAGAAATTGGGAATTTTAGTAAGAAATTTGTAGCTATATATGGGTGGACACTAGAAAAATTCAGGATCCAACCCAGCTCGCAGGTAAATAATAATACTTCAAGGAAACACAATACCACTAGAACCTAATACCCACACATGTGTAGTACACTTTCTATTGAACCATTTTTTTTTTCTATCATCTCCCTAATTTCTACTGAAGACAGGAAAACTAAGAGTTAATTTGTTTTCCAAGGAAGTCTAAATTCAATAAACTTGGCTTGATTATTTATCTAAGTACAGTAAGAATAATGATTTGCCATATACGTGCTTTTAAATCCGCTTTGCTGGAACAGTTCATAAAGAGTCTCCAGAAGGAAATTTTAACAGCCTGTTAAAGTTAGGAAGCCACAGCAAAGACTTGTTGTCAAACCTAGAGATCTGGATAAGTGCCTCTCTTCCTGAAGTTCCCCAAACATCCGAAAGTTCCTGTGCCTGCCAGAAGTGATCTTCCTCACTTACCTGGTAAGGTTGATGGAAATTCTGTCAGCAAGGTCCCAGGCTGTTTTTCCAATGGGTTTTTATGGCTCCATGGAAAAGGTAAGAGAGTTCCAGAAAAACATCTATTTCTGCTTTATTGACTATGCCAAATCCTTTGACTGTGTGGATCACAATAAACTGTGGAAAATTCTGAAAGAGATGGGAATACCAGACCACCTGACCTGCCTCTTGAGAAACCTATGTGCAGGTCAGGAAGTAATAGTTAGAACTGGTCATGGAACAACAGAGTGGTTCCAAATGGGAAAAGAAGTACATCAAGGTTGTATATTGTCACCCAGCTCATTTAACTTATATGCAGAGTACATCATGAGAAACGCTGGGCTGGAAGAAGCACAAGCTGGAATCAAGGTTGCCAGGAGAAATATCAATAACCTCAGATATGCAGATGACACCACCCTTAATGGCAGAAAGTAAAGAGGATCTAAAAAGCTTCTTGATGAAGCTTCTTGATGAAAGTGAAAGAGGAGAGTGAAAAAGCTGGTTTAAAGCTCAACATTCAGAAAACTAGGATCATGGCAGCTGGTCCCATCACTTCATGGGAAATAGATGGAGAAACAGTGGAAACAGTGTCAGACTTTATTTGGGGGGCTCCAAAATCACTGCAGATCGTGATTGCAGCCATGAAATTAAAAGACGCTTACTCCCTGGAAGGAAAGTTATGACCAACCTAGATAGCATATTCAAAACCAGAGATATTACTTTGCCAACAAAGGTTCGTCTAGTCAAGGCTATGGTTTTTCCAGTGGTCACGTGTGGCTGTGTGAGTTGGAATGTGAAGAAAGCTGAGCACCGAAGAATTGATGCTTTTGAACTGTGGTGTTGGAGAAGACTCTTGAGAGTCCCTTGAACTGCAAGGAGATCCAACCAGTCCATTCTAAAGGAGATCCTTCCTGGGTGTTCTTGGAAGGACTGATGCTAAAGCTGAAACTCCAATACTTAGGCCACCTCATGCGAAGAGTTGACTCATTGGAAATGACTCTGATGCTGGGAGGGATTGGGGGCAGGAGAAGGGGATGACAGAGGATGAGATGGCTGGATAGCATCACTGACTCGACGGACCTGAGTTTCAGTGAACTCTGGGAGGTGATGATGGACAGGGAGGCCTGGCGTGCTGCAGTTCATGGGTTCGCAAAGAGTTGGACACAACTGAGCGACTGAACAAAAGTTCAACTGAACTGATGGCTAACCTTAGTTTCCTCAAGTTATCTGGTGTTATCCAAGTCTACCTGTGTCTGTCAAATATGACATTCCAATCAAAGTCTTGGTAGTGTAATCAGTTTTTCCACTTGTCCCGCTATAAGAACAGATTTTTACTGAACTTTTGAAAATAACTATTTTCCTAAGAAAATGAGAACACTGAGAGTTTCTAATTTCTAGAGTGACATTGTAGGGAGAGAAAAATTAATGTTTCAATTCTAATGACAGAGGTACAATTTATCAAATTGCTGTTTAAAAACTTTCCTTATATCTAGAAAATGAAAGATTTTTAAAAGACAGTAATCTTTCAAAAATCACAAAAATTATCATCATATTTTTAAATCATTAAGCCCCAAGTTCCTAATTCTTATATTTCTAGAGTGCAGTTTTTGTATTGTTTCTGTCAATCCTGCCTGAAGGTTGTGGGTCATAGGGACAATGATAATTTCAAGAACCCTGCAAGGTTTTGGTTAAAGCTTGTATAATTTGCCCAGGGAAATGTGTGCCTGAATCACACTTGATAAACCAAGCAGAGAACACATTTTCTCACACTTTCTTTGCCACTGTAAGGGAATCAGCCTTGCAGCAAGGGAAGGCTTCAACTCATCCAGAAAACATAGGAATGAAAAGAAGATTTTGATGACTCATCTCTTCTGTTCAGTCTCTTGGTCATGTCTGTCTCTTTGCAACCCCATGGACTGCAAACTCCAGGCTTCCCTGTCCATCACCAATTCCCAGAGCTTGCTCAAACTCATGTCCATTGAGTAGGTGATACCATCAAACCATGTCATCCTTTGCTGTCCCCTTCTCTTCCTGCCTTCAATCCTTCCCANTCTCTTCTGTTCAGTCTCTTGGTCGTGTCTGTCTCTTTGCAACCCCATGGACTGCAAACTCCAGGTTTCCCTGTCCATCACCAATTCCCAGAGCTTGCTCAAACTCATGTCCATTGAGTAGGTGATACCATCAAACCATGTCATCCTTTGCTGTCCCCTTCTCTTCCTGCCTTCAATCCTTCCCAGCATTGGGGTCTTTTCCAATGAGTCAGTTCTTTACACCAGGTCTCCAAAGTACTGGAGCTTCAGCTTCAGCATCAGTCCTTCCAATGCATATTCAGGACTGATAACCTTTAGAATTGACTGGTTAGATCTCCTTGCAGTCCAAGGGACTCTCACGAATCTTGCCCAGGAGGAACAAGATGACAAGAGGACTTGGTGGTCGTGGAATACATCTTTATCCACAGATACCTCAGAAATACACCTTCAGACACAGAAGTGCATGCAGAATACCAGCTGAGAGTAGACAGGAGTACATGACCAGCAGAAGAGAAAATATAGTCCCACGCAAAACTCAAGGTCAAGCCCTGAGCCTTTAGAGTGGGTCCATGGCTCCAAGATCCTAGACTACCAGAGAACTAACCCTAGGATATCAAATAGTGAGAACTGACACAAAGGAAACACTGGAATACAAGACCTGGCATCACCAAACCACTGATAGCACCCTGTGCAGGACGCCTCATCTAAACAACAAAGAAAAGGAAAATACAAACCTGATCATCAACAGATAGAATTACCACCTTAATCAGCCTTTCCCATCAGAGGAAAAAACAAACAAACAAACACTCAGCACAAATCTCACCCTATAAGAATTTACACAAACCACTGGTCCAATCTTAGAGGGCAGAAACAAAAAGGAAGAAAGAATTCAACCTTGAAGCCTGGGAAATGGAGACCTCAAACAGGATAATTAAAATAATAATAATAATAATAATGAAAAAGGCAGAGAAATACAACATAAATGAGAGAACAAACTAGAAACACAGAAGTCCAAATAAATGAAGAGGAAACAGGCAAACTACCTGAAAGTAAATTCATTGCTAAAGGGAATGCAGTGATACCGATACTTTGGAAACTGTCTGGCAAGTTCTTTCAAGCTAAATATAGTCTTATCATATGATCTAGCAAATGAACGATAAGGTATTTACTCAAAAGAGCCAAAACCTTAAGCCTATCCAAAAACCTTCAACCAAATTTTAATAGCAGAATAATTCATAGCTGCCAAAAACTGAAATCACCAAAGATAACCTTCAGTAGATGAGTGGGTAAACAAACTATGGTAAGCTTCATGGAACGCTATTCAGCCCTGGAAGAAAACATTTCAAAGCATAAAAAGATATAGAGACAATAAAAAGCCTACATACTGTATGATTCCATCAATGTTACATTCTGGAAAATGCAAATCTTTAGAAAGAGTAAAATGTTCAGTAGTTGTCAGGGGTTCCAAGTGAGGTTGTGAGGGATGAACAGATGGAGCATGGGAGATCCATAGGGCATTCACACTCCTTTGCAGGACACCGTGTTGCCTGAGTTGATAATATGCATCTGTCAAACACTAAAGAACTGTAAAACACAAAAGTAAAATGTATTGTAAACAATGGACAATAGTAAGTAAATATATTGACATTACTTGGTCAATTGTAAAGAATGAACTTGTATCCATTGAACCAGTACAAGATGTTAATAATAGAATATACCAAGTGGAGGAAGAGAGTAGCTGTATGGGACCTCTCTATACTATCTGCTGAATTTTCTCCAAACTCAAATCTGTTCTTTTAAAAAAGAAATACAGAGGGAAACAAACACATAAACACATGAAAAGAGGAGCTACATCACTCATCATGAAAGAAATGCCCATCAAAATT
Source organism: Redunca redunca (assembly GCA_006410935.1). Lineage (NCBI taxonomy): Eukaryota > Metazoa > Chordata > Mammalia > Artiodactyla > Bovidae > Redunca > Redunca redunca. The sequence goes on from SJYQ01002436.1 coordinate 9,070, forward strand.
ACAATGAGGCGTCACCTCATACAAGTCAGAATGGTCATCATCAAAATTTTTCAAGCAGTAAATGCTGGGGAGAGTTTAGAGAAAAGGTGGGAATGGAAATTGATATAGCCACTATGGAGTACTCTAGGGAGATTCCTTTAAATTCTAGGATTAAAACTACCTATGACCCAGCAATAGAAATACTGGGCATATACACCGAGAAAAGAATTGAAAAGACACCTGTATCCAATGTTCATTGCAGCACTGCTTACAATAGACAGGACATGGAAGCAAAGTAGACTTCAACTGACAGAGGACTGGATAAGGAAGTTGTGGTAGCCACATACAATGGAATATTAGCCATAAAAAGGAGCAAATTTAAGTCACTTAAGTAGTGAGTTGGATGCACCTAAAGCCTGTTTACAGAGCGAAGAAAGTTAGAAACAGAAAAGTAATGTACATTAACGCATATATATGGAAAGTAGGAATGGTACTCACGAACCTATTTGATGGGTGGGAATCGTGACACAGATGTGGAGAATGGACCTGTGGACACAGCAAGGGAAGGCGTGGGTAGGATGAACTGAGAGCATGGCACTGACCAATACAGAGTCTCATGTGTACAAAAGATAGTTGGTGGGGAATAGCTATATAATCCAGGGAGCTCAGCCCGGTGCTGTGTGACAGCCTAGAGGGGTGAGATGAGGGCTTGGGAGGAAGTCTCATCAAGCAGGAGGAATACGTATTCATAGCGCTGATTCATCCCGTTGTATAGCAGAAACAACACAACATTATAAAGCAAGTACCTGTGGATTAAAACAACCTTTTAAAAGTCTACTGATTTAAAAACTAGAAAAAATATCATGAGAACACATAGCCAGTACAGAGTTACAGGCACCAATGCAAAATGAATAAGAGTCAGCAATAATGAAAAGCAAACTATCACGGTAAGAATTTGATCCTCCAATTAAAATTCTTAGGAAACAGGCACAGAAAATATTGACACATATAACTAACTTCAGAAATCTGGCATAGAAAAGATCAGCACAGCAAAATCAAGAGACTGGTCTGGAAGAATCAACAATACTCAGACCATGTAATAGAAAACACACAATAAACAAAAGCAACAATATGAAAAATGTAGCTACAAAGAAACCTGAGAAAAATCTTTGCAGTCTACACGAAGGCAAAAGAAGTCTCAAACAGAATAGTATGTTACGTGTATTCCTGAGGACACATTTTAAGACTGTCGATTTTCCTTAAATCCTTTACCGATTTAGTACCACATCCAGAGTAGCTGAGACCACAGTCAAAGGTGGGCGGATGATTTCCTTTACCCAGAACAAACCATGGAAAACTTATACAAGGAATAAAGACAACTACTAACAAAAGCAAGAACACAAAATGAAATAATCCCTGGGGAACAATAAGTCTCCATTGAACTTGACCCTATGAGTGCCCAGGTGGGGGAGTACTCTGAGGCTGACACACGTGTGTAGCCACAGAGGAAACAGAGAACAAGATCAGCTGGAAAAGGGGTGGTTTTATACCAGAAAGGGAAGGGTTTCCAGGATCCGCCTGCAGTCAAGATGAAGATCCTGAGAATATGAGGGGTTCCACACCACAGAAGGCATTCTCCCATCCTTCCCTCTCGCTTATCTTACCTGCAGCAGCCATTTCCAGGAAGCCTTAGGCAGAAGCGTCCAGATGAGATGCTGGTGTGCTTCTCACCAGGAGCCTGNTCGTGGAATACATCTTTATCCACAGATACCTCAGAAATACACCTTCAGACACAGAAGTGCATGCAGAATACCAGCTGAGAGTAGACAGGAGTACATGACCAGCAGAAGAGAAAATATAGTCCCACGCAAAACTCAAGGTCAAGCCCTGAGCCTTTAGAGTGGGTCCATGGCTCCAAGATCCTAGACTACCAGAGAACTAACCCTAGGATATCAAATAGTGAGAACTGACACAAAGGAAACACTGGAATACAAGACCTGGCATCACCAAACCACTGATAGCACCCTGTGCAGGACGCCTCATCTAAACAACAAAGAAAAGGAAAATACAAACCTGATCATCAACAGATAGAATTACCACCTTAATCAGCCTTTCCCATCAGAGGAAAAAACAAACAAACAAACACTCAGCACAAATCTCACCCTATAAGAATTTACACAAACCACTGGTCCAATCTTAGAGGGCAGAAACAAAAAGGAAGAAAGAATTCAACCTTGAAGCCTGGGAAATGGAGACCTCAAACAGGATAATTAAAATAATAATAATAATAATAATAATAATAATGAAAAAGGCAGAGAAATACAACATAAATGAGAGAACAAACTAGAAACACAGAAGTCCAAATAAATGAAGAGGAAACAGGCAAACTACCTGAAAGTAAATTCATTGCTAAAGGGAATGCAGTGATACCGATACTTTGGAAACTGTCTGGCAAGTTCTTTCAAGCTAAATATAGTCTTATCATATGATCTAGCAAATGAACGATAAGGTGTTTACTCAAAAGAGCCAAAACCTTAAGCCTATCCAAAAACCTTCAACCAAATTTTAATAGCAGAATAATTCATAGCTGCCAAAAACCGAAATCACCAAAGATAACCTTCAGTAGATGAGTGGGTAAACAAACTATGGTAAGCTTCATGGAACGCTATTCAGCCCTGGAAGAAAACATTTCAAAGCATAAAAAGATATAGAGACAATAAAAAGCCTACATACTGTATGATTCCATCAATGTTACATTCTGGAAAATGCAAATCTTTAGAAAGAGTAAAATGTTCAGTAGTTGTCAGGGGTTCCAAGTGAGGTTGTGAGGGATGAACAGATGGAGCATGGGAGATCCATAGGGCATTCACACTCCTTTGCAGGACACCGTGTTGCCTGAGTTGATAATATGCATCTGTCAAACACTAAAGAACTGTAAAACACAAAAGTAAAATGTATTGTAAACAATGGACAATAGTAAGTAAATATATTGACATTACTTGGTCAATTGTAAAGAATGAACTTGTATCCATTGAACCAGTACAAGATGTTAATAATAGAATATACCAAGTGGAGGAAGAGAGTGGCTGTATGGGACCTCTCTATACTATCTGCTGAATTTTCTCCAAACTTAAATCTGTTCTTTTAAAAAAGAAATACAGAGGGAAACAAACACATAAACACATGAAAAGAGGAGCTACATCACTCATCATGAAAGAAATGCCCATCAAAATTACAATGAGGCGTCACCTCATACAGGTCAGAATGGTCATCATCAAAATTTGTACAAGTGGCAAAGGCTGGGGAGAGTTCAGAGAAAACAGGGGAAGGGAAATTGATATAGCCACTATGGAGATCACTAGGGAGGTTCCTTTCAAACTAGGATTCAAACTACCATATGACCCAGCAATAGAAATACTGGGCATTCACACCGAGAAAAGAAGAATTGAAAAGACACCTGTATCCAATGTTCACTGCAGCACTCTTACAATAGACAGGACATGGAAGCAAAGTAGACTTCAACTGACAGATGACTGGATAACGAAGTTGTGGTAGCCACATACAATGGAATATTAGCCATAAAAAGGAGCAAATTTAAGTCACTTATGTAGTGAGTTGGATGCACCTAGAGCCTGTTTACAGAGTGAAGAAAGTTAGAAACAGAAAAGTAACGTACATTAATGCATATACGTGGAAAGTAGGAACGGTACTCACGAACCTATTTGAAGGGCGGGAATAGTGACACAGATGTGGAGAATGGACCTGTGGACACAGCAAGGGAAGGCGTGGGTAGGACGAACTGAGAGTGTGGCACTGACAAATATAGAGTCCCATGTGTACCAAAGATAGCTAGCGGGAAACTGCTGTGTAACACAGGGAGCTCAGCCTGGTGCTGTGTGACAGCCTAGAGGGGTGAGATGAGGGCTTGGGAGGAAGTCTCATCAGGCAGGAGGAATATGTATTCATAGCGCTGATTCATCCTGTTGTATAGCAGAAACAACACAACATTATAAAGCAAGTACCTGTTGATTAAAACAACCTTTTAAAAGTCTACTAATTTAAAAACTAGAAAAAAAATATCATATGAACACATAGCCAGTACAGAGTTACATGCTCCAATGCAAAATGAATAAGAGTCAGCAATAATGAAAAGCAAACTATCACGGTAAGAATTTGATCCTCGAATTAAAATTCTTAGGAAACAGGCACAGAAAATATTGACACATATAACTAACTTCAGAAATCTGGCATAAAAAAGATCAGCACAGCAAAATCAAGAGACTGGTCTGGAAGAATCGACAATACTCAGACCATGTAATAGAAAACACACCATAAACAAAAGCAACAATATGAAAAATGTAGCTACAGAGAAACCTTAGAAAAATGTATGCAGTCTACACGAAGGCAACAAGAAGAATTTCCCGAGCGCCTCAGGAAAAAGAAGTCTCAAACAGAATAGTATGTTACGTGTATTCCTGAGGACACATTTTAAGACTGTCGATTCTCCTTAAATCCTTTACCGATTTAGTACCACATCCAGAGTAGCTGAGACCACAGTCAAAGGTGGGCGGATGATTTCCTGTACCCAGAACAAACCATGGAAAACGTATACGAGGAATAAAGACAACTACTAACAAAAGCAAGAACACAAAATGAAATAATCCCTGGGGAACAATAAATCTCCACTGAACTTGACCCTATGAGTGCTCAGGTGGGGGAGAATTCTGAGGCTGACACAGGTGTGCAGGCCACAGAGGAAACAGAGAACAGGATCAGCTGGAAAAGGCTTTAAACTGGAGTGGTTGATTCTTCCCCTGGGCCGTGGGACCATGAGCCTCTACTGCTTCACTGAAGGAACCTGAGGCAGCATCTCAGAGCCCCATGCCAGGATCATGGGGCACCAAAGTTTGGGATGGACATGGCAGTATGGCCCAGAGGTCATGCAATAACCAGCACAAGCTTTGTTAGTGGATGACAACTGGCCCTTGTAAATGGTCAGCTTAAGAGACTGTCACACATGGACTAAAAGAGAAAAGCTTGTATCACAGTAATTGACCAAAAGGACAGGAATTCATCTCAGAACGTTCGAGCAATGCCCCTGCAGTCGACTAAGAGCCCACGGTGAGAACCGTCAGGCTAAGGAGCCCCTTCACTTTCTCTGCTGGGATTGTGTGGGGCATGGTTGGGGACAGGGGTGGTTTTATACCAGAAAGGGAAGGGTTTCTAGGCTCCGCCTGCAGTCAAGATGAAGATCCTGAGTGAGATGTGAGGGGTTCCACACCACAGAAGGCATTCTCCCATCCTTCCCTCTCGCGTATCTTACCTGCAGCAGCCATTTCCAGGAAGCCTTAGGCAGAAGCGTCCAGATGAGATGCTGGTGTGCGTCTCACCAGGAGCCTGGGGATTTGACATCTTCCAGGTGAGGCCTTGCCCTCAGGTCAGCAGACGGCATGTAACTCAGCATTAGGGTTGGAAGAAGACAGGGAAAGAGGACAGAGAGCATCACTCAGCACAAATGTGCTCCAGAGTGCCCTCACCTTCTGTCTCAGCAGCTCCAGGAAGGCTGTCAGGCTCGGGCTCCCAAATTCTTCCTGCTTGGTTTACTGAGAGAAGTGAGAGGCGAGGAGTGATGCCAGTTGACTGAGATCAGCAGGGACGTCCCAGAATCCACTATGAGTCGAAGAAGGGACCACATCCCCGCTCTTGCCCGAAACTCCCCCAGAACCCGTCCACCCAGGCCCCGCCCCTGCTATCTTCCTGGAGCCCAGATGCACATGATAGGAAGTGATGGCCTCCTACCCACGCTGGGGTGCGATCCATCTTTGAGAGGGCTGCTGTCTCTGAGAGCTGCTGTAGCTGTGCCCAGAGGGAGGAGTCCGAGATCTCATCAGGGGTCCAAGTCGGAGCTGACATGTGTTAGAAGTGCACTGGATAGTTACAAAGATACGCCTTGGCATTCCCCAGCTTTTCCATCTGAAAGAAAGGGACGTCACAGCCCCCCGGCAACCCCATACCCATTCTACGCCTGGAGGCTCAGGCCTGGCTCTTAGGTGCAATGTCTGTCGGCTACACACGTGGGTTCTCGGGACATAACCTGGGTCCAGGGGTGGTGGATCTGGGTGTGGGTTTGCTGGACCCAGCCTCTATTCAGTGGAGGAAAATATGGGATTCTGGAAGGAGGGACCAACGGGGGGACTGAGTGTCTCCACATCCCAGATTAGAGGTCACGCCTAACCCCTTACCCAGCGTGACTTGGCCAGAGAGCAACCAGTCAGCATCTGGACAGTTCTAAAGGTTGAGGGGCTCCCTGACTGCAATTGCTGACATGGGATACTTGGGGAAGAGGGGACCTCATTCCGAAGGGC
>SJYQ01002436.1:21167-42706 GCA_006410935.1 Redunca redunca
GAGCTTCAGGGAGCCATGGCCCCTAGCTCTCCTGATGCAGGGCCTTCCTGTGCAGGATCTGATGAAGGTGCCCAGGGCCCAGAGGAGGAAAGCGCAGGTGCCTCCCACGCAGCCCCTGCCACTCAGAGCACTCACAAAGATCCTCTGACCAGGAAGGGAGCATGATGGTGGAGTTCCTGCTGGAGAAGGACACCAAGAAGGAGCCCATCTCGCAGCACACCCTGCTGAAGGTTGCTGGCAGGAAGTACAGGCAGGACTTCCCTGAGATCCTCAGTACAGCCTGTGAGCACGTGGAGCTGGTATTTGGCCTGAAGCTGATGGAAGTTGACCATAGCAGGAACAACTATGCCTTCATGTACAAGCTCAACCTCGGGGGCACCACAGTAGGATCATCTACGCCCTCATCTACAAGCTCAACCTCGGCAGCGATGAAGGCCTGAGTGATGAAGGGTGTCTGCCCAAGTCCGTTTTCCTCATGGTGCTCCTGGGCAATATCTTTATGAAGGTTAAACTCACCCCCAGGGAGGAGGTCTTGGAATTCCTCAGTGAGTTGGGGGTCTATACTGGGAGGAGGCACTGGATCTTTGGGGAGCTGGCCAAGATCCACGATACATTCCCGACTTCCTTCCCAGACCTCTAAGATGAGGCTCTGAGAGATCAGGCGGAGAGGGCAGGGATGAGAGGCATGGCCAGGGCTCCAAACATGGCTGAAGCCAGTGTCCCTTCCAGGGCCAAGACCTGCAGCTCCTCCCACATCTAGGGAGGGAGGCCCGGACACTTTCTTCACTTTTGTGTTGGAACAGAGCTGTCAAGCTCCTAAATAGTAAAGAGTAGTAGGGCTGAGGGAACAAAACTTGAATGTTCTTTACAGTTTTATGTAGTAAGGTATCTTAGGTACAACTCATTTTTTAAAAAATATATATCTTTTTTCCTTTATCCACAGGAGAAATATCTAGTGAAAGTTGATTTAAATTAGATTGAGGATTTGAGGGAGGAGTTTAGTATGTTCAAATGTTGAGTACTTTTCATAAGGTTTACTGTGCTTCAGAATACAAATGTATTAATCATATAAATCACATCGTTTGTTGTTTTAAAGTTTTGAAAGCCACAGGTTGGGTATATGTAAAACACATTGAACGTACTGAATATGTTGTTCACCGTCGACACAAGGTGAGATGACAATGGAACAGAATTTTCTCAACGAGTAGTCAAGCTCCTAGATAGTGCACGTTAGTAGGGGTTGAGCAAACCAAGTTTAGATCTCTATTTTCTTCCTGATTTAAATTAGTAACTTCTGCATATTATCTATTTCATTTTTATCGAATATTTTTACTTCTAGCAGATTCCTTTTCTTCAGAATATTGGTTTGGTAATGATATTCCAGTTTCATTTATTGTTGTTTTAGGATTTTAAAGGTACAGTTTTGGTAGATGTAAAAGAAATTCATGAACAATCTGTATGTCTTTATGATCTGGAAGTAGGTATTATGTCGCTGAAAGAGAGATTTTCATGGTAATGTGAAACGATGCCAAAGAAAATATTGAGAAAGCAAAAAACAATTAAGCAAATATAAAGGAAAAATTTTCAATATGTAGTTTGCCTTATTTCCTCTAACCCTTTTTTTTTTGTTTGTTTTTGTTTTTTTTGGTAAAAATAAAATATCCTTTGCCTTAATTTAGCTCATTTAAGACTATTTATTTCTTTTGTCCCAGTTCACGGCATAGTCTCTGCTATCTACTGGATAAAAATAACCTCAGATAAGAAGGCGTTATTTTGGACGTTCATAATAATGATAACTTCCATTAAATTAAAGACCAGTGTTTTTTATCAGTATGACTGTGCTTTCTATGTAGTACATGCCTTTCTGCATTCATGCAGGATAGGATTTCACAGACTCCATTTATAGATGGATAACTTGCAACTGTCTCAAGTTCACAAGACTGGTAAAGTGACCTTCATCAGACAAGTCCCCTGACGTGCACTAGTCCAGAGTCCTTCCCTTTCTTTGCAAGAGCAAGAACTGAGGAACTCTCTTTTCACCAGTGACATATTTGGTATCGTGACTAGGATTGCTGCCACGGCGAACTCCAGTGATCTTGCCCAACTGCTGGCTGGAGACCCCTGACTTTTGCTCTCTCTCTCCCATGAAAACTTGCTTGCTCTCACTCTCTGCTTTGTTCTCTTTCCATGACCCACAGGGCAAGATCTGGGTCAGCTCACTGTGTCATGGCTCCCCTCAATTAAGAGCTGCAAGGAGGACGCCCAGGCTGTGCATACCCAAAGAACGCTTGGGTGGCAGTTGTCACTGTCCTTGGGCCTGGTAGACACAGAATTCCCAATGGTGAAGGTGCCCACTGAGGCCAAGACTTTTCTCCTCTCATCTTTGTCATGCCTCTATAGCTCTATCCATTCTGACGTGAGAAGATTAACTGAGAAAACTGCATGACGTTCAAATTAAGACCCAATAAATAATCAGGGACTTGATTGGGTGAGTTTCTTCTCTTCAAGTCCTCGAGCTCAATTACCTCCCTACACTTTCTTAATCCCACTGTGTTTCCAGGACCAGAACTGCATCAGGGGCCGAAACTGGGGGACTCTGCACCCTTGTCTAGATTTTTGGCATACTTCACCGCTCCACGACCTTACACTGTGGGCGATCCCCTCCCTTCTGTGGATCTCAAGCAGACGTTACCTATAAAAAGGGCAATGTGTCATGGAACTGCAAGCTGCGGTTAGGAACAGAGAACTGCAAAAACTATTGGCATGAACAACTCTGTCCAAACCTCTGCATTAAGAACCTTGACTGACCTCTAGCATGGTTTCTAACAGCAACCTAAGGCCACATTCTAGGACAACTTGGCTACTCCGGAGTTCTTGTTTAGAAAATTTCAAGGCTACCAAAGGAATTTGTTTCACCCAAAATCTGACATAAGCCCCTTATCTTTCTTTACCACGAGTGTCTATTTAAAACCAAGACCAAAAACAAAACAAAACAAAAAACCCTGACAATTACAAGAAAAGTGTGATGACGGAAATAAACTAGAAATTGATAACAAAAAGACAGCAAGAAAGTTAAAGATTATTTGCGGAGTAAACAATAAACATCTAAATAACACATGGGCCAAAGGAAAATCTAATGAGAAATTTTAAAATATTTTTACAAAATGAAAATAAAATTACAACTTATCAGAAGTTATGAGATACAGCAAAATCAGTAAAGAGGTATACACAACATTGAGTGCCTATAACAAAAAACCCTACAATTAATAACTTAAGCTTCTATATTAGTAAACTTGTAAAAGAAAAAAAAAGCAGAGGAAGAATAAATCAAAGCGGAAACCAATGACACTGAAAAAAGGAAGGTAATGTAGAAAAAGAACAAAATACAAAGAAGTATCTTTAAAGATACAAAATAGAAAGAAGATAAATTTCTCCCAAGGCTAAATAAGAACAAAGGGAGAAAACACAAATTTAATTACTAATAGTAGAAATGAAGGAAGGGCCATTACTACTGATTCCATGGACATTAAAAGGACAATGAGTGAATATTATAAACAACTCTGTGCCTACAAAAATGAAAGGTTCAGTTGACAAACTGCTTGAAGGTATAACTTAGCACCACTTTCACAAAGAAAAATACATACTCTGAATAGGTCTGTATCTATTAAAGAAATTTAATCTATAACTAATAAGCTTCCAATAAAGACAGTAACAGACCCAGAGGTTTCCATTGATGAATTCTAACAAAAATTTAAGGAAGAAATGATAACAATTCTCCACAATCTCTCCCAGAAAATAGAAGCAAAAGGAACACCTCCTAATTCATTTTCTGTGAGACGAGTATTACACTCGAATATCAAAATCAGATGAAGAAATTAAGAGGAAAAAATTGAACACAAATACCTCCCATAAACATAGAAGCAAAATCCCCAACAAAATATAAGAAAAGAAACCTAACAATCCATGGAAGGAATTACATACTATATCTAAGTAGGATGCATTTCAGAGGTGTAACATTTGAAAATCAGTAATCACAAATCATAACAATAGCCTAAGGAAGATAATCACAAGATCAGATCAACAGATGAAGGAAAAAAAATCATCTGATAAAATCCAACACCCATTCATCATCAAAATTCTCAGCAANCATAAACATAGAAGCAAAATCCCCAACAAAATATAAGAAAAGAAACCTAACAATCCATAGAAGGAATTACGTACTATATCTAAGTAGGATGCATTTCAGAGGTGTAACATTTGAAAATCAGTAATCACAAATCATAACAATAGCCTAAGGAAGAAAATCACAAGATCAGATCAACAGATGAAGGAAAAAAATCATCTGATAAAATCCAACACCCATTCATCATCAAAATTCTCAGCAAAGTAGATACAGACAGGCATTTCCTCAGCTTCATATACAACATCTGAAAAGAAATACAGGTAAAACATCATACTTCACAGTGAGAAGACAGGTGCTGTCACACTAAGGTGAGGAACAAGGCTAGGATATCCCTTCTCACCATGCCTATTCAACACTGTACTGAAAGTCCTAGCCAATGCAATGAGATAAGAGAAGGAAGCAAAAGATACAGATATTTGGAAGAGAAAAATGGAATTATAATCATCAATAAGAAAACTCCTAGCATTAATAACCTAGGAGTATAGGTTAACAAGGTTAACATAGGATCAATATATAATTATTATATAATTAATATATTAATAAGGCTAATATATAATAGTCAATTTTTTTCCAATGAAGAGATGGAATTTGCAATAAAGAAGACATACGGATGGCTAACAAACACATGAAAAGATGCTCAACATCACTCATTATCAGAGAAATGCAAATCAAAACCACAGTGAGGTACCACTTCCCACCAGTCAGAATGGCTGCAATCCAGAAGTCTACAAGCAATAAATGCTTGAGAGGCTGTGGAGAAAAGGGAACCCTTTTACACTGTTGGTGGGAATGCAAACTAGTACGGCCACTATGGAGAACAGTGTGGAGATGCCTTAAAAAATTGCAAATAGAACTGCCTTATGACCCAGCAGTCCCACTGCTGGGCATACACACCAAGGAAACCAAAACAGAAAGAGACACATGTACCCCCATGTTCATCGCAGCACTGTTTATAATAGCCAGAACATGGAATAAACCTAGATGTCCATCAACAGATGAATGGATAAGAGAGCTGTGGTACATATACACAATGGAGTATTACTCAGCCATCAAAAAGAATACATTTGAATCAGTTCTAAGGAGATGGATGGAACTGGAACCGATTATACAGAGCGAAGTAAGCCAGAAAGAAAAACACCAATACAGTATACTAACGCATATATATGGAATTTAGAAGGATGGTGATGATGACCCTGTATGCGAGACAACAAAAGAGACTCAGATCTATAGAGTGAACTTTTGGACTATGGGGGAAAGGGAGAGGGTGGGATGAGATGGGAGAATGGCATTGAAACATGTATATTATCATGTAAGAAATGATTCGCCAGTCTATGTCCGATGCAGGATGCAGGATGCTTGGGGCTGGTGCATGGGGAGGACCCAGAGAGATGTTATGGGGTGGGAGGTGGGAGGGGATTCATGTTTGGGAACGCATGTACACTCATGGTGAATTCATGTCAATGTTTGGCAAAACCAATACAGTATTGTAAAGTAAACTACAGTTAAAAAAAAAAACAAACAAACTTAACACCATTTACATTAGCACCAAAATATATTAGAAATAATTCTTTAAATATATGTATAAGATTAACATGAGAAAAACTCATAAACTGCACTGAAAAAATTAAAGAAGATCTAAATAAATAGACACTCAAAGTTCATAGATAGATGCTATATTGTTGAGATGTCACTTAACTCCAACTTAACCTAGATACTTAATGCAATTCTGTTCAAAATTCCAGCAAGTTAGCTTGTCGATAGCAGCCAACAATTTAAATTTTATGTCAAAAATGAAATGATCCATAATACACACTGAAGTCAATATGAAACATCAAAGTCAGAAAATTGATATTACTGGATTTCAAAAATTACTTTAAGCTACAATACTCAAGACTGTATGCTATTAACAGAATACTAGACAGATCAATGACACAGTACAGAAAATCTAGAAACAGATACCCCAAACACTCAACCAACCTTGAACAAAGGCGCAAAGGCAATTCAAAGGAAAAGGACAGTCTTTTAAACTGACAGTTCTGGGATAACTAGACATCCATATCTAAGAAAAATGAATCCAAATACTAACTCTAAACCTTTCAAAATAAACTCAAAGGGAATCACAGACCTAAATGAAAAACTGATAATTTACAAAAAATTGCAGGGACATCCCTGGCAGTCCAGTGTTTAAGCCTCAACACTTCCACTGCTGGGGGAAGAGTCTCGATCGCTGGTCAGGGACTAGGATTTCACATGCCATATGGAATAGGCAAGAAAATCTAGAAGATAACATGGGGGCAAAACTTGAGTTTGGTAATGAGAGTTTAGGCACAACACCAAAAGCACAGTCCATGAAAGAAAATAATAAGCGGAACCTTGTTAACATTAAAAACTTCTATCTGCAAAATATACTATTAAGAGAATGAGAAAGAAAGGCCACAAAAGGGTAGTTACAAATCTATCTGCAGCGCAAGAATGGAGACACAGACCGAGAGAACGGGCGTGTGGACACATCGGGGGAAGCAGACCGTGAGACAAATTGAGAGAGTGGCATGGACAAATATGCACTACCATGTGGACAACAGGCATATGGGGGAAGTAGCTGGGTGACACAAGGATCAGCTCCGTGACGACCCCGAGGGGTGAGGTCGGGGCTGGGAGGGAGGTTCATGAGGGAGGGGATAGATGTATACTGATCTCTGCTTCATACAAGAGAACCTGACGCACCATTTAATTATCTTCTAATTTAAATAATTGTTAAAAATCTATGAATTGAAAAACTAGAAATAAAATCTAGGGAAGTACACATAGCCACTAGAGTTATATACAACAATGCCAGATAAATAAAAGTCAGAAGTGATGAAAAGCAAAAGATCACAGTACTATTTGATTCTCGAATTAAAAATCTTTGCGAACAGGATAGGAAATATTCAAACATATAAGAGGCTTCAAAAATAGGGAATTAAAAAAATATCAGGACAGCAAAATCATCCAGTTGGTCTGGAAGAATGAACAATTACTTACACCAAGTAACAGAAAATACACCATAAACAAAAGCAACCATAGAAAAAAATTTATCTACAAAGAAACTTTAGAAAAATGTATACAGTCTTCATGGAGGCAACAAGAAGAATTTCCTGAGACTCTTAGGAAAATGAAGACTCAAACAGAATAGTATTTTATGTATATTCATGACAAACAGATATTGTAAGCCTGTCAATTTTCTGTAACTCCTTTACAGAGTTAGTACCACATTCAGAGTAGCTGAGACTACAATGAAACACAGTCTGCTGCTTTGTACCCAGAAGTAACCACAGAAATCTTATGGAAGGAAGAAAGAAAACTATTAACAAAAGTGAAAACATAAAATTAAATAATCCCTGATGGACAGTAAGTCTGCACTGAACTTGGCCCTATGTGTGCCCAGGTGGGGGAGTACTTAAGAGACTGGCACAGATGTGCAGCCTGCAAGGGAAGCAGACAACAGGATCAGCTGAAAGAGGCTTTAAACTTGAGCCCTGGATTCTTCCACTCTGCCCTGGGATCATGAATCTCCACTGCTTCACTGAAGGAATCTGAGGTAGCATCTCCGAGGGCCCATGCCAGGACCATGGGGCACCAAAGCTTGGCTTGGATGTGGCAGTACGGCCCAGATCATGCAATAAGCAGCACAAAGTTTGTTGTCTGTGTGCTTAGTCACTGAGTTGTGACCAACTCTTTGCGACCCCATGGACTGTAGCCCACCAGGCTCCTCTGTCCAAGGGGAAACCCCAGGCAAGAACACTAGAGTGGGTTGCCATGCCCTCCTCCAGGGGGTCTTCCCAACCCACGGATTGAACCCAGGTCTCCCACACCGCAGGCAGATTCTTTGCTGCCTGAGCCTCCAGGAAATGCTAGGGGATGAGAACTGGCCCTTTGAAATGATCACCTGAATAGACTATCACCCAGGGACTAAAAGAGAAAAGTTAGTATCACAGTAATTGTACAAAACGACGGAACTTCATCTCAGAACTTTTGAACAATGACCCTGCAGTCGACTGAGAGCCCACAGTGAGAACTGTCAGGCTATGGAGCCCCTTCACTTACTCTTCTGGAATTGTATGAGCATGGCTGGGGACAGGGGTGGACTTAAACCAGAAAGGGAAGGATTTCCAGGCCCTGTCAGCAGTCAATATGAATGAAGTTTCTGAGTGAGATGTGAGGGGTTCCACACCTCAGAAGACAGTCTCCCATCCTTCCCTCTCAGCTCATCTTACCTGTAGCAGCCATTTCCAGGAAGCCTCAGGTAGAAATGGTGAGATGAGACGTATGTGCACTTCATACCGGGAGACTCGGGTGTTCACATTTTCGATATGAGGCCTTGGCCTCGGATCATCAGATGGGACGTAGCCCAGCATCTACAGGGGTTAAGGGAAGCCATGGAGAATGACCGAGTATCGCTTACTACAGAAGAGGGAGCCCAGAGAGCCCTCGCTGTTGGTCTCATGGGCTCCAGGACGGCTGTTAGGCTTGGGCTCGCCAATTATTCCTGCTGGGGGTGCTGACACAAGTGAGAGGCATGGAGTGAGCCAGCCGACAGCGCAGGACAGGGACGTCCCAGGACCCCTTAAGAGTCAAGGGAAAGTCCACGTGCCAATCCCGGGAGAAGCTCCCCCGGAACCCCGCCTGTCCAGGTCCCGCCCCTGCTGCCGTCTTGGAGCCCAGATGCGCAGGACAGGAAGTGACGTCCCCCTAAGCACGGCCGGGGGAGCGACGCCATCCTAGACAGTGCAGCTTTCTCTGAGAGCTGCTACTGACGGTGGCCAGAGGGAGCAGTCCCAGGTGTCATCGGGTGTCAAGATCGGACGTGACGTGAGTTACGAGTGCAGGGACACGTCTCTGCGCCCAGAATCCCTTTTCCCTCTGAAAAGAGGGGGCCGCACAGCCTCAGGGCGCCCTAGCCCTGCACTCGGACCCGAGGATCCAGCCTAGCTCTTAGGGCCCAAGACCATCCACTAACCACTAGGGGGTCTCGGGAAAGAATGCCTCCGTCAGGCTCTGCTGGACCCCAGCTCCGCTCAGTGGAGGGAGAGCCACCAGCCCTGTGGAGTGAAGGAGGGACCCTCGGGGGAATGAGTGTCTCCATACACCAGAACGGCAGCCATGTGTAACCCCCCACTCACCGCGATTTGGCTGCGGCTCATCCGGGCAGCCGCCAGGCATCTCTAAAGGCTGAGGGGCTCCCTCACTGCGACCGCAGATGCGGAACACTCAAAGAAGAGGAGACTTTGGTCTGAGGGGCTGGCAGCTGGTCAGTAGAGTGAGGATGTCAGGATCGGGAACAGTCAGGATGAGGACTGTCCTCCCGGACTAACGGGGACCTCAGGACCCTCCCCTGTGATCTGAGCTTTCTCCCGGCCGAACATCGGGAAGGGGGGCAGAGGTCTGAGAGGGGAGCTTGGAGCCTGGTTGTGAAGGGACAGCCATGAGACAGCAGAAGGAAGGTGTTAGGACCCTTCAGTGGGGGACTGAGTAGGCCCTCCTCTCCTCGTCCGGGGTGACAGGGAAGGTGGCAGCCTCAATTTCAGCCAGAAGAGGAAACGGGCTGGGTACGGGAGAGGGGGCGTTGGATATGGGGGTGTCTCGCACCAATTTTCATGCTGACTCTGAATGTCAGCTGAGAGGACATGTCTCCCCAGTCAGGCCCCACTGCTCTGCCCCTTCTAACACCCAGGCAGGACTGTCTGATGCACCCCAGGGTCACTCTCCCTTGCTACTCAGCCGTCTCAGGGGACAGGCTGAGCAGGAGAACAGGAGCCCTGTGGGTCCTAGAGCACTGGCCTCGAGGACCCCTCAGAGGCAGCCCGCATTCAAGCCAGGGAGGGCTCTCCTCGCTGAAGGTTCTCACAGCATGTATTGTCCCTCCTCCAGGTGCCCTCCTTGCCTGCTTTCCTGCCCGCACTCCCACCTGCGCTCCCTGACCTGCTGTCAGCATGCCTCGGAGGCACAAGAACAAGTCCCATGCCCGCGGGAAACGCCACCAGGTCCTGGGGGACACTCAGGAGGCCCAGGCCAGTGCTGCTGCAGCCCCGAAGGAGGAGTGCCCCTCCTCCCCCTCTTCTGCCCCTCAGGCTTCTCCCCCGAGCTCCTCTGCTGCTGGCGATCGGCAGGAGCTTCAGGGAGCCATGGCCCCTAACTCTCCTGATGCAGGGCCTTCCTGTGCAGGATCTGATGAAGGTGCCCAGGGCCCAGAGGAGGAAAGTGCAGGTGCCTCCCACGCAGCCCCTGCCACTCAGAGCCCTCGCAAAGATCTTCTGGCCAGGAAGGCCAGGATACTGGTGGAGTTCCTGCTGGAGAAGTACACCAAGAAGGAGCCCATCACGCAGAATGCCCTGATGAAAATCGTCAGCAGGAAGTACAGGCAGCACTTCTCTGAGATCCTCAGTACAGCCCGTGAGCGCATGGAGCTGGTCTTTGGCCTGGAGATGAAGGAAATCGACCACAGCAGGAACATCTACACCCTCATCAGCAAGCTCAACCTCGGGGAAAACAATTGTCCGAGTGGTGAGGGGGGGCTAGCCAAGTCCGGTCTCCTCATGGTGCTCCTGGGGGTCATCTGCATGAATGGTAACCGCGCCACCGAGGAGGAGATCTGGGAATTCCTCAGTATGTTGGGGATCTATGCTGGGAGGAGGCACTGGATCTTTGGGGAGCCCAGAAGGCTCATCACCAAAGATCTGGTGCAGAAGGAGTACCTGAACTACCGCCAGGTGCCCTATAGTGATCCTCCACGGTAGGAGTTCCTGTGGGGCCCGAGAGCTCGTGCTGAGACCAGTAAGATGAAGGTACTGGAGGTTCTAGCCAAGTTCCACGGTAGGGTCCCTAGTTCTTTCCCAGACCTCTATGACGAGGCTCTGAGAGATCAGGCGGAGAGAGCAGGGCTGAGAGGTGTGGCCAGGGCTCCAACCATGGCTGAGGCCAGCGCCCCTTCCAGGGCCAAGTCCTGCAGCTCCTCCCACATCTAGGGAGGGGGGCAGGGCACTTTGTTCCCTTTTTGTTCGAAGAGAGCATTCAGGCTCCTAAATAGTGCAGAACAGTAGGGGTGGAGGGAGCAAAACCCATATCTTCCTACAGTTTTAAATGGTAAGCGAGTTTAGATCTAGTTTGTTTAACAAAACATACCTATGGTTTCTTGTATTCATATGAGAAATACCTAATGAACGAAGATTTAAATTGGAAAGGTAAAGAGGTGAAGGAGGTGTTTAGTATTTTCAAATGTTCTTTGATAAGGTTTATTGTGCTTCAGAATTCAAATGTATGAATTATATAAATCATACTTTCTAGCTGTTTTAATGTTTTAAAAGTTTGGGTATTTGTAAAACACAGTGAAAGTACTGAATATATTGTTCACAATGCAAACAAGATAACATGACATTAGAAGAGAATTTTTCTTCAAGAGCAGTCAAGCTTCTAAAGAGTGCGTGGTAGTAGGGGGTAGATCACATTTATTTCGGCCACATATCTCTCTCTGTTTCACAGGAGTAACTTCTACATATTGCTTTTTTTTTTTCAAATATTTTTACTTCTCAGAGGTTGTTTTTCTTCAGAGTATTAATTTGGTAATGGTACTGCTGTCATATTCACTGCTGTTTTAAACGTTTTAAAGGTACAGTTTTGGTAGACATGAAAGAAATTCAGGAGCCATCTATATTGTCTTTCTGATCTGCAAGTAGGTAACATAGCACTGCAAGAGTGATTTTCATGCTAATGTGAAAGAAGACCACAGAAACTATTGAGAAACAAAAAGAAAATGGAGAAAAGAATAGAGTAAAAAGTCTTTAACTTGTGGCTTTACTGATTTCTTTGAAACTCCCTTTTAGTAAAAAAAAAAAATACTCGGACTTATTTAGCTCATTTAAGAATATTTGTTTCTTTTGTCCTAATTCACTGCATATTCTCTGCTCTCTCCTGGATTAAAAATAAACTCAGATGGGAAGATGGTATTTGAGGGGTTCATAGTAATCATACCTTCCACTTATTACAAAGCAATACTTCTTCATCAGTATGCCACTGCTTTGTAGTACATGCATTCCAGCAATCATGCAGGATCGGATTTAGCAGACTCCATTTGTGGATGGATAACTTGCCAATTTCTCAAGTTCACAAACTGATGAAGTGACCTTTCTGGGACTAGTCCCCCGATCTGGATTACTGCAGAGCCCACAATCTGCCACTTCTGCCAGCCTAAGCCAGACATCATGTCTTTTCATTCATTTTTCCTCTAAACACTCTAAAAAAATGTGTCTCGTTGCATACATGGGGCCCTGTCCTAAAGAACTGTTTTGGAATAAAGTTTAAAAAAATCTGATAAATGAATGGTATGAAATAAGACAAGACTACTCAGGGACAAGGTGGTCATGAACACATGAAATGTCAGATACCCTGAAAAGATCACTATGCCCTCATTTAGTCTTCCTGATTGTCAGGGACATAAAAGCCTTAGCTTAAGGACTGTGTCCTCAAGTCAATGGATGGAAGAGTCCCAGCCTCTGATAGTTATCAAGGGGAAGACTTTAGAACACTAGGGGTCCCACAAACTATATCCTGCTTCTTGCCTTGTGTGGCCATGGGGGAGCAGTCTGTCTGAGGTGCACCTTCCTTTCCTGCAGGGCAAGGGTGGAGGGGTTCTCAGGGAGTTGAGCGCCTTGGTCTTGCAGCAGCAGCTCCAATTCTGCCCAAGTAGGAGATCCTACCAGGCCTTCATAGGATTTACAGTCAGGACACTGGGTGCTGATGAGTGCACCAGCCCCCCGCCTCCCCCCCGCCCCTTATAGCAAGAGTGATGGCATGGAGGGACAGGCAAGGGTAGCCAGAGAGTAGGGCTCTCTCCTCCCCTTCTGTTGTCTCAAGAAGGCGAAAGCCTAGGCCACAGGCCAGCTGATTCAGCCAGTAGAGAGGGTGGATTCCCATATGCTACCGGAAGTCAAGGTAAGAAACCTGATTCTAAGACTGGGAGATCACTGACTCCAGAAAAGAGTGGAGCCCTCGAATGTTCTCCTCAGAAGTCCCCAGTAGCTTTGCACACCTCTGGTTCTCCCTCTCTTCCAATCCAGAGCTTCCGAAATTAATGCCTTTTTGCTGAGGAGCACAGCCTGAGGTGAGTGGAGGGCGCAGTCTGGGTCTGGTCAGGAGTGAGGATGAGGTCCCAGAAGGAGGGGCAAGAGGACCACTCAGCCCAGAACAGGGGAGACTGTGGAGGCCCACCCCTGATGTCAGCCTATGAGACCCAGGAGAAAGCTTTCTGGCTGAAGTGCTTCTCTTTCTGCTGGAGTGGTCTCAGGGAGGTGAGAGCCTTGGTCTACTGGGAGAAGCCTCACTTCAGTACAGAGTGGAAAACTAGTGACTCCAAATGAGGATAAAGGGACTACACCTAGAATACAGCCCTGCCCCTCTACACCTCACACTGGCAAATTTGGGAATGTGGGCATGATGCACCCCACACATTTCCTTTGAGAGCATCTCAGGAGGTGAGGCACTGGGGCTCAGGGGTCAACCTCAGGAGGAACTTGTGCTTCATTCAGCCTGGCATTTCACATAATGTACTATGCATACGAGTTAAATAAGCAGGGTGACAATATACAGTCTGATGTACTCCTTTCCCAATTTGTCATCAGTCCATTGTTCCATCCAGTTCTAACTTGCTTCCTGACCTGTATACAGATTTCTCAGGAGGGAGGTTAGGTGGTCTGGTATTCCCATCTCTTAAGAATTTTCCACATTCTCTTGTGATCCACACAGTCAAAGAGTTTAGGGTAGTCAATAAAGCAGAAGTAGATGCTTTTCTGGAATTCTCTTGCTTTTTCTATGATCCGATAGATGTTGGCAATTTGATCTCTGTTTCCTCTGCCTTCTCTAAATCCAGCTTGGACATCTGGACATTCTTGATTCATGTACTATTGAAGCCTAGCATGGAGAATTTTGAGCAGTACTTTGCTAGCATGTGAGATGAGTACAGTTGTGCGGTAGTTTGAACATTCTTTGGCATTGCCTTTCTTTGGGATTGGAATGACAGCTGACCTTTGCCAGTCCTGTGGCCACTGCTGAGTTTTCCAAATTTACTGGCATATTAAGTGTAGCACTTTAAAGCATCATCTTTCAAGAGTTGCAAAAGCTCACCTGGAATTCTATCACCTCTAGTAGCTTTGTAGTGATGCTTCCTAAGGCCCACTTGACTTCGCATTCCAGGATTTGTGTGTCTAGGTGAATGATCACTCCATCGTGGTTATTGGATCATGATCTTTTAATATAGTTCTTTTGTGTATTCATGCCACCTCTTCTAAATAGCTTCTGCTTCTGTTAGGTCCACACCATTTCTGTCCTTTTTGTGCCCAACGTTGCATGAAATGTTCCCTTGGTATCTCTAATTTTCTTGAAGAGATCTCTAGTCTTTCCCATTCTATTGTTTTCCTCTATTTCTTTGCATTGATCGCTGAAGAAGGCTTTCTTATCTCTTCTTGGTATTCTCTGGAACTCTGCCTTCAGATGCTAATCTTTCCTTTTCTCCTTTGCTCTTCGCCTCTCTGCTTTTCTCAGCTAGGGGATGGTCTTGAACCCTGTCTCCTGTACAATGTCACAAACCTCATTCCATAGTTCATCAGGCACTCTATCAGATCTAGGCCCTTAAATCTATTTCTCACTTCCACTGTATAATCATAAGGGATTTGATTTAAGTCATACCTGAATGGTCTAGCAGTTTTCTCTACTTTCTTCAATTTAAGTCTGAATTTGGTAATAAGGCATTCATGATCTGAGCCACAGTCAGCTCCTGGTCTTGCTTTTGTTGACTGTATAGAGCTTCTCCATCTTTGGCTGCAAAGAATATAATCAATCTGATCTTGGTGTTGACTATCTGGTGACGTCCATGTGTAGAGTCTTCTCTTGTGTTGTTGGAAGAGGGTGTTTGCTATGACCGGTGCATTTTCTTGGCAAAACACTATTAGTCTTTGCCCTGCTTCATTCCGCATTCCAAGGCCAAATTTGCCTGTTACTCCAGGCGTTTCTTGACTTCCTAATTTTGCATTCCAGTCCCCTATCATGAAAAGGACATCTTTTTTGGGTGTTAGTTCTAAAATGTCTTGTAGGTCTTCACAGAACCGTTCCACTTCAGCTTCTTCAGCGTTACTGGTTGGGGCATAGACTTGGATTACTGTGATATTAAATGGTTTGCCCTGAAAACAAACAGAGATCATTCTGTCGTTTTTGAGATTGCATCCAAGTACTGCATTTTGGACTCTTTTGTTGACCATGATGGCTACTCCATTTCTTCTGAGGGATTCCTGCCCACAGTAGTAAATAGAATGGTCATCTGAGTTAAATTCACCCATTCCAGTCCAGTTTAATTCGCTGATTCCTAGAATGTCGACGTTCACTCTTGCCATCTCTTGTTTGACCACTTCCAATTTGCCTTGATTCATGGACCTCACATTCCAGGTTCCTATGCAATATATTGCTCTTTACAGCATCTGACCTTATTTCTATCACCAGTCACACCCACAGCTGGGTATTGTTTTTGCTTTGACTCCATCCCTTCATTCTTCCTGGAGTTATTTCTTCACTGATCTCCAGTAGCATATTGGGCACCTACTGACGTGGGGAGTTCCTCTTTTGGTATCCTATCATTTAGCCTTTTCATACTGTTCATAGGGTTCTCAAGGCAAGAATACTGAAGTGGTTTGCCATTCCCTTCTCCAGTGGACCACATTCTGTCAGACCTCTCCACCATGACCCGCCTATCTTGGGTTGCCCCACGGACATGGCTTAGTTTCATTGAGTTCGACAAGGCTGTGGTCCTAGTGTGATTAGATTGACTAGTTTTCTGTGAGTATGGTTTCAGTGTGTCTGCCCTCTGATGCCCTCTTGCAGCACCTACCATCATACTTGGGTTTCTCTTACCTTGGGCGTGGGGTACCTCTTCACGCCTGCTCACAGCAAAGCACAGCTGCTGCTCCTTACCTTGAACAAGGGGTATCTCCTCACCGCCGCCCTTCCTGACCTTCAACGTGGGATAGCTCCTCTAGGCCGTCCTGCGCCTGCACAGCCACTGCTCCTTGGTCATCAGGTTGCTCCTCCCGGCCGCCAACCCTAGCCTCGGGTGTAATACTAAGTGGCAAATAAATGAAGTTTTGTCACAGCTGTTCAAAGTGTCCAGGGAAAGGAGGTCTGAGGCCTCTGAGGCAAAACTTTGTTTTCCTCTCCTTTCCAGAGTTATGGACCTGGCAGGATAGACATTGCTGGTAGACTGTTTGCACAATTTTATAGAAATCTTCCTACCAGTGTCTATAATCTGAGTCATCTTAACTGATGGTCAGGGAAAGAGTTGCTACAAAGCTGGGAGGAACCAAGGGGTCATCTCGAATTTCTCATAGCCCCAACTATTTAGTTCATTTAAAGCTATTGTTTACCCACTTACTTTCTCCAATTTGGGAGCTGAGTGGTGCCATATTAAACAGACATCAGGATGGCAAAAGTCTGGCAATGAAGGGTCAGTTTTTTTGGCAGAAGCAAAATGGACTTTATCTGCACGTGCCACAGTGTTCACAGATTCTTTTGTTGTTGCTGCCTGTACACAAAAGTCAGCTTCAGTGTTTCTCTGATACTTGGGTTTAGTCCTTTTAGTGTGAGCTTCAATTTTGATGACAGACAACATTCTACTACAGGACATAAGACTTCCAAAAGTTTACAATAATTCCTGAAACACTCATAATACACCCTATACAAGTCTGAAAGTGTGAGTTGCTCAGTTGTGTCTGACTCTTTGCAGCCCCATGCACTGTAGCCCACCAGGCTTCTCTGTCCATGGGATTCTCCAAGAATACTGGAGTAGGTAGCCATTCCCTTCTCCAGGGGATGTTCCTGACCCAGAGATCAAAGTCAGATCCCTGGCACTGCAGGCAGATTCCTTACTGTCTGAGCCACCTTGCAAGCCAGACACAACGTAAAAAAGGCTTAACATTACTTCTTATTTGGCAATGCTTCCCATGTAATTTAACATCACCAATATTCTTAGTTTAATATCGCTCTTTTTATAAGGAGAGAGAACGAATCTTTGAGATATTTCAGGGGCCCTCTGAAATAACGTATACCTCAAAGCTACTTCTAAGTCAAAAAGACATGTAGAATTTGATTTGGAGGAAGCTTGTCAAAAATATCAAAGAGGCTTGAAAACATTTAGTCACATAGATCACTGGGAAAAAATGCTTAGTTATCCATTTAACCAAAATAACAATTAAAGACTTCATAGGCAAATATACGTTATACGGTTCTGAATAAAACTTAGCTCTTTTAACATCCAGGGGACTAGGTTTACTTAACCAATCATGTTCTGAAAAAGATAAAACAAGATACTATATATATATATATATATATTTGGTCAGATTCCTTCACGGTAAAGAAAAACTTATGTAATTTCTTCTTACCAAGAACAAACCCATAGAAAAAAGACAGTTTGTCCTTTGAACAGAGATAAAACCAAATTCCAATTTTATACCAGGTTACTTTTGATACTTAAACTCATTTACTTAATTAAATTGATTCCAATTTTTTTTTATTCCTGACCACACATAAAATTCCTTTCCAAAGATTTAGTTTTTCACAAAACTTACAATTTTCTATGTCCATTTTAGTTTGTGCCTTGTTTTCTTTCCCATTTGGGAATAATCAGCGTTACAAAAAACTTTCTTTTTCCTTAACAAAAACATCTCCATACCATATAACTTTTATTACCACCAAACACATTCTATTTCTGTTATTATAGTCAGTAACTTTAACCACATATTAAACTTCTTAATCCTTTTAATTTTTTTAGTGAAAATAAAGAATGAACAATTCTTAATTGTATTAATATTTTGTGGCTCGGCAAGCTTAAAAATACACTTTATAATTTCTAGAAAGAGATGGAATAATCTTTCAATAAAGCATCAGGTACGTTTATTAATAAACCAAAACATACTTAGTATCTTATAGTAAGAGGTGAAATATATGCAAACTTAGACTTGTTCAACAATTAATGTTTTAGTATTTTATCTTATTTGGGAATGACTAGACAGTCAACAAATTTTCATCACTTAATTTAACTTAGCAAAACTCTCAGAGAAGGCAATGGCAGCCCCAAAGAGATTTAGGAAACAATTTGAGTAGACATATCACAAAACGATTATTGTTAAAAAGTTGACCTAAAAACTCCTATCTCATTTATATCTATTTAATTCTTTTGTTCTTAATAATCATACTTAGATTGCTCACGAAAATCTCATTAAAGCATTTAGTCATTATCTTAAGACCTTTTGACTCTTTTTCGTTTGTTTGTTCCGGACAAATGTTGTAACAGAGACATTAGTTCATTTCACTAGTAAACCCATTAGAACAAAAGCTGGTTATCCATATTTTACTTTATGCTAACTCTGAAGATATGCCCATGTTAAACCAGTAAGCTTAAATTTAGCTTTTATTTACTGAAGATTATTCTAGCTCATGTGAACTTGAAAAATATCTGGGTTGGTGTTTATTAAACTTTTAAGAATTTTTATATAAGCACTAGTTTTTTTAAGACAATTAAATACAGCTTTTTTACAAATATGATTTTGGCAACATAATCTGTAAGTAGAAAGATACCATATTTATAATGTATACATATAGACATACAGAGAATTAGCTCAAAGTTTTCACTGTAAAACTTTAGTCATCAATCAGGTACAAAACTCACTGGTTTATAAATAACAACTGGAATGAATTAAGTTACTCATTCAGATGGCTAAAGTATTTTTCTTTGTTTGTGGAGAAGAATTTTAAGATCCGTATTTTCCCTTGACAAGCAATTTTAAAGAGACTGTTTAAGCAAGGGGGTATTTTAGCAGTATGTGTTTAAAGAGGTCCATTTTCTATCTTTATTTTTAATTCTACAGACTAAGCTAACCCAGATTCATTCTCAAGTGCTGTGACCTGTGCTAACATTTGAAACACATGATAGAATTTATAACTTCAAGGGGCAGATTAAAAAAATGTGAGTTTTCCCCTAGGAGTTTTGGAGCATATTTGTCTATTGTCATAAGTATTTGAGTAATTACTATTAATTTTTTTCTTAAGTAAAGGAAAATCTAATACCCTGATTATTTATAATATCTACAAGCATTTTAGTAGGGTTGGGCAAAGCCTTGAGACTTGTCAAGTTAGGTGTGTTTTGACTTGCTTCTAGAATTGTATTTCTGATTTTATATTTACAAGACAAAGACAGTTGTTTTTGTTAGCCTTTGGCTCCAGCTGATTTGTTCTGAGATTATGTGTAGGAGGTCCTGAAAATTTACTGAGAAAGCAGGGTCATTTTTAAGAAGGAGAATTTTGTTGGATTTCTGTTTAAGTTCTTTCATCATAATAAGGAATGTCTTAAGGGCAGTCATTATAATTTTTTTTTTTCCTTTCAAGTTGATCCTCACGTCAGTATCAATATGACAGATGTTTATGATGACAGCTCCTACAAAATGTTTTCCTTTTAAATACAGCCAATTTAAAGCATCCATCATCTGGCCATTGGTAAGTAAGCTCTTATATTAATTTCAAACAGCACCTCAAACCAGTAAGGTTTTTTTTTTTTTTTTTTTTTTTAATGCTTAACCAAAGATGCAGGAAACATATTACAAGAGAGTATTTACCCCTCACAAAATCCAGAAAGTTCATTCCCAGAGTTAGTCAAAAAAGTAAAAGCCTTTTGTTGCTACAGGTGGTGTGAATGATGTAGTGAAAACAAAATGTGGGGCACTCCAGCCATAAGCTCACTAATTAATGACACCAGGCAAGCACTACTGGCATGAGGCTTTCCAGTGCTAACAAGAAACACAAGCTGAGATGACAATAGCCCCTTATGGACCAGGACCCCTCATGACAAACCCCCCTGAGAGCTGGCCCAACCAGACAAAGGGAGTGCTGCTGGTGACTTCATGTCTTGGAACTCCAGTCTATTCAACAAGCCACCAGATATACCCCAGTAAAGGTACCTCCTGGATGGCAGAGGTCAGACAGAATATTCTCACTGGACAAAATGATGAGCTCTCAAGATATAAAAGAAGATGGAAGGTAAAATCTCATCTGGTTTCTACTTATGGGAACCACAGCAAAGTTTGTCTAAATAGACGCAGGTCTGATGAGAATTGCTGACTCACCACTCTGTGAGGCTGGCTCGAACAGCAGGCTTATAGAGCCTACACCTGCTGTACAGCCCTATGGTTCTTTCTCCTTATGACAAATGACACAACAGACAAAGTAAAACAGTGACCATGTTTGAGAAGAAAAGAATCCCTAAGTTTCCCTAAGTCCAAGGAACTAGCTACACAAATATTATCTCCTGCTCATCTAAATTTAGAGAGAAAAAAAGGGACTCTGACTACTTTCCCTTGCATCAGACCTTGAAGGCAGAGATCTGGGAGACTGACATGATAAGACATCTTACCTTCTGTGGCCTTTGTCAGATGTCCCAGGATCTCTCAGTAGCAGCAGTCTCAGGATGAGAAACCTCCTGGCTGGCTTGCCAACTGTCAGGGAGGGAGAAATTTATGCCTCTGTGCCTCTTGGGTTCCTGTGATTGGACTAATAACAAAATTGACACAGACAGATTAACAGGAGAAGAAGAAACAAATTGTAATTTGTGTGCACGAGGGTGTCCTAGAAATGGGACCTAAAGAAGTGGCCAAAGCAGGCAGCTTTTATATGTTTCAGACCTAGAAACAACACATTTTTGAGGAATGGACAGGACAAATAAACGTAAGTTTTGAGGGCTCAATTAGTGAAGAATCTAAACAGAATTTGAGCTTGGGGTAGTAAATTAAAGACATTTGTGTATACAGACTTCTCTGACTGAATTCTCTATTTTTGGCTATAAGGGTGTTCTACCTCCAGATGCAGGCAGTGCATCTCTCATATGACAGACTTCTTTCCTGCTTTCAGGGAGACAGAAAAGAGGGTCAGAATATCACTCCTGCAATGGCCTTTTCTTAAGTAACCTGAATACAAGGTAATCAATATGTCACGGTGGCATATTTTGGGGCAACCTGCATTGGGCTCCAACAGGGGAGATGCACAAAAGCCACTCTGTTGACACTTTGTGCCTTGAACAGGTACAGCCGGATCCCAATGCACTAAAAGAGCATTTTGATTGGGTTATCTTGAGTAATTTGGCAAATTCTGAGAGAGGGCTAGATTTTGGTGGGGAAAAAACAAATAAAAACAGACAAGGTTTAGATAGAAGGGAAATTGGACTAAAAGAGTTGGTATATTACAAAAATGAGGGAACTTTGACTTGCTTCCAGGTAGGGGAGAAAAAAAAAAAAAAAAA
>SJYQ01002436.1:42719-75064 GCA_006410935.1 Redunca redunca
AAAAAAAAAAAAAAAAAAAACCTCCACACAAAAATCAAATAATAAATGCTCTAATGTGGAAAAGATACTTAATTTTACTTGCTAAAGCAACATTTTGACTGATGTGGTATTGTTCTGTCTGAGAGTGCTGCATTTCCCCTGACATATGCTGGATTTAAGAAAACATTCCTACACAGGAGGGTGATATTGTCTAGGTAAAAATATTAACTGCCATTCATGAAAAACCCAATATTTGCCAGGATTTTGATGGGTGCTTTATACACAATACATACATTCCCGCAGTCATACAGTTCAGTTCAGTTCAGTTGCTCAGTCGTGTCCAGCTTTTTGCGACCCCATGAATTGCTGCATGCCAGGCCTCCCTGTCCATCACCAACTACCAGAGTTCACTCAGACTCACGTCCATCGAGTCGGTGATGCCATCCAGCCATCTCATCTTCTGTCATCCCCTTCTCCTCCTGCCCCCAATCCCTGCCAGCATCAGAGTCTTTTCCAATGAGTCAACTCTTCGCATGAGGTGGCCAAAGTATTGGAGTTTCACCTTTAGCATCATTCCTTGCAAAGGACACAGTCATACAAGATAGAGTTTATCAAATCCATTTGGCAGATGAAGAACTTGCATTATTCTCATATTCACAAGGTGGTAAGTAAGAGAGCTAGACTAGACTCCTGGTCTGAACTTCTCTAGGGCACACTCTTTTCTACCACTCCCAACCTGAAGTTGACTTTGTGTATTTTTACTCACTTTTCTTCTCTCTATTCTGGACTATATCTCAGGCGATTGAAGGAACAATAAAAATAAAAAGCAGTGTGTGCCCAAAGTACTGGATTGAAATACATAACCAGGGCAATAAGAAAACCCAAATAATGAGGGGTATGAATAATGAAAAGAACGTTACTACCTGGTAACAATATGATCATTTATATGTACAGTGTCAGTTAACCATGAAATAGGGGGGTCTCACGAAATTATCAGGCTCCCCCAATTTCTGTAGTATGCAAGTCTCATAGAACAGAGGTTGTATCGAAGCCAAATCTGGGCGGTGAAGAGAAGAAAGAAATCAGCATGTGTTTTGCTCTTTTCTCTGAAAGCTCAACTCCTAAGTCCTCTACCTGGCACTTCAGCTTCCCTGTCTTACATCATTCCTGGGACACAGACCCATTAACCTTAAGACTCACAGTAGAGATAGTACTTAAGAGTTTGCATGGATGTAGCTTTTACAAGGAGTTCAGTTCAGTTCAGTTGCTCAGTTGTGTCCGACTCTTTGTGACCCTATGAATCGTAGCACGCCAGGCTTCCCTGTCCATCACCAACTCCCAGAGTTCACTCAGACTCACGTCCATCGAGTCCGTGATGACATCCAGCCATCTCATCCTCGGTCGTCCCCTTCTCCTCCTGCCCCCTATCCTTCCCAGCATCAGAGTCTTTTCCAGTGAGTCAGCTCTTTGCATGAGGTGGCCAAAGTACTGGAGTTTCAGCTTCAGCATCATTCCTTCCAAAGAAATCCCGGGGCTGATCTTCAGAATGGACTGGTTGGATCTCCTTGCAGTCCAAGGGACTCTCAAGAGTCTTCTCCAACACCACAGTTCAAAAGCATCAATTCTTCGGTGCTCAGATTTCTTCACAGTCCAACTCTCACATCCATACATGGCCACAGGAAAACCACAGCCATGACTGACTAGAAGGACCTTAGTCAGCAAAGTAATGTCTCTGCTTTTGAATATGCTATCTAGGTTGGTCATAACTTTTCTTCCAAGGAGTAAGCGTCTTTCAATTTCATGGCTGCAATCACCATCTGCAGTGATTTTGGAGCCCTCCAAAATAAAGTCTGACACTGTTTCCACTGTTTCCCCATCTATTTCCCATGAAGTGATGGGACCAGATGCCATGATCTTCGTCTTCTGAATGTTGAGCTTTAAACCAACTTTTTCACTCTCTACTTTCACTTTCATCAAGAGGCTTGTTAGTTCGTTTTCACTTTCTGCCATAAGGGTGTTGTCATCTGCATATCTGAGGTTATTGATATTTCTCCTGGCAATCTTGATTCCAGCTTGTGTTTCTTCCAGTCCAGCGTTTCTCATGATGTACTCTGCATATAAGGTAAATAAGCAAGTGACAATATACAGCCTTGACGTACTCCTTTTCCTATTTGGAACCAGTCTGTTGTTCCATGTCCAGTTCTAACTGTTGCTTCCTGATCTGCATACAGATTTCTCAAGAGGCAGGTCAGGTGGTCTGGTATTCCCATCTCTTTCAGAATTTTCCACAGTTTATTGTGAAGCCATTCATTAAAGAGACAGGAGCTGAGACAGGACTTGGGTGCAGAACTACTGAGGAGAACACCACCCGATCATTTAGGAAGTCCTGCAGGGACAACCCTGTACCTACTCTTAGACCTGTGCCATCAGACAGCTTCCTGCAAGGAAGGTCTCAAGTAGGTGAGGACCTCGTTGTAAGGACAGTGACAGAAGGAAGTGCCCAAGGTCCTGAAAGGAGTGTAATTGAGAAGCTTATGTGAAACTGAGGGTGTCCTCCACTCCCAGAGGGGGCGCCAGAGATTGAGGCACAATCTATGGTGAGGTGCTCACTTCCTCCTAGGTAGTAGCCAGGACTCGCTTCTTGCTAGGCGGCTAAGGAAGGAGAGCGAGTTTGCCTTTGGCGGTGGCGCGTGGCGTCAGGCATGTGAGAATTTCCAGGCTCCAGCAGGAACCTAGTCAAGGTGAGGAGCCTGAATGATGAATGGGAGACACCCCCCCCCCCAAACTCCCAACCTCCCCCACCCCGTGTCGCCTGGCCCTCCNCGCCCCGGGCCTCACCGCCCCCCAACCCCGTGCCTCTCGCCCACAAAGCCCTGACGCTCTGGTGGAGGAAGATTCCTGCCCAGAGGCTCTCCGGGAGGTGAGAACCTTGGTTGAAGTGGGTAGCCCCAGTTCAGAGGTGGAAGAAGATCCTAACAAGGGTCTGAGAGAGGAAATTCAGGTGGAAAGTCCGAACAAGCCCCTGCTTGTTGCTCAGAGGACCCAAGCATGGCGGTCCGGTAGAGGCGAGCCTTCCTTTTCTATATGATAGATTAGGAACTCCACCGCCTTGCCCTGAAGGAATTCGAGGATGCAACTCTTGAGTGAGGTCTAAGGGGACCTCAGCCCCAGAACAGTGAACTGGCACAGGACTTGTGTTTCCGTCAAGCTTGGGAAGACCCGAGCATGGGGATCAGCCTGACTTCTTTGAGGAGGGTCTTGGAGATTGTGAGGGTGTGGATTTTTTTAGGGGAGGGGCCTCAAGGTAGCAAACGAAAGCATTCTAGGGTGGCCAGGAGTTGGGATGAGGACCCTCTGTGAGGACAGAGGGAATTCCTGCCCTGCTGGCAGCCTGGCGTGTGTGTGCAACTGGTGATAGGATGACCGACACTCATTTTCTCTTATGGTATCGCTAGGATAGAATCGTGAAGGCATGAGGGGCGGGGCGGGAGGGGGTGGGGGATTGGCGAGGCAGGAAGGCAGCGCGTGGGGTGGGTGAAAGATTTTATTTATAAGGGGTAGTTTATTCCCCCACAGTAGAAGGATTTCCAGATCTTTCCAGGAGTTGGATGGAGTACAAAAGAATCCATCCCCTATTCTCAGCCTTAGAGACCATGGGAAAGTGGGAGAACCCTCATATGTTACTGGGTTGTTGTCTCAGGAGAGCCTGGCAGGAAGACAGAAATCTCAGACCATGCAAAGGGTCAAAGGAAAGACTGAGAGGACTACCAAGCATTGAATCATTTCAATTCAGTGTAGTCACTCAGTCATGTCTGACTCTTTGTGACCTCATGGACTGCAGCATGCCAGGCTTCCCTGTCCATCACCAACTCCCAGCACTTAATGAAAACTCATGTCCATCGAGGTGGTGATGCCATCCAACCATCTCACCCTCTGCCGTCCCCTTTTCCTCCTGTCATCAATATTTCCCAACATCAGGGTCTTTTCCAATGAATGAGTTCTTCCCATAAGGTGCCCAAAGTATTCAGCTTCAGCATCAGTCCCTCCAGTGAATATTCAGGACTGATTTTCATTAGGTTTGACTCGTTTAATCTCCTTGCAGTCTAAGGGACTCTCAAGAGTCTTCTCCAACACCACGGTTCAAAAGCATCAATTCTTTGGTGCTCAGCTTTCTTTATAGTCCAACTCTCACATCCATACAGTTCAGTTCACTTGCTCAGTCATGTCCGACTCGTTGCGACCCCATGAATCACAGCATGTCAGGCCTCCCTGTCCATTACCAACTGCCGGAGTTCACTGAAACCCATATCCACTGAGTCAGTGATGCCATCCAGCCGTCTCATCCACGGTCGTCCCCTTCTCCTCCTGCCCCCAATCCCTCCCAGCATCAGGGTCTTTTCCAATGAGTCAACTCTTCACATGAAGTGGCCAGTGAGTTTCAGCTTCAGCATCAGTCCTTCCAATGAACACCCAGGACAGGTCTCCTTTAGAATGGACTGGTTGGATCTCCTTGCAGTCCAAGGGACCCTCAAGAGTCTTCTCCAGCACCACAGTTGAAAAGCATCAATTCTTCGGTGCTCAGCTTTCTTCACAGTCCAACTCTCACATCTATACATAACCAATGAAAAACCATAGCCTTGACTAGACGGACCTTTGTTGGCAAAGTAATATCTCTGCTTTTCAATATGCTCTCTAGTTTGGTCATAACTTTCCTTCCAGGGAGTAAGCGTCTTAATTTCATGGCTGCAATCACCATCTGCAGTGATTTCAGAGCCACCCAAAATTAAGTTTGACACTGTTTCCACTGTTTCCCCATCTATCTGCCATGAAGTGATGGGAACAGATGCCATGATCTTTGTTTTCTGATTGTTGAGCTTTAAGCCAACTTTTTCACTCTCTTCTTTTACTGTCGTCAAGAGGCTTTTTAGTTCCTCTTCACTTTCTGCCATAAGGGTGTTGTCATCTGCAAGTCTGTTGTTATCGATATTTTTCCCTGCAACCTTGATTCCAGCTTGTGCTTCTTCCAGTCCAGCGTTTCTAATGATGTACTCTGCACATAAGTTAAATAAGTAGGGTGATAGTATACAGTCTTGACGTACTCCTTTTCATATTTGGAACCAGTCTGTTTTTCCATGTTTAGTTCTAACTGTTGCTCCCTGCCCTGCATATAGATTTCTCAAGAGGCAGGTCAGGTGGTCTGGTATTCCCGTCTCTTTCAGAATTTTCCACAGGTTCTTGTGATCCACACAGTCAAAAGCTTTGGCATAGTTAATAAAGCAGAAATAGATGTTTTTCTGGAACTCTCTTGCTTTTTCCATGATCCAGCGGATGTTGCCAATTTGATGTCTGGTTCTGCTGCCTTTTCTAAAACCAGCTTGAACATCTGGAAGTTCATGGTTAACATACTGCTGAAGCCTGGCTTGCAGGCTTCCTACTGGCAGCCCCTGCTGTCACCCTAGTATACCCCTAGCAGGGTTGGCAGGCTGCATTCTAAGGCCCTAATATCCTCCACAGTTTTCTCAGGGGACAGGCTGATCAAAACAGAAGCCTTGAGAGGTCCCCGACCAGTGCCCCCAAGGACCCTGCAATGGTGGCCTTGGTTAAAGCCAAGGTGGCATCTCCCTGCTGAGGTGCTTACAGCATCGTATTCTCCTTCCTCCAGGTGCCCACGTCTTCTGAGCTCCTGTCTATACTCCTTCCTGCTGTCTCTGACCATGCCTCGAAGTAAGAAGAGTAAGGCCCGTGGTGGTGATAAATGCCCCCAAGCCCAAGGCAAGGCCCAGAGTTGTGGAGGTGCTCAGGCCATAGCAGCAGCAGAAGAGGAGTCCACTACCTCCTCTCTTCAGTGTGAAGGTATTACCCAGAGTCTGCCTGGTGCTGAGTCATGTAGCCCTTCGCAGGAGCCTCAAAGAGTACCGAGCATCGCCACTGCTGCAGTCTTTTCTTACACTAGATCTAGTGAAGCATTTGATGGCCAATATAAGAATAGGGCACTTGCCTATGAGGTCCCACCCTTCACTGAGACCCCAGGAACTGACTGTTTAACCAGGAAACCTAGCTTGTTGGAGCAGTTCCTTCTGTACAAGTATAAAATGAAGCAGCTCATGATGAAGGAAGACATGCTGAAGATTATCCACCAAAGCCACCATGACCGATTTGCTGAGATTCTCAAGAGAGCCTCTGAGCGCATTGAGCTAGTCTTTGCGGTAGATCTGAAGGAAGTCGACTCAGTCGTTCCCTGCTATAATCTGGTCAGCAAATTGAAACTCCCCAACAATGGGAGGGTGCGTGGCGGAAGGGGTTTACCCAAGACTGGTCTCCTGATGAATCTCCTGGGCATGATCTTCCTGAAGGGCAACTGTGCCGCTGAGGAAGACATCTGGAAATACCTGGGTACGATGCGAGTGTATGCTGGAAGAAAGCACTTTATCTTTGGAGAGCCCAGAAAGCTCATCACCAAAGATTTAGTGAGGCTGAAGTATCTGGAGTACCGCCAGGTTGCCAACAGTGATCCTCCACGTTATGAGTTTCTCTGGGGCCCAAAAGCACATCTTGAAACCAGCAAGATGAAGGTCCTGGAATTTTTGGCAAAGGTCAATGATGCTGTTCCCAGTGACTTCCCCACGTATTATGAAGAAGCTTTGCGAGATGAAGAAGAGAAAGCCCAAGGCATGCATGCAGCCAGGCCTGACACTACTGTCAAAGTCAGTACACCTCCCAGGGACGTGCTCAATATTATCATCCCACCCGTAAGGAAGTATGTGAAGTTTTTAACCCCCAGACAGGAAAATATAACATCACAATAGGGATTATATTCTTGGAAATGTGAAAGAATCCCATAGAAAAATAGGATAATGGAATAGAAAACAAGTAAAACATGGTCAATGTTAGCTTTTCTTGTCCTTTTAGTCTTTAGCTTTGTTAAAGTAATTGATCTGTAGTCTGAGTTCCTTAGCTTCTTCAAGAAAGTAAGAGAAATAAATTGTTGTTAAAGTAGACCTTGTGTTTGTTGGCTCTTTTATTCATCAAACGTTGAGAATCTGCTCTTGGGAAGGCTCAACGCTAGTACTGGGGATGCTAATATAAAGAAAACCCAGCCTCTACTCACAGAATTTTAGAGCTTATGAGTTACACTCATATGAGTGAGATACTGAAATATTCTCTATGACATACGTAAAGTAAAAAGCATGGTTGAAGTGGAGGATAGTCCTTATGATGGCCCTGCCTGCCTGGCTGCTCAATCACTTACGTCATGTACGACCCCATGGATGATAGCCCACCATGCCCCTCTGGTACATGGAATTTTCCCAGAAAGAATACTGGAGTGGGTTGCAATGCCCTCCGCCTGGCGATCTTCCCGACCGAGGGATTAAACCCACGTCTCCTGTGCCTCCTGCGTCGCAGGAGGATTCTTTGCCACTGGGTGATGGCTGCTGCTGCTGCTATGTCCCTTCAGTCATGTCCGACTCTGCAACCGCATAGACGGTAGCCCACCAGGCTCCGCCATCCCTGGGATTCTCCAGGCAAGAACATTGGAGTGGGTTGCCATTTCCCTCTCCAATGCATGAAAGTGAAAAGTGAAAGTGAAGTCACTGAGTCGTGTCCAACTCTCAGTAACCCCATGGACTGCAGCCTACCAGGCTCCTCCATCCATGGGGTTTTCCAGGCAAGAGAACTGGAGTGGGGTGCCATCGCCTTCTCCGGGGTGATGGCAGTTAAGTGTAAATTTCCTGAGTAAGGCAGTTTGGGACTTTAGGAAACTATGAGTCCTCAGTGGAATGTAATTTTCATTTCTGCTGTGTGGTGTGGGCTAGTTGAGGTCCTGAAGTGGTGAGTAGAGGCCAAAACTTCAATAGTTGATAGGAAAAATCCTGTATTAATCTGCTCAGGCTGCTGTAACAATACCATAGATAGGGTGGCTTAAACAACAGACATTTATTTTTCAGTTACAGAAGGTGGGAAGTTCACAATCAGTGTGCCAGTGGATTCTGTTCCTGGTGAGAGCTCTCTTTCTGGCTAATGATGGAGAGAGAATTCTGGTCTCTCTTGCTCTTCTTCTAAGATACCTAATTGTGCCATAGGTGCCCCATCCTCATGACCTCATGTAAACCTAATTATCTCCCTAAACTTTCACCTTCAAATACAATTACATGGACACCTTGGGAAGGGGAGGTGGTTAGGGCTTCAACACATGAATTTTGCCAGGGACACAAACATCTAGTCTATAATGGAAAACTGCTGCTACAGATTATTCTGGGATTGTGGGTAAACTATAGAAAAATCTCCACCAGGGGCAGGAAAGGAAGGTGTCCTTTGCTCTCGTTCTAGTGCAGATGAACACTGTGCAAACTAGGTGTTCTACGCACATCATTTCCAGGGAGTTTCTGAAAAATAATGGAGAAGTTCCCCTTAGGTGAGATGCCAAGAAACCACTGTGCTGGCACTGTTTGTCCCAAACTGGGAGAGCCAGGGTCTGATCCATTATAAAGGCATTTTAACTAGGTTATCTTAAGTAGAGTTTGGCAAACTCGTGAGGGATAGCTTTTTTACGAGAGTGTAATGAATGTAAACAGCTGGTTTGGATGCAAGGACACCTGGAAGGGATGGTACAGTTAATCTCCTAGATAGATGACATCTAGGAGCTTGAGCTGTACCCAGCTAGGCACAACAACTCCATACCTAAATTAAATGATAAATGTTCAAATGGGTAAAGTTAGTTTTGCCAGCTAGAGAGACTTTTTGGTTGATTCAGTATTCTTTTTCTAAGAATATTTCATATTTGAAATTTCCTGAATTAAACATTCCAAGGGAGGTAAATGGTATCATCTGCGATCAAAATAATATAAATTACTGCTATTCTTTAAATATTGGCTGATATTTGCTGGTCCTCTTGCCATGTGATTTATATATGGTACACACATTTCAACCATCTTACAAGATAGGGCTTAGCAAACTCAGCGATGAAGAACTCAACAGTTTTCTCAAGTTCACAAGACTGGTTATCAGCAGAGCTGGGAACAGACTCCTGGTCTGAATTTGTCTACAGGCCATACTGTTTCATTCCTCCCTGGGGCAGACCTGTCTCTTAATTCACTAAAAAAGGCCCTTGAAGTTAAAGTGCTAAAAGCAAGTCTACTGAAGGGGAGAGTGAATATGAGAATAGATCAGTATGTGGGAACTGTCCCTGGGTTTCATTTTCCTAGGATCCTACAGAGAGCTAGCTCTGTCCAGAAACTAGTATTTTGTTCAGCTCCAGTTCTTTCCACCATTACAGCATCCTCTCCTCTCCTGATGCCAGACTTCCCCGTTGTGTCCTCCTTCCAGCTCTGGAACCTGACCTCCTGCTGACCAGTTCTCTGCAGCCTCTTCTGAGGGCTACACTCTGCTCTCAGTGGAATTGACAGGCCATAGCTTCTGCTGTCCCTCCCTGCCTTAGAGTATCTCAACTCCCTGGATATCACTTCCTTTATCAGGGTTGTGTACCATCTTTATTTTCCTATTTATGTGGTAATTTGGAGATCATTTTTTCTCTAAATGTCTTTCTGTATCAGTGTCTCTTTCTTCTTTATTTTTTAAATATTGTCTCTTTTAATAGACGGTTTAAATAGCTTCTCAGAACATTTATGAATCAGTTGTTTATACATTTATTGCTGTGTATCAAGTTTGCAAGTAGGAATTTTTATATTTTGTGAATCAGAGTGGGACATTTTGATTTTTATTTTTTGATTCAGAATGGGTAACATGACATTGGAATAGGTGTTACTTTAGAAAAGTAAAGTAAGTCAGTAGAAAAATTGTTGGGATCAAGAAATAGAGCAAAATAAAAGATTGTCACTTCCTGTCTTATCTTTAGTGTGTTGTACAGTAAAAATTAAATGACACATACCTGCATTTGTTCAGCTTAGCTAAGAATTTAGGAGAAATTAAATCTTAATAAAGTAGATAATATGCTCCCGGGCTCATTTATTCCCTCAACACCAATTGGGCATCTGCTCTTTGGAATACACTGTGTTATTTCTGGGTGCTAGGATCTGTGTGTCTAACAGCCGTAATCTTATAATGAAGATGGTAAGATATTATGGTAAACCAGAGGGCAATTAAAAGGAGAGTGAGGGAGTTGAGGTCTAGATAAATGCAATGAAGTGGAAGTTAAGTTTAAATGCTCCAAGCTACGTCCACTTGGGAAATTGCAAGTTCTTCAGACTAAAGTTTAAGTTTAGTTATGTCCTGGGGAGTTTAGTGGGAGTGAGGAATAAAGGTCAGCTCTTTGCAAGATGTATCTCAGAATGGAGAGACTTAAGCTTGGAGCACAATGACACCTTTATCACCAGATATAATGATACTTTTATCATTATGTAATTCCCTTCTTAATCCCTGATACCTTTCTGTGCTCTGAACTCTGCTCTGTCTGTAATTAGTACAGCCATTCCCACTTTATTTGATTAATGTTACCAAGGTATATCCCTCTCTGTTCCTTTACTTTAATCTGTGTGTCTTTGTATTTAAAGTGGGTTTCTTTCTTTAAACAACATATTGTTGGGGTATGGTTTTTGGTCCACACTGATAATCTGTGCCTTTTAATTGGTGATTTTAGACTGTTGATATGCAAAGTAATTATTGATGTGATTGGGTTAATATCTACCATATTTGTTACTGTTTTGTATTTGTGGCCTTTTTTTCCCCTCTTGTTTTTGTTTTATACTCTTTTTGCTCTGTTTGTGGTTTTTAGGCTAATTAGCTTGATTGGGGGAATCATGTCACAATGTACATATATATCAATATCACATTTCACACCTTACATATATGTTATGTTTATTGGTCATTCATATTAATACCTCAATAAAACTGGAAAAAATTAGTTGACCTTTTATGTGATTCCAATTTCTATACTTTAGCATATCAATTATTTTTAAAAATTTATTTTCAGTGGTGGCCCTAATGTTTTTAATACACATTTATACCTAATTCAAGGTCACTTTGCAGTAACCCTCTATTATTTTACGTATAGTGCAAGGAGCTCATAATCACAGAGTAGTCTTAATTATTCCCTCCTGTTCCTGGATTATTTCTCTTATTCATTTTGCTTATACATAGACCATAATTGGACTTCCCAGGTAGTGCTAGTGGTAAAGAACCCACCTGCCAATGCAGGTTAGATGTAAGAGATGCAGGTTCGATCCCTGGGTCGGGAAGATGCCCTGGAGAAGGGCACAGCAATCCACTCCAGTATTCTTGACTGGAGAATCCCATGGACAGAGGAGCCTGGCAGGCTACAGTCTATAGGGTCCAACAGAGTTGGACATGAGTGAAGCAACTTAGCACACATGCAGGCCATAATCATCTTAAACGTTGTTGCAATTATTGTTTTGAACAAACTGATACCTGTTAGATCAATTATGAATGAGAAAAATGTTTTCTTTCACTTCCATTTATTCTACCTCTAATTCTCTTCTCTTTCGGAGGATTCAATATCATCTTCTTTCTTTTTGAAGAATTTCCTTTATTTCTTACGAGGTCGATCTACTAGTAACAAATCTCTTCAATTTTTGTTTGTCTGGGAAAGTCTTTATTTGTTCTTCCCTTTTGGCGGATAATTTTGCAGGATAGAGAATTCCTATATAAATACTCCCCCTTTTTCGGGTTTGTATGCTTTCTGAGGAATAGTCAAATACAACTCTTATCTTTGCTCTTCTACAGATAGGCTGTTTTTCCTCTGGCTTCTTTTAAAATTGATCTTTAGCTTTGATTTTCTGCAGTTTGATGTGTGGGTTTTTTTGTCTGTTGTTTTTTGACATCATCAAGTGGTTCTCTAATTCTCAGCAGACAGTGACTGGGTGTCCTACAAATATAACTCAATTCTGACACTGTCTACCTGGAGAATGCATCACAACCAAGGTTCAGTCCTACAAGACAGTCTATTTCAAATGCCAGTCACAGGTCCCAAGTGGCTACTTGTCCTTCTGACCTACTAGCTACAAAGTTCACAAGTGATTCGCAGTCCTACACCCCTCTTACACTGGACCAGATAGCTATGTGGAATTGGAATTATTTCCCTTCTCCCATATAGAAGGATAGAGAAGGTTAGAGCTGGGTATTTTATTTTTCCCAAGCCAGTTTGGCTCTGATAAAACTTCAATAGATTAGGCTCTGATAATATAATTTCTCCTGAGGGCAGGTTTTGTTAAGGACAGAATGTTCTGGCATATGTCAACTGATTACTTTTTCCTCTCCCTGCAGGAAGCCCAAAGAGATTTTTTTTCAGTCTTAACTGTGAGAATCTGGTAACACTTCTGGATGTAAAATTCACAAAATGTACAGCATTTTTAACTCTCAGCCTTTTCCACAATGAGCTGCCTAGAAATTTCTCAATTATAGTTTAGATTTTCCTACCCTGGCACTGGTTCCCATTGAGGTTTCTGTTTGTTAAGTTCTGATTCTCTGTATTGACCTAAGAGCCCTTCCAATTAGAGGGGCAGCAGTTTTCTCTGTGGTCTCACCTCTCTGGCTGATGTAACAAGATTTATTGAATTTTTTCAGCTTTTTATTTTTGTCAAGATGGAATGACAACTTCTAAGTTCCTCACATGCCAGAGAGGAAACTGTAACTTTATTATTTCAATTATTCTTTCTGCCCCTTTCTCTACTCTGAGACTCTTTATTATACGTATGATTTCATAACTGGTGATGTTCCACAAGTCTCTTAGGAATTGCTCATTTTCCTTATTTATATTACATTCTGTTCCTCAGATTATATAATCTCAATTGACCTGTCTTCTGGTGAGTCTTTCTTTGGCCTGCCCAAATCCCCTACTGAATCCCGCTAATGTATTTTTTATTTCTCTTACTGTACTTTTCAACTCCAGAGTTTCTATTTTGTTCATTTGAATAATTTTTAAATCTTGGTTGATAGTCTTTATTGGGGACACGCATTTCTTAGTTTCCTTTAGTTCTTTGTACGTGGTTTCCCTTACCTCTTTGGTAATATAAATGGCTGTTTTAAGGTCTTTGTTTAGTAAGTCCAATATCTGGGCTTCCTCCTGTACAGTTTCTATTAATCTCCTTTTTCTCTACTTTTTTCCATTGCATACCTCATGATTTTTTCTTGAAAACTATACATTTTGAATATTATAATGTGTTAACCTTGAAATCAAATTCTTCCCTGGTGGCTTAGAGGTGAAAACGTCTGCCTGCAATGCAGGAGACCTGGGTTCGATCCCTGGGTCGGGAAGATCCCCTGGAGAAGGACATGGTAACCCACTCCAGTATTCTTGCCTGGAGAATCCCATGGATGGAGGAGCTTGGTGGGCTACAGTCCATGGGGTCGCAAAGAGTTGGACACGACTGAGCGACTTCACTTCCCCCATTCATGGCTTATTTTTGCCTCTTCTTGTGGTTTCTGTTTGTTGGCTTCATTAATTTTCTGAACTCACTTTTTAAGATTCCTTGTAATGAGTGGTCACTAACTCTGTTCAATTAGTTGATTGATCAGCTAGTGACTTGACAGAGATTTCTTAATGCCTGAAGTAAAAAATATAAATCACCTCCATTCTTTGCAGATGGGCTTTATGTGTTTGTGTTGGAGCATGCCTTCTACAATCAGTTGGGCAGTTTGCAACTTTGCTTATACTTTTGCTTGCACAGAGGCTAACTGTGAGCCTTAGGTAAGAGACTAGGGCCTTTCAGGTATAGTTTTTTAGCATTACCTAGGTCTGAGCATTCATATGATACTCCAGATTCTCAGAAATATA
Organism: Redunca redunca; assembly: GCA_006410935.1. Lineage (NCBI taxonomy): Eukaryota > Metazoa > Chordata > Mammalia > Artiodactyla > Bovidae > Redunca > Redunca redunca. The sequence continues at coordinate 56,446 of SJYQ01002436.1, forward strand.
TAGTAGCTTTAGAAAGCTCCTTTCCCCCAAAATGTCTCATTGTTTACCTTTCTTCCCATGCCTTTGGGTTTGTCTATGATTTGTTCCACCTGTTATCTTTCAGGCACCAGTGGCTTATACACTTAAGTCTAAATATTTCTGATAAACATTTTGCAGTAAAATGCTTCTTCCCTGGGAGAGTTTAGAAAAATAAAGGAGTCCTTTGAACGCATCCTTCAGGGAGCCATTGGATAGGCCAAAGCAACTACACTTCCCTCAGAACAGGCCTCTTTGCCCTCTCTAAAATAAGGAACCCAGATCTGGAAAATTGTCTCCCTTCCTTAAGGGCAGTACTCATTGGAGGAGCCAGGTAAGAGGTAGGTGAAAATTCCATGAAGTTTGCTTATCAAGATTCAGGCTCCCCCCTTTTTTTGCTAGTCAATGATTTTATCTTTTTTTTTCATAGTTGATTTACAACATTGCTCAATGTTGTGGTTTCTGCTCTATAGCAAAATGATGCAGTGATACATATATATACATATATATATACATACACATACATATTCTTTTCCATTATGGATTATTATAGGATATTGAATGTAGTTCCCTGTGCTATAATGGTAGGACCTTGTTGTTTACCTATTTTATATATAGTAGTGTGTATCTGCTAATCCCCAAATCCTAATTTATCCCTCACCTACCCCTATCCCATTTGGTAAACATAAGTCTGTTTTCTGTGTCTGTGAGTTTGTTTTCATTTTGTAAATAACCTCATTTGTGTCATATTTTAGATTCCATATATCAGTGATATTATATGGCAATTGTCTCTCTTTCAAACTTATTTCATTAAGCACGATAATCTCTAGGCCATCCATGTTCGTACTAATGGAATTATTCATTCTTTTTTTAATGATTATGTAATTCCCTTCTTAATATTATAAATTGGATCCACAGTTGCATAGCCTAAAGAATGATGAAATCGTTAATTTTCCTTGGAAGGCTTTGGATACACTCACAGTGTGACCACAGACAGGTTATGTAAATAAAGTAACATATCCACAATGTCACATGCATAATTATTGGAAAATAAATATGTTAAAAGAATAATTTCAAAAAATGGAAATATATCAACTATTTTGGCATGCTGGGCTTATGCATGCAGGTCAGAAAATAAAATAGTAATACTCATTCCTACAAAGATGCATACAGTGAATACTGACAAGAGATCCCTGAGAATTAATATGTACAACTGCTTTCACTGCATGAAAAGAAGTTTGTAAAAATTGAAATTTAACCCATAATGCTAAAATACTACATGGGTCCAAGGCACCTGCTATCATGAATATTGATTTGATGCAATATTTGGAAATTTAGAAGTTTGGCATATAAGTATTATGAGATAATGTACATTACAGCAACTTTTTAAACAAAAGAAAACCTTACTGTGACTATTTCATGATATGGTCCAATTGTGTATAAAATTTGTTCTAGAAAACCAAAGAATGTTTTTGGAACAATGTGTAAAACAGAAGCTAAAATTTCCTCCTTTGCTTGTCAGTCATGTGACTATACTTATTAAATAGTCTTTCCAACTCTCCAATACTTTAGTTTTTACAGATGGAGTTATTCATTTTGCAAAGAAGAGATAACTCATTTCTTGATTTTCTGTTTGTCTAGCATAAATTATATGTCGTGAGGGGAGGGGGATTCTTAAACTGCAGCAAACTAAGTAAATTTCTTAACAAAATCTTTAAAATAAAATGCCACACTATGCTTTGCAAGATAAAAGTACTATATTATATAACTTATTTTTGTCAAACCATACCAAACACAGAGCACAAATTTATGTGGATTAAAATGATTATACTTACCTATAACTGAGGGACAATTTTAATCCTAGTACCAACTCATACCAGTCAGAGTGGCCATCATTAAAATGACTACAAATAGCAAATGCCTGAAAGAGTGTGGAGAAAAGGGGCCGTCCCACACTGTTGGTAGGAATATAAGTTGGTACAGTCACTATGGAAAACAGTATGGAGTTTCCTCAGAAAACTAAAAGTAGAATTACCATATACTCCAGCAGTCTCACTCCTGGGAATATCCCAGGACAAAACTATAATTCTAAGAGATATATACCCCCCTATGTTTGTAGCAGCACTATTCACAATAGCTAAAACATGGAAACAACTGAAATGCCCATCAACAAGGGAACAGATAAAGAAAAGGTGGTACACATATACATTGGAATACTGCTCAGTCGTAAAAAATAAAAGTAAAAAAATTAAAAATAAAGTAAAAAAAGCCAAAAAATAAAAATAACTGGAAAACTCACAGTAAAGGGGTTGCGGAGGGTCCAGAGGGGTTCCTGAATCTAATTAGGGGAATCTTTCAGATCCATGACCTCACCAGGCTAATATCCAGAGCCTCCTCAATGTACTCCTAACAGGGAAGAAAAAGCCATGGTCTTTTCAAAAGCCTGAGATGAAGCAGAGAAAGAGAACAGAACAGAAACAATGCACATGGTGCTATTTTCAGACTGGGGGATCAAGGGCTCCCAGATAATGGACCCAACTGGGACCACCGAGACAAAGGAGAAGGGAGTGGAAGACAGAGGCTGACCCGTTATATAATTATGATCCTAAACAGAATCCAGGAAGCAGAAAAGAAACCCAGCAAGTGGAATAAGATACAGGAAATTGATCAGAGCCAACCGAAAACCCTTTGGCATTCCTAGAGCCTCAGGGGATGCCTCTGAATCTATGCTATTGATGACTGAGTCCTTGGAAGGAAAGGCAATCCTGAGGTGCTATTTCTCATTTCCCAAAGTGCTTCAACATTAGGCATAAATTTCAGAAAGTGGAAATAGAACCAGATAGCCCCACTTTCCATCTGGTCAAGGTTGCCTACCAGGTATTTAATAAACAAGATACAGAGGAGGAAATGGAGAAAGAAATGGCAACCCACTCCAGTGTTCTTGCCTGGAGAATCCCAGGGACAGAGGAGCCTGGTGGGCTGCCGTCTATGGGGTCGCACAGAGTCAGACACGACTGAAGCGACTTAGCAGCAGCAGCAGCAGCAGAGGAGAAAAAGTCAGAGGCTAAAAAGGCCCAGAGACCCACCAACTGGCTATTGCTCTCTGATGTCAGTCAGCACGAGAATTTGGACTCACTGCCCATGGAGACTTCTCTGGTGAGTGACCCCAGGCCCCATGGAAAGATACAAAGCCGAGGATACTGGGACCCAATAAGTGCACCATAGTTAAACAGGAGGGACATTGGAAGAGAGACTGCCTGAAGGGGGATAGAAATCGCATATCCGTCACTACCCCGGAAGGCAGACTGTCCAAGTAGAAAAAGGATGACAGGGCCTAAGCTGGCACTCCAGCTGACCCTGAGGAGCCCTGACTGACTTCAGACAGAGTGGGGAAGGCTGTTGAATTCTTAGTCAGCACCAGTGCCACTTACTCAGTTCTGAACACCAGATCATGCAAACTCAATTCACAAGAGTTGTAAAATTATGAGAGTATCAGGGAAGGCCCAAGAATGGATATTCACAGAATCATTTGAATATAAATTGGGTGAACACACACTTATCCATTCCTTTCTGTGCGTCCCTGAATGCTCTATACCCTGCTAGGAAGAGAGATCTTATACAGATTGGGGGCTACTATCCACCTAGAGGGAGACAAATTGGAGTCTGGGGTCCCCTTACAAAAAGGGTGCATGATCACAGTGTCAATGGCTGAGATATACCTCCCCGGACAGAGCAAGTTGATCTTTCCAGAGTTATCCTGAGGTATGGGCCCAGGGATGGGTGGAACAAACTGTAGGAGCCAGTGCCATGACAGTCTGTCTAAAACCTGGACATACATGTCCCAGTAGAAAACAGTATCCTCTTCCCCCGGGAGGCCTTGTTGGGCATAGCCCCTGTTATACAGGGCCTAAGTGATCAGGGCCATATCAGGCCATGACAATCAGCCTGTAATACCTCCATTCTTCCTATAGTTACAAGTGACAAGTGTTAGTTGCTCAGTTGTGTCTGACTCTTTGTCACCCCATGGACTATAGCCCATCAGGCTCCTCTGTCCATGGGGTTCTCCAGGCAACAATACTGGAGTGCCATTCCCTTTTCCAGGGGATCTTCCTGACCTAGGGATCAAACCCAGGTCTTTTCCATCACAGGCAGATTCTTTATCAACTGAGCCACCAGGAAAGCCTCCGTTCTCCCTATAAAGAAATCCAATAAGGAATACTGGATGGTACAGAGCCTCAGGGCAGTCAGTGGAACCCCTGAGGATATACATCCAGTAGTCCCTAAAACCTGTACCTTGGTGGCTACTCTATTGTCCCCCAGGACTTGGTATTCTGTACTGGATTTAAAAGATGACTTCTTCTGCATTCCACTAGCTCTAGAGTCACAAGAAATTTCTTCTCGTGAGTGGCAGGATCCAAAAGCACAACAGAAACATACTAGAGACTGAGAATGGATCAAGTTGGCAGAGTAGAATATGGAACTCACCTCCCCCCACAAACACATCAAAAATACATCTACATGTGGAACAATTCTCACATAAAACTAACCAGAAGCTGGCAGAACTTCTATACAACCGAAGATTATAGGCTAGAAATATTTCCACGTAACCAGGTAGGACAGAAAAAATGTATAGGGTCAGGCCTTCCCTCCCTGGCAGGATCTGAAAGGAAAAGAAGAGGACCCTGACCATGGGAGGCAAGTGTGTCAAGCCACAGACTGGACATCCTGTGCAGAGGAGACAAGCCCCTCTGATGGCTGGGAAATTTATTGGGATAGGTAGAGAGTCTGGAGAAGCCTAGATTCTTCTCACAAGGAGTGCACACCTGCTAGCTTGTTAACAATCGGCAGAGAGCTAGTAGGACCTACTTAAACTTCAAAGGTTTGCACAGCAGAGGAAACCATCAATGAAATATAAAGACAGCATACAGAATGGGAGAAAAATATTGGGTTGGCCAAAAAGTTCATTCAGGGTTTCCGTCCCATCTTATGAAAAATCTGAACGAACTTCTCGGTCAACTCAATATTTGCAAATGAAGCAACTGACAAAGGCTTAAGTTTCAAAATATGCAAAGGGCTCATACAAATCAACATCAATAAAACAACCCAATCAAAAAATGGGAGAAGACCTAAATAGACATTTCTCCAAAGAAGACATATAGATGGCCAACAGCCACAGGAAAAAAGATGTTCAACGTTGTTAATTATTAGAGAAATGCAGATAAAAAAATGAGATTCATCTTGTACCATTCTGAATGGCTATAATAAAAAACAAATCTACAAGTAATAAATGCTGGAGATGGTGTGGGGTAAAGGGAACCTTGCTACACTGTTGGTGAGAATATAAATTGGTATAGCCGCTATAGAAAACAGCATGCAGATTCCTTTAAAACCTGAAAATAAAGCTACCATACAATCCAGCAATTCCACTCCCAGGTAAATATCTGGAAAAACAAACGTTTTAATTTGAAAAGATTAATGCACCCCCATGTTCATATCAGTTCAGTTCACTTCAGTCGCTCAGTCGTGTCTATTTGTGACCCCATGAATTGCAGCACGCCGGTCCTCCTTGTCCATCACCAGCTCCCAGAGTTCACCCAAACTCAAATCCATCAAGTCAGTGATGCCATCCAGCCATGTCATCTTTTGTTGTCCCCTTCTCTTCCTGCCCCCAATCCCTCACAGCATCAGGGTACTTTCCAATGAGTCAACTCTTCACATGTGGTGGCCAAAGTATTGGAGTTTCAGCTTTAGCATCAGTCCTTCCAATGAACACCCAGGACTGATCTCCTTTAGGATGGACTGGTCGGACCTCCTTGCACTCCAAGGGACTCTCAAGAATCTTCTCCAACACCACAGTTCAAAAACGTCAATTCTTTGGCACTCAGCTTTCTTCATAGTTCAACTCTCATATCCATACCTGACCACTGGAAAAACTATACCCTTGAATAGACAGACTTTTGTTGGCAAAGTAACGTCTCTGCTTTTCAATATGCTATCTAGGTTGGTCATAACTTTCCTTCCAAGGAGTGAGCATCTTTTAGTGTCATGGCTGCAATCACCATCTGCAGTGATTTTGGAACCCCCCAAAATAAAGTCTGACACTGTTTCCACTGTTTCCCCATCCATTTCCCATGAAGAGATGGGACCAGATTCCATGATCTTAGTTTTCTGAATGTTGAGCTTTAAGCCAACTTTTTCACTCTCCTCTTTCACTTTCATCAAGAGGCTTTTTAGTTCCTCTTCACTTTCTGCCATAAGGGTGGTGTCATCTGCATATCGGAAGCTATTGATATTTCTCCTGGCAATCTTGATTCCAGCTTGTGCTTCAGCACTATTTCAATAGCCAAGATATGGAAACAATCCAAGTGTCCCTCAACAGATGATTGAGTTAAGAAGATACACACACACACACACACACACTGGAATATAACTCAGCTATAAAAAATAAAATATTGTTATTTGCATCAAAATAAATGGATCTAGAGAATATTTTGCTCAAGGCAGCAAGTCAGAGAAAAACAAATAGTATATGATATCACTTATATGTGGACTCTAAAAAAATAATATAAATGAATGTATGTACAAAACAGTAGTCAACTTATAGAAAACAAACTTAAGGTTACCAAAGGGGTCGGGGGAGGAACAAATGACGATATGGGATCAATAGATACAAATTACTAGACATAAAACAGATGAACAATAAGAAGTTATATATACATTAATAACCCAAGGAATAGTACCTAATATCTTACAATGCTCTATAATGGAACATAATCTGCAAAGAAAGCCCTGAGTCACTTTGCTGTACAACTGAAACCGACACAGTATTATAAATCAACTCTATTTCAATTAACAACAACAACAACAAATCCCCAAAAAAGGAATTCTCTGGTGGTCCAGTGGTTAGGACTCCATGCTGACACAGCCGAGGGCCTGGGTTCAATCCTTGACTGGGGAACTAAGATCCCATAAGGCATATGGCAAAGCCAAAATGAACAGACAAACAAAAAACAGTACTGCTGGATGGTTCTGCTCCCAATCTCCAAAGGGGAAGAAAAAAAAACTGCCCCACCATTTTGGGGAAACTTTAGCTGAAGACCTTAAAGAAACCTCCTCTGGTATGTAGAGGATACTCTAACCACGAGCCCTAAGGTGGGTGTCTGGTCCCATCCCTTCATAGAAATTGATGGGGAAACAGTGGCTGACTTTATTTTTCTGGGCTCCAAAATCACTGCAGATGGTGATTGCAACCATGAAATTAAAAGATGCTTACTCCTTGGAAGGAAAGCTATGACCAACCTAGACAGCATATTAAAAAGCAGAGACATTACTTTGTCAACAAAGGTCCGTCTAGTCAAGGCTATGGTTTTTCCAGTGGTCAGGTATGGATGTGAGAGTTGTACTATAAAGAAAGCTGAGCGCCGAAGAACTGATGGTTTTGAACTGTGGTGTTGGAGAAGACTCTTGAGAGTCCCTTGGACTGCAAGGAGATCCAACCAGTCTATCCTAAAGGAGTTCAGTCCTGAGTGTTCATTGGAAGGACTGATGTTGAAGCTGAAACTCCAATCCTTTGGCCACCTGATGCGAAGAGCTGACTCATTGGAAAAAGACCCGACTCATTGGAAAAAGACCCTGATGCTGGGAAAGACTGAGGGGAGAAGGGGGACGATAGAGGATAAGATGGTTGGATGGCATCACCAACTCAATGGACATGGGTTTGGGTGGACTCCGGGAGTTAGTAATGGACAGGGAGGCCTGGCATGCTGCGGTTCTCGGGGTCGCAGACAGTCAGACTGAGTGACTGAACTGAACTGAGCCCTACGAAGGAGGCCTCTGACAAAAATCACTGTAGCCACCCTAAACCACCTAGCTGATAAAGGATATAGCTGTCCAAGAAAATAATCACATACCACAAACTAGGATGAACTACCCAGGCTTCATCCTCACAGGTCAGAGAAGCCCACCCCAGGAAAGGAAAGAAGCCATCTGCAGCCTCACTCCTCCTAAAGCTAGAAAACTGCTAAGGGGTCTCCCGAGGATGGCCACGTTTTCCCACAACTGGGTTCCTACCTATGGTCTAATAGCTAGTCCTCAATATGAAAAATTGAAAGGAAAGGATGATGATCTTTTGAATGTGATTCAGAATGCAATTCAGAACGTGAAGGGGCCTTTTAAGAAGTGAAAAAGCCATCATTTTAGGCCACTTCCCTGGCTCTCCCAGATTTAGCTAAACCCTTCACCTTCACATTTATAAGAGAAGGGGAATTGCCATTGAGGTATTTTAGCTTATAAACTGGGACACCTTACTAAGGTGGTTGCTTATTCTTTAAACAATTAGATCAAACCATTAAGGGATGGCCTCCTAGTCTGCTAGCAACTACTACAACCCTGCTAAAGGAAGCGAAAAGTTAAAGTTTGGTCAGCCAATCTCTATACGGACTCCATACAGGCTTTTGTTAATTTCTAAGGGAATAGAACGGTATGTCCCAGAATGTCTATTCAAGCTCAGGCTCTGCTTTTAGACAACGCAGTGGCTACCATAAAAACCTGTCACAAACTACATTCTGCCACCCTGCTACCCACAGAAATGGGGTCCCTGGAGCATGACTATATAGAAATCATAGACATGATCTATTCCAGTCACCCAAACCTAGGAAGTGAGCCTCTCCCAAATGCCAAAGAGGAATGGTTCACAGACAGCAGGAATTTTAGGAGAGAGAATAAAAAAGCTGGTGAGATATGCAGTCACCTCCCAGACCCAAGTCACAGAGGCACAAAACCTACTGCTACAGATTTCTGCCCCCAAAATGGAGCTGATAGAGAGCCTTAGAGCTTGGAACAGGGAAGATCTTAAATGTTTACACAGATTCCCAGTATTTGCATGCTATCCTTCACACACACAGGGCTATTTGGAAAGAAAGAGATATGTTTACTGCAGAGAACAGACTGATGAATCACGGCTTAAGCATACTGAAACTCTTAGAAGCAGTACAGTTTCCCCATAATGTGGCAGTGATTTACTCTAGGGGTCACCAAAAGGGGGTGCAGAGTTAATAAAGGGAAACAACAAGGCCAAGGCAGATGCAGCTGCAAGAAGTACACCCCTGGACTAGTAACTTAGCAATTACCTTCTTATGTAAGAGGCCAAGTCCATTCAATTACTACCCAGTCTATACAAAGGAAGAATTAGACAAAGCCCCCAAATGGAACTTCATTATAGATCTAGAAACCCATGGGTGGCTAGTTAATAAACATAAGATAGTCCTTTTTCCAAACTGCATGTGTCATGCCATCAGGGAGGGTCGTCAAGGAATTCACTATGGGAAGGAAGCCTTATACAATTGATCAGTTGAAGTCATGGTAACTCTTGGCATGGAAAGTATTAATATACTCAGTGGGAGAGCTGAGACATGCCTCATCTGCACAATAAACAACTCCAACACCCGTCTCCCCAGAAGCTCCCAGATAAGGTCCATGGGAACCAGGGGGACATATCCTGGAGAACACTGGAGGTTTGATTTCACTGGCATGCCGAGAGTCCCGAGCAATTTCAGGTATCTCCTGGTGCTGGTAGACACATTTTCTGGGTAGATAGAAGCATTCCCTGCTAGAACTGAAATGGCAGCTGAAGGGCCTAATGCATTACTACAAGAAATAATCCTTAGATTTTTGCTCCCAGGATCCCTACAAAGTGATAATGGTTCAGAATTTGTGTCTCAAATGACAAAGGGCCTTGATCATAAAATGTACCTTGCACTCAGCCTCAAGACCCCAATCAGTGGGGAAAGCAGAGGTCCAATCAGACCTTGACATAGGCCGTAGCCACGTTATGTCAGGAAACTCAAGAAAATTGGATTAAGTTGCTTCCAATGACCCTTCTCCCAGTGCCATTATTAGTTGAAGGGATAAGCTACAGTTAAGTGTATTTGAACTCATGTATAGGAGGCTTCCCCTGTGGCTCAGCTGGCAAAGAANATGTCAGGAAACTCAAGAAAATTGGATTAAGTTGCTTCCAATGACCCTTCTCCCAGTGCCATTATCAGTTGAAGGGATGAGCTTCAGTTAAGTGTATTTGAACTCATGTATAGGAGGCTTCCCCTGTGGCTCAGCTGGCAAAGAACTTGTCTGCCACGTGGGAGACCTGGGTTTGATCCCTGGGTTGGGAAGATCCCCTGGAGAAGGGAAAGGCTACTCACTCCAGTATTCTGGCCTGGAGAATTCCATAGATTGTATAGTCCCTGGGGTGACAAAGAGTCGCACACAAGTGAGCGGCTTTCACTCACTCATAGTAGAGCCATTCCCCAAGCCCAAGGGAAGGAATGGACTTGAAATGGAACAGCCCAAGTGTGCCCTCCAGGTGGGAGAAACCATGAAAGCTCTCATGGAATATGGTAACCATATGCTGACCACATCCACCAACCCGGGCCTGCGCCCTGTCCAGCCAGGAGACTGGGTGAACCTAAACACTGGGAAAACCTGCAGCTGCAAACCAACTCACTCTTGAGAAGAACAGACACTACTCGGTGATCCTAACCACCCATTACACCCTGAAGTTGCAGGGCTCACTCTGTGGGGACTTTGCATTTGAGTGAAGAGGCCCCCCAGCCCCAACCTGGGGCAACGACACCCCCTGACGACTCGTGTGGCCCTCTCTCTGACCTGAAGCTTCTCTGCAGAAAACCCACAAAAGCATGAACAGGGAGACTCAGGCCACAGTGGTGAGCCTCGACACCAAGGCACAGTTTTGCCTTCGGGCAAGAGAACTGGAGACCTTCATTTTTAGGAAACCTTGGCCATGTGCCCATTGTTCTCTTGCTGAAATTTGGCCATGCCTCTTAAATTGGGCATCGCTCAGAGCTATGAACATTTGGGGCTGAGCTGAAGGAACTGAAGCGGTAGGAGAAGTTCTGTTCCTCCAGCCGCACTCAGGACGATGGCCACACGTAGCAGGGAGCAGTGACACAGGACAGACTTGACTGGTGCCCCTCAGCGCCCTTCGAGCACCACGAGCAGGATGAAAGGCAGTTTCACCTGCACAGCCCATGAACAAAGCACAGGAAATGAAAATAAATTCCGAGTAACAAAGTCTAACCTTTTCCTTTGCTTTTGTGCTTAGCCTAGTTCCGCTCGCTCATAGGGGGCCATGTGCAGAGCCCTTCCACCTGGCTCCTCAGACCTGGGTGGCCAGGGAGAAAGGGCTGCTCCGACATCTCAGCTCTGCAGGCCTCATGCAGGACCGACACTGTCGCTGAAGATGGCCACGGCCGTCGTGCAGAGACGATGCATCCAGCACTGAGATCTGAAGTGCACCCGTGGCCGTTCCCACCTCGCCAGAACTCCTCTCTCAGCCCACTCAACCGAGGAGATCCCTATGAAGCAGCCATCTCAGGTGGCCTCACCCTGCAGCGGCTTGAAGCTGGGCATCAGTTCCAGATCAGAAATTGAGGCAGAATCTAGGCGGTGAGGGCACCGAATCTAGCCGCTAGACTAGCGGTCAGGGTCAAGGCTTTGGCCCTTCACCTTTCGGAAAAGAATTCCCACATAAGATGGGAAGTGTAGGGTAAGGGAGTTAGTTAGAGAAGGCGAGGTTTGGAAAAAGGACGAGACCCCACTTTACAGGAACAGATCACCTTTAACGAGGTGAGAAGGGGCATCAGTCAGATTAGTAAGCTGCTGCACTAACCCAAGAAAAGAGTAAGTATATATAGGCATATATATGTGGAAATCTACTGTCTTAAGGGGCCTGTTCTTCCCCAAGGTTGTTCGGAGTAGTTATCTCTTAAAGGCTGGGGCAAGGAATTCTGGAGGTCAGCCAGAGGCTGTGACCAGCTGGGAGCTGGGCCTTATCAACCTTAATGTCCATTTTTTCCTTCGGGTGAGAGAGTTCTTTGTTTTGCATAGAATGGTAGGGAGGACCTGGAGGGGAGTTTTAACTCTAGGCTATTTTGAGCCCTGTAACTTTCCTTCAGGAAGTATTGAGACATGTGTTTATTAGGAAAAAAAAGAGTGCAGTACAGTGTGGATAGACACACAGGCGGACCCAGAGAGAGTCTCGCCTCCATGGTAATTTGAATCAGCTTTATGGGGCATTGCTGCTGGGTTTCCTTTGGCCAAGCATTTTTATTTGTCTGGTTCTGAGTCCATATTGGGTATATCTCAGGATCCCCCCAGGTGTACATGCACGTCACTCAGCCAAGATGAATTCCCCTGAAGAGGCCTGTGGGTAGGTAGACTTACCATCATTCACCTTTTGATCTCTAAGGAGCTTTCTAAACAGGAGGGTTTCCTTGACTTTGAGAATGAGACATGTGCGGTTTTTTTTCTCTCTGAGCAGGGCTCAGCTTCCTCTCTTGATTGTCCTGCTATTCTTGTCTTGTGATATGGGACCACAGGGAACGAAATTCCAATTGCTTTACCCTGGGCGGGGGATGGGGCGGTCTTGCTTCATGCCCACCACCTGTCCAGGAGAGCATGGATGGACTCTAGAGCATGAACTCAGCCATCTCCATTCTTTGTTCAAAAATAAAACTTTCTTTTCTTTAGAACCAAACAGTCTTGTTCTACCCGAGTGACACTGGGCAGGAGGACCCTTGTTGGGCACCGATTTGGGCTTGTCCATAACAGTATCTGCAAAGAATGTGGGCAAGGTGTGGTGGGAGAAACTCTAGGCAGCACCTAGAGATCAGAGCCCACTCTGTGTTCCACGGTTTCTGCCTGGCCCAGCAAATACTTGTTTACCAATCATTTGCTTTTCCATGTCCATTTCAGTGCCTTCCTTCCTTTTCAATCTCAAACTACTGTCCTCAACTTCCTCTTCTGTCTTTAGCTGTAGATGGTATGGAAGGTGAGGATTTTGGCCAGTTTGGTGAGTTATTCAGCTCTCTTCAGTCTCTCTCATGTATGCTCCTGCTGTTGCTAAGTCGCTTCAGTTGTGTCCGACTCTGTGTGACCCCATAGACGGCAGCCCACCAGGCTCCCCCGTCCCTGGGGTTCTCCAGGCAAGAGTACTGGAGTGGGTTGCCATTGCCTTCTCCACTCATGTATACATGTTATTAAACTTTTGTTTGATTTTCTCCCATTTATCTGTTTCATGTCAATTTTATTCTTAGATAAGCCAGGAGAACCTAGATGGGTGGAGGACAACTTCTACTTCCCCACCACCTTCATTATAACGTTTGTTATTTTTGTTGCATATCACTAAAGTCTGTATCCAAAAATAACTACCAGTAATAGATCATATTCAAAGGTGATATAAAATTCATCTTGAACACTCTCAAATATTCAGTAAGAATAATTTGATCTCTTTCTGTAAATGTTTTCCAAAAAGTATTCCTTTTGATTCTGATTTGTACATTCTCGTTAATGTATAAGTATACGGGCCCAAGTACAATTGTGATTAATCTTTATATTTTTCATTCTGTGCCCTTTTATGGTTTGCAATCTCAAGCCTGCTCATAAAATATTTTTCTTCGCAACATACACCATGTATTTTGGCTTTATTTCCAAGCAAAGTCTTCCGATCCAAGTGTCTTTTACCTTGTCACTGTCAGCCAGTTGTGGTCTCGGTAGACTTGGTCTTGTTTGACACAGTTCTACTATTAGCTTAGGTTACTTTCTGAATCAGAAGTGTGAAGAGTACCTTCTGTTCTTTTACATTCTCCCTAATATAAATATTAAAATTATTATATTCAAAATAAAAGGACAAAATCTGCTCTTTACCAATAAATACATAAAGTTGACAGATGATTTTATCAGCATCTTAACTCTTCTGGGTTTGATGAATTATTTGAAGCAGAAACATCAATTATGTTTCTTGTCATAAAACTATTAAGAATGGCTGACTCTCACCAGCATTGACCAATGAATACTAGATTCTCAGAGGCCTCTGATTTCATGATCAGCACCTGTTTAGCACTCTATAAGGAATCCTAATCAAATAACAATTTCCAAATGAAAATAGTCATGTTATATATATATGTGTGTGTGTGTGTGTGTGTGTGTGTGTGTGTGTGTACGTATGTACATGTGTGTATATGTATGCATATATTTTGGAGAAGGCAATGGCAAGCCACTCCAGTACTCTTGCCTGGAAAACCCCATGGATGGAGGAGCCTGGTGGGCTGCAGTCCATGGGGTAGCTAGGAGTCGGACACGACTGAACAACTTCAATTTCACTTTTCACTTTCATGCATTGGAGAAGGAAATGGCAACCCACTCCAGTGTTTTTGCCTGGAGAATCCCAGGGACGGAGGAGCCTGGTGGGCTGCCGTCTATGGGGTCGCACAGAGTTGGACACAACTGAAGCGACTTAGCAGCAGCAGCAGCAGCAGCAGCAGCATGCATATATTTTAAGCAGAAAGTGTCAAAAGATTGGAATTAAGCTGATAATAATTTTACTGTTCTTATTGTATATCAGAGGTCCCATTAAGTTAGATCATATGTTTTGATGCTGTTGTTCTTTAGTGGCTCAATCATGTCTGACTCTTAGATTATATTTACTGATCAAGAAAATGCCCAATTTTCATAGACTGCAAACATTAAAATAATTACTTAAATTCACTATTGTTCATAGAAAATAACTCACATGGTTGATACTATATTTCACTCTAGATGGATATTTTCCATAATTACTTTAAAAATTACCTTGTTTCCTCTGATATATTGTATTTAAAAATGTACATGTAGTTATGGTACATTCAAATTAAAACTATTTGATTATTAATGCATAGATAAAATGGAACAGAATTAAATGAACATATAGTTGAAAAGAGAATGGAGAAAAAATAAAATAATTCAGAGGATAAAACTATGATAGTAAAAACAAAACTCCCTAGGAGTTGTGAATAGCAGTGTTGGCAAAGGAGGAATTTCCCTCTAGGTTCTTCCGGTTGGTCTAAGAATTAGATTGACATGAGACAGATTAACAGGAGAAAATCAAACACAAGTTTAATAGCATGTATATATGTGAGAGACCCAGGAGAACTAACTTGCCAAATTGGCCAAAACCCTCACCTTGAATATGATCTTTAGCTAAAGACAAAAGAGGATGTTGCAGGTTGTGGTTTGGGACTTCAGAGGAAAGTGAAAGTGAAGTCGCTCAGTCCTGTCGGACTGTCTGCGACCCCATGGACTGTAGCCTACCATGCCCTTCCCTCCATGGGATTCTCCAGGCAAGAGGGGAGGAAGGCCATTGACATGGAGATGGAAAAGCAAGTCTCTAGTAAACCAGTGTTTGCTGGGCCAAGCAGAGACCATGGAACACAGAGTGGACTCTGATCTCCAGGCCCACCCTAGAGTTTCCCCCACCACATCTTGCACATATTATCTGCAGAGATCTCTGGTGATAGCTCTACTCTGGGAACAGATCCACAATCTAAACGATTTTAGGCAGTTAGGTGGAAGGTCAAAGTCTCTTCCTTAATCTTTTGTGCCTTGATTGTTTTAAGCTAAAAATAATTCGCATATTAAAGAGACATTTTGCAATGGCAAGTTTTGCTTCCCTACAAGTAGCAAGGCAGAGAATAGATACATGAAAAGTAGAAAAATGAGAACAAGGAGGGATGAACTGAAACAGGTGTTTTTAAATCAATGGCAATAAATAGTCACTCTGTTATTGATGGAAAATTAATCAATCGGTCTAAGAAAGAGGGAAATTCTGTTCAAGCCAAAGTTGAGGATTATAACCCAGGAAGAGCATCCCAGAAAGCTCTGAGAACTGTGCCACTCATTAGAAGTCAAGGCACAGTTATACTGTATACATTTTTTAGAGACAGAAGACTCTACATTAAATGATGTATTAATGACGATTTACACAATGTAGATCTAAGTGTCATTGTGGCCATTACAAGATCAAGAAGGAATAGCATCTTTTAAGGAATTGTCTCCTTACTGCTAGAAGAATGTTGCTCTTTATGGTCACATAGATATTTCTGCCTATTGTGGAGGTTCGGTCAACCCGTAATGCAAGTACACGACGCATAACGGTGAGGAGTTGTTTAGTCGGTAAGTTGTGTCTGACTCTTGAGACCTCATGGACTGTAGCCTGCCAAGCTCCTCTGTCCATGGATTTCCCATGTGAGAATGCTGGAGTGGGTTGCCATTTATTTCTCCAGGGAATCGTCCCAACCCAGAGACTGAACCCATGTCTCCTGCATTGGCAGGTGGATTCTTTACCACAGAGCCACCAGGGAAGCCCAACGATGGTGCGAGAGGAGGCCAACGGGCAGAGAAATTTTTTTATGTTTAAATTTTTCTTGTTTTCCCATAAAAAATATGCATTTTATTTTACACTACAAATTCCCAGGGCCCTTGAAGGCAGACAAAAAAAAAAAAAATAGAAGAACTGGAGCAAGAGTAAATACACAGCATGGAGCAACCTAAATGCCCATGAATGGATGATAGGATAAACAAAATGTGAGAGAGATATATTATTTAGCCATAAAAAAGGACATCTTGCCATTTGTGACAACGTGGAGGAAACTTACAGGCATTATGCTAAGTGAAGTAAGCCATACAGGGCAAGACAAATAGCATAGGATCACACTTGTATGTAGAATCTAAAAAATAAACCCAAACTGATAGATGCAGAGAACAGGTTGGTGGTTGCCAGAGGTAGGGGTTAGGGCGTAAGGAAAATGAGTGAAGGTGGTCAAAAGGTACAAGCTTCCTGTTATAAAAGAAGTCATGGGTATGTGATAGTATAGAGAAAAGTGACTACAGTTAATAAGCTCTGCTTAATGGCTCAGTCATGTCTGACTCTTTGTGACCCCATGGACTGTAGCCCACCAGGCTCCTGTGTCCATGGGGATTCCTCAAGCAAGAATACCGGAGTGGGTTGCCATGCTCTCCTCCAGGGGATCTTGCCAACCCAGGGATCAAACCCAGGTCTCCTGCATTGCAAGCAGATTCTTAACCATTTGAGCCACCAGAGAAGCCCAGAGTTAATAATACTGTATGATATATTTGAAAGTTGCAAAGAAAGTACGTTTTAAAAATTCTTAGCACAAGAAAAGAAAAATCATGTAATGATGGATGTTAACTATACTTATTGTGATTTCATCATATGTACAAATATTGAATCATTATGTTATGGAATTAAAACTAATGTCATATGATAATTATATCACTTTTTAAAAGAGATACAATCTGATATAGCCAATTAAATATTTGAAATAAAGATGGAAGGAATTCCCTGGTGGTTCAGTGGTTAGGACTCCACACTTTCACTGTCAAGGGCCTGAGTTCAATCCTTGGTCAGGGAACCAAGATCCCACAGGCTGTTTGGCATGGCCAAAAAAGAAAAAAAATAATAATAACATTTATAAACAATCAGGTCCTAATGTATAGCTCAGGGAACTATATCCAATCTCCTGGGATAAACCATAATAGACAAGAATATTTAAAAAAGAAAATATAGATGTTTTAACAAAGAAAAGAAAGAAAGATGGAGGGAAATACTCCATGCATCAATCCAAAAAAATGACTTAGAAAAAAATGCAGCTTTTCTTTTTTTTACAAAATAATGATACCTTGCTAGAATGTACACATTGAATCTAGAAGAAAATGGGAAATACTTTATACCTAACCCATTTGACAATGACTGGCACTCAATTAAGACTTCCTACCATTCTGTAATGATAATAGGATGGCACGAAACAACAGTATGTAGGTGAAGTTTGCTAAAGTCACAAAACCTGTGACAGAGCCAGAAGTCAAACCAAAGATTCCATGTGCTTTCCTCTTACCAACTCCACCTTAGTATCCTCCTTTTCAGGCTATATACTAATGTAGGAAAATATCTCTACAAATATATATTCAGGTCCATATGTATATAAAAGCAACCTATATGTACATGTGTGCGTGCTCATGCTCAGTCCCTTCAGTCATGTCCAGCTCTTTACAATCCCATGGACTGTAGCCTGCCATGCTCCTGTGTCCCTGGGACTTTTCAGGCAAGAATACTGGAGTGGGTTGCCATTTCCTACTCCAGGGCGTCTACCCGACCTAGGGATTGAACCCGCATCTCTCGCGTCTTCTGCATTGGCAGGCAGATTTTTGCCACTGTGCTACCTGGGTAAGCCCAAAAAACAAATGAACATTCTTAAAGAGTCAATTTTGCTCTGAATATCAGAAATCTTAGATTTTTGTCTTGATTTGACACTAACTCAAATTGGGCAAGTTACTAAAAAATCCAAACAAAAAGCTTCATATTTGAGAATCATTAACTGAGAATCTGTTAACCACTCCTCTGTCAACAATATTACGCCTTAGATATTGGTTTAATTATGCACAGAATGAAGTGTGCATCCTGGCTGATACATGAAACGCCTGGCTGATACATGAAACGCCTTCTAAGTGATAATATACTCTGAATAGTAATGCTGAAAACTGAATCATCTGAAACTGTGATCTGGCATAAGATTACCTCTAATGTCCACTTTCTTAGTAATAAAATGTTGGCCACTGCTGTGAAAAAATGGAGAAACAAACATTTTAAAAGTTTAGTGATATTGAGAAGACACTCTGAAGAAGAAATAATGTCATACTTTGCTGACTGGAGAGTAAGTTTCTGAAACTGCTTTGGAGAGCAATTACTAGAATATTT
>SJYQ01002436.1:75881-102929 GCA_006410935.1 Redunca redunca
AGTTTGCTAAAGTCACAAAACCTGTGACAGAGCCAGAAGTCAAACCAAAGATTCCATGTGCTTTCCTCTTACCAACTCCACCTTAGTATCCTCCTTTTCAGGCTATATACTAATGTAGGAAAATATCTCTACAAATATATATTCAGGTCCATATGTATATAAAAGCAACCTATATGTACATGTGTGCGTGCTCATGCTCAGTCCCTTCAGTCATGTCCAGCTCTTTACAATCCCATGGACTGTAGCCTGCCATGCTCCTGTGTCCCTGGGACTTTTCAGGCAAGAATACTGGAGTGGGTTGCCATTTCCTACTCCAGGGCGTCTACCCGACCTAGGGATTGAACCCGCATCTCTCGCGTCTTCTGCATTGGCAGGCAGATTTTTGCCACTGTGCTACCTGGGTAAGCCCAAAAAACAAATGAACATTCTTAAAGAGTCAATTTTGCTCTGAATATCAGAAATCTTAGATTTTTGTCTTGATTTGACACTAACTCAAATTGGGCAAGTTACTAAAAAATCCAAACAAAAAGCTTCATATTTGAGAATCATTAACTGAGAATCTGTTAACCACTCCTCTGTCAACAATATTACGCCTTAGATATTGGTTTAATTATGCACAGAATGAAGTGTGCATCCTGGCTGATACATGAAACGCCTGGCTGATACATGAAACGCCTTCTAAGTGATAATATACTCTGAATAGTAATGCTGAAAACTGAATCATCTGAAACTGTGATCTGGCATAAGATTACCTCTAATGTCCACTTTCTTAGTAATAAAATGTTGGCCACTGCTGTGAAAAAATGGAGAAACAAACATTTTAAAAGTTTAGTGATATTGAGAAGACACTCTGAAGAAGAAATAATGTCATACTTTGCTGACTGGAGAGTAAGTTTCTGAAACTGCTTTGGAGAGCAATTACTAGAATATTTTAAAACGAAAAAGGGCTTATTTTGTGAGTGTTTACACTACAGCGTTGTCCCATAGGAGGTAAGTACAAAAATGTTTTATTCATTTATTTGCATTGACATTTGCAGTAATTACAAATGGGATAAAAGCTAAATGTCTATCAAGTGGATATTGACAAAAACCACAGCATACCAAGAAATATTCTTCAATAATTATATAAGTTTGTGATTAACATAGGTGTATGGGTTTGTCAATATAA
This sequence comes from Redunca redunca, assembly GCA_006410935.1. NCBI lineage: Eukaryota > Metazoa > Chordata > Mammalia > Artiodactyla > Bovidae > Redunca > Redunca redunca. The sequence goes on from SJYQ01002436.1 coordinate 77,050, forward strand.
CCAAGGTAGATTGTTAAGTAATAAAAAAAAAATGCAAAATGGTACACACAAGTTAATTTTAAAACACCATGTTATTTATGGTAAAGACAAAACTAAATCCATGGGAGAGATCTGGCTGATTTATAGCTATCTGAGGGAGGGAAGGGGCTTTGTAGTGATGTTCAAGGAAGCTTTTATCTATATTGCTGACTTTTTTTTTTTGTTTTTTGGCTACACCACAAGACATGTGGGATCTCAGTTCCCTGACTAAGGATAAAACTCGTGTTCCCTGTATTGGAAGTACCGAGCCTTAACCACTGGACCCGCATGGAAGCCCCTAATGCTGTTTTTACTGCGTACATATATATAATTATTGGAATTTTATTAAATTTAACTAAAATAATGGGTTTTTTTTTTCCATTTATAAAGTGCTGTGATCTGAATGCTTGTGTTTCTCCCAATTTTGTATTGAAATCCTAATACCCAATGGACTGCTATTAGGAGGTGGGGTCTTTAGGAGATGGTGAGGTCATAAGGGCTCTGAATGAGATTGAGGTCCTTATAAAAGAGAGCCAAGAGAGGTACCTTGCTCCTTCTATGTCATGAGGACATAACAGGAAGCCTGTAATCTAGAAAAGGGTCCTCACCCAACTGTGCTGGCACCCAGATCTCAGACTTCATAGCCTTTGCCAGCCAGCTAGTGCATGCTGTCAGGTCCAATTCTACGCACTTCCATGGACTGTAGGCCGCCAGGCTCCTCTGTCCATGGAATTGTCCAAGCAAGAATGTTGGAGTGGGTTGCCATTCCCTACTCCAGGGGGTCTTCCCGACCCAGGGATCAAACCCGAGTATCTTGCATCTCCTGCATTGGCAGGTGGATTCTTTACCAACTGTGCCAAATTCATAGCCTCTAGAATGGTGAAAAATAAATTTGCTGTTTATAAGCCACCCAGTCTGTGGTATTTCTTAATAGCAGCCTGAATGGACTAAGATATATAGCCACTGAATTTCATATAACGCAATTCTAAGTATGCTTTAAATATAATATATGGCCTGTATTAAGAAAGGCATGAAACTTATATTGAGGATCATGCAACAATACACAAACAAAAGGAAGAGATAAACTTTTTTTGAAATTTAAATTTTAAATTATTTATATGATTTCACTTATTCTCAAATTAAAAATTAATTTCCTATTCTGGTTTGGAGTGATGAAAATTAACATCTCAATAAGAGATGGGATTTCCTTCAAGAAATAAACAGATGAAATACTAAAGTATGTTCAGTAAAAGAAGAATGAATGGTGGCTTATTCTGCCATATTTCAAAACAAAAAAGTAAGTACTTGAGTACAACAAAAGAAAAAGTCTAGATATATGCCTGAATTAATAGGGATGTGGACCATTTTAACAACGGACTTTCAAATGAATTGGGAGGGATCATTTTAAAATGGTTATCAAGAAAGTAAATACACATTTGAGGAAAAAAATAAATTTAGGATAGCATCTCACACCTTACAAAAAAGTGCACTTCAGTGTACACCTTAAACTTTTAAAAATAAAGTATAAAAACCTTAAAGAAAGACTAGAACTTGGTGTAAGTGAATATTTATCTACTCCTTGGGTTAAGAGTATGTTTCTAAAATTTTAAAATAGATATAAAAACATAAGGGTAAAATTAATAAATTTGTCTAGTTAATGAATAACAGCTTCATATTTAAAAATATATGTAAAAGATAAGTGAGCTCCAGAAATATATCTAGCATATTTGGTAGTCAAAGAATGAAATCTTTAATATATGTAAAGATTTTTCAAAAAGGAAATGCACAAGAAAATGCCATATTTTAAAAATAGATAAACGATAGTTCAGAAGAACACTCTTAGACCCTGAAAATCTGGCAGCAGAATTATCATGCATGGATACCTGGTAACAGATCAACGTTGCTGCTTCTCTTTGCTGATGATATACTCCTCTGAGTAACATTTAAGTAAAAAGAATGCATTCATTTTTTGTTGGCGTTCATTTGAACAGAAGTGTATTGATCATTGGTTAACTGCTTCTGGTATGGTGATGTAAGCTTCTGGTATAGAAGAGCAGTAGTATAGAAGTTATTCAGCTGTTTGCTTAAAAAGAACATATCAGTATGAAAAGTGTCCCTGGCAGATGTGTATCTTACTAGGAAACACAGGGGCCAAGGAAATTAACCAAGTTGCTCACCATTTCACCTTAACCCTGCTCTAGTAGCCATCTCACTTCTATAAATTTCACTTTCTTAGCTGAATAACAGCTGAACTTAGAGAGGGTGCCTTGTTTCCTCTGGCCAGTGTGCAAACCATCTGAAATTCTGTAATTCAAGGAATGGTTTTTTTAGCCTGGGTGCTGCAGTATTATATTTAGATTTTAGAAAGGAGTGTTCAGAACTGAAGAAGGAAACAGGGAGCTTTGGGTGGGCAAGGGAGAAAGTTGTTGTTCAGTTGCTCAGTCGTGTCCAACTCTTTATGACCCCATGGACTGCAGCACACCAGGCTTCCCTGTTCTCCACCATCTCCCAGAGTTTGCACGAACTCATGTCCATTGAGTCGATGTTATCCAACCATCTTATCCTCGGTTGCCCCTTCTCCTCCTGCCTTCTATCTTTCCCAGCATCAGGGTCTTTTCTAGTGAGTCGGCTCTTCACATCAGGTGGCCAAAGTATTGGAGCTTCAGCTTCAGCATCAGTCCTTCCAATGAATATTCAAGGTTGATTTCCATTAGGATTGACTGGTTTGATCTCCTTGCAGTCCAAGGGACTATCAAGAGTCTTCCCCAGCACCACAATTTGAAGGCATCTGTTCTTCGGCACTCAACGTTTTTTATGTCCAGCTCTCACATCTGTGCACAACTGTTGGAAAAGCCATAGCTTTGACTATACGAACCTTTGTTGGCAAAGTAATGTCTGCTTTTTAATCCGTTGTCTAGGTTGGTCATAGCATTTCTTCCAAGGAGTAAGCATCTTTAAATTTCACGCCTGCAGTCACCACCCATAGTGATTTTGGAGCCCAAGAAAATAAAGTCTGTCACTGTTTCCATTGTTTCTCTATTTGCCGGGAAGTGATGATCTTCATTTTTTGAACATTGAGTTTTAAGCCAGCTTTTTCACTGTCCTCTTTCACCAACAAGAGGCTCTTCAGTTCCTCTTTGCTTTCTGCTATTACGGTGGTGTCATCTGCATATCTGAGGCTTTTTGATATTTCTCCCAATAATCTTGGTTCCAGTTTGTGCTTCATCCAGCCTGGCATTTCCCATGATGTACTCTGCATGTAAGTTAAATAAGCAGGGTGACAATATACAGCCCTGAGGTACTCCTTTCCCAATTTGGAAAGTAGGGCTCCAAACTCAAGATGCTTAGGCTGATAAAGGAGGTTTATTTGGTAAGGACATTGTGTCAGTAAGTCTGTCTTCCCCTATGTACAACTGGTTAGGCCTTGTGGACAATTATGGACAAATTGAGGCAAAGTCAAAGGGGTCCAGAATGCAGTTTCTAGATACCTCCTACACTGCTGTTAGCCAAAGCTGTGTGGATGATACAACAGCTGCCAAACTTTAGCAAGCACAAATCACCTGGAGGGTTAGTTAGAACACGGAGGCCAGGAATTTGCATTTATACCAAGTTTCCAGGTGTAATTAATGCTGCTGGTACTAAAACTACCAAAGGGATCTAGAATCCCCCAAAAGGGATTTGAAACTGCCAAGGTTCAGATTCCATCTCAGATATACCTAACGGCTACATGTTATCACTGTGTGAGCATGCAAAGTCGTTTCAGCTGTGTCCCACTCTTTGCCACCCTATGGACTGGCCTGTAGCCCACAGGCTCCTCTCTCCATGGGAGTCTCCAGGCCAGAATACTGGAGGGGCTTGCCATAACCTCCTCCAGGGGATCTTCCTAACCCAGGGATCAAACCCACATCTCTTACATCTGCTTCACTGGCAGGCAGGTTCTTTACCACTAACGCCACCTGGGAAGCCCATCTTACCAGTTGGATAATGCTAGACTCATAGTCAATACATTTTGTGAGGGAGAAACAAAACTCTTCTGTACCCAGTTCTTCTGGCTGCTCTAGAATTAAATTGATATGAGACAGATTAATAGAAGAAAATCGAACAAAACGTAATAACATGGATACATGGGAGAGACCCAGGAGATCTGAGTAACTCACGAAATTAGCCAAAACCCACACCTTAAACATCATCTTCAGTTACCAACAAAAGAGGATGTTGGAAGTAGTGGATTGGGACTTCAAAGGGGAGGAAGGCAATTGACATGGAGGTGCAAAAGCAAGTGTTTTGTACACAAATGTTTGCTGGGCTGGACAGACCACGGGACACAGAGTAGACTCTTATCTCTAGGTGCTGCCTAAAATCTCTCCCACCACAACTTTCCCATATTTGCAGATATCCCTGGTGATAGCTCTATTTCAGGACTAGGCCCTCTATCTAAATTGTTTTAGGAGATTGAAGGAATGTAGAAAGAAAGACTTCCTAAGACTTTTGCTTCTTAAAAATTGAATAATCCTCATGACAGAGAGACACATTTTGGGGTGGCAATTTTTTCCCCTACACTTTCTAGGTAGATAAGTGTTGAGGTTCTGAAACCCAGCAAGGCCTTGTGGGGCTCCTGGGCATGGAAGCCTTTCTTTCCCGTTTTCTTGCTTGCATGAAACAGACTCCAGCCTCTGTAACCTACCCTGAGTTCCAAAGGGTGGATTCAAGCTGTTGTTAATCAAGGGAGGAGCAGCCAAGAAACCACCCAAGGGAAGATTAAAGGGACTAGAGAAACTCATCAAGGTTACCTGAGACCAGATTAAAGGAGTACAAGCCCTGCACACACCTGAAACTTCTGAAACTCCATCCTTAAACTATTGCTATAAAACTTCCCATCACATCCTCCTGGATTGGAACTCATAGTTGTTGAGGACAGGAGCCAGCTCTGGCCCCCTTTGCCTGGCAAAGCAATAAAGCTATTCCTTTGTACCTCCTTTCTACCAATATGCTACTGGAGATCAGTGGAGAAATAACTTCAGAAAGAATGAAGAGATGGAGCCAAAGCAAAAACACCCATTTGTGGATGTGACTGGTGATGGAGGCAAGGTCTGATGCTGTAAAGAGCAATGTTATATAGGAACCTGGAATGTTCGGTCCATGAATCAAGGCAAATTGGAAGTAGTCAAACAGGAGATGGCAAGAGTGAACGTCAACATTTTAAGAATTAATGAACTAAAATGGACTGGAATAGGTGAATGTAACTCAGATGACCATTATATCCACTACTGTGGGCAAGAATCCCTTAGAAGAAATGGAGTCACCACCATAGTCAACAAAAGAGTCTGAAATGGGATACTGGGACGCAATCTCAAAAACAACAGAATGATCTGTTTGTTTCCAAAGCAAACCATTCAATATCACAGTAATCCAAGTCTATGTCCCGACCAGTAATGGTGAAGAAGCTGAAGCTGAATGGTTCTATGAAGACCAACAAGACCTTCTAGAACTACCACCCCCAAAAGATGGCCTTTTCATTATAGGGGACTGGAATGCAGAAGTAGGAAGTCAAGAAACACCTGGAGTAACATGCAAATTTGGCTTTGGAGTATAGAATGAAGCAGGGCAAAGGCTACTAGAGTTTTGCCAAGAGAATGCACTGGTCATAGCAAACAGCCTCTTCAAACAACACAGGAGAAGACTCTTCACATGGGCATCACCAGATGGTCAATATCGAAATCAGATTGATTATATTCTTTGCAGCCAAAGGTGAAAAACCTGTATACCATCAGCAAAAACAAGACCGGGAGCTGACTATGGCTCACATCATGAACTCCTTATTGCCAAATTCAGATGTAAATTGAAGTAAGTAGGGAAAACCACTAGGCCATTCAGGTATGACCTAAATAAAACCCCTGACAATTATACAGTGGAAGTGAGAAATAGATTTAAGGGACTAGATCTGATAGAGTGTCTGATGAACTATGGACGGAGGTTCATGACATTGTACAGAAGACAGGGATAAAGAACATCCCCAGAAAAAGACATGCAAAAAAGCAAAATGGCTCTCTGAGGAGGCCTTACCAATAGTTGGGAAAAGAAGAGAAGGGAAAGGTAAAGGAGAAAAGGAAAGATATACCCATTTGAATGCAGAGATCCAAAGAATAGCAAGGAGAGATAACAAAGCTTTCCTCAGTGATCACGGCAAAGAAATAGAGGAAAACAACAGAATAGGAAAGACTAGAGATCTCTTCAAGAAAATTAGAGATACCAAGGGAACATTTCATGCAAAGATGGGCTCAATAAAGGATGGAAATGGTATGGACCTAACAGAAGCAGAAGATATTAAGAAGAGGTGGCAAGAATACACAGAAGAACTGTACAAAAAAGATCTGTACAAAAAAGATCTTCACGACCCAGATAATCACGATGGTGTGATCACACACTTAGAGCCAGACATCCTGGAGTGTGAAGTCAAGTGGGCCTTAGGAAGCAGCACTATGAACAAAGCTAGTGGAGGTGAAGGAATTCCAGTTGAACTATTTCAAATCCTAAAAGATGATGCTGTGAAAGTGCTGTACTCAATAAGCCAGCAAATTTGGAAAACTCAGCAGCAGCCACAGGACTGGAAAAGGTCAGTTTTCATTCCAATCCCTAAGAAAGGCAATGTCAAAAATGTTCAAACTACCACAAAACTGTGCTCATCTCACACGCTAGTAAAGTAATGCTCAAAATTCTCCAAGCCAGGCTTCAACAATACATGAACCATGAACTTCCAGATGTTCAAGCTGGTTTTAGAAAAGGCAGAGGAACCAGAGATCAAATTGCCAACATCTGCTGGATCATCAAAAAAGCAAAAGATTTCCCCAAAAACATCTATTTCTGCTTTATTGACTATGCCAAAGCCTTTTGTGGATCACAATAAACTGTGGGGAATTCTGAAAGAGATCAGAATACAAGCCCACCTGACCTGCCTCTTGAGAAATCTGTATGTAGGTCAGGAAGCAACAGTTAGAACTGGACATGGAACCACAGACTGGTTCCAAATAGGGAAAGGAGCATGTCAAGGCTGTATACTGTCACCCTGCTTATTTAACTTTTATGCAGAATACATGATGAGAAATGCTGTGCTGGAGGAAGCACAAGCTAGAATCAAGATTGTTGGGAGAAATATCACTAACCTCCGACATGCAGATGACACCACCCTTATGCCAGAAAATGAAGAAGAACTAAAAAGCCTCTTGATGAAAGTGAAAGAGGAGAGTGAATAAGTTGGCTTAAAAGCTCAACATTCAGAAAACGAAGATCATGGCATCCTGTCTCATCACTTCATGGCAAATAGATGGGGAAACAGTGGAAACAGTGTCAGACTTTATTTTTTGCGTGCTCAAAAATCACTGCAGATGGTAACTGCAGCCATGAAATTAAAAGGTGCTTACTTCTCGGCAGGAAAGCTATGACCAACCTAGAAAGCATATTAAAGAGCAGAGACACTACTTTGCCAACAAAGATCTGTCTAGTCACGGCTATGGTTTTTCCAGTAGTCATGTATGGATGTGAGAGTTGGACTATAAAGAAAGCTGAGCGCCAAAGAATTGATGCTTTTGAACTGTGGTGTTGGAGAAGACTCTTGAATGTCCCTTGGTCTGCAAGGAGATCCAACCAGTCCATCCTAAAGGAAATCAGTCCTGAATGTTCATTGGAAGGACTGATGTTGAAGCTGAAACGCTAATACTTTGGCCACCTGATGAGAAGAGCTGACTCATTTGAAATGGCCCTGATGCTGGGAAAGATTGAAGGTGGGAGAAGGGGATGACAGAGGATGAGATGGTTGGATGGCATCACCGACTGAGTTTCTGTAGACTCCGGGAGTGGGTGATGGACAGGGAGGACTGGTGCACTGAAGTCCATGGGGTTGCAAAGAGTTGGGTATGACTGAGCGACTGAAGAGAACTTTCTACCTCACCCAAAACCTGCCTCCAAGATTCGATTCGGCACCAGTGCACAGAGGCTGTGTTTTGACATCAGTTTCAGGCACAAAGAGGTGAGCCTAGAGCTAAGATATGTTTTTACTCTTACTGACTCCATTTCCTTAAAAAAACTAAAACAAAAACAAAAAACCAAACAACTAGTTGGAAGTGAGGAGGAAAACCTCAGAAAAGCAAAAAACAAGTTTATTACTTTAACTATGAGCAATTTTATTTTAATTTGAGATCACTTTTTGATTTTCCTACTTTTCCATTTTCAATAGAGTTGATTCTGCAGCTAATGGTAGCAATTCATCTGTTTTAGGAACAAAATATGTGGCAGTTAGAGGGTTGGAATTCAGCCATAATTGTCTTTTGAAGTTCAGGTGTCTTCAAAATAGAAAATTAAAATGCTATTTTAGACACGAGTATAAAAAATGTACTTATATACATTTGTAAAAGGTATGTAACTTTGTATATACATTTATAAAAATGTACTTATATAACGTTGGGTTAAGTACCTTAAAAACTTTTTCTTTGAAATCTCTCTTTGTTACTGAGTCCCAGTCCAAGCTTGCTCTGCTCACCACACGACAGGCCAATGAATCCGACTGACGAGGTGTTGAGACAAGGAAAACAACTTTATCCGGAAAGCAGCTGACCAAGAAGATGGCAGTCTGGCACCTCAAAATATCCATCTTGTCCAGGTCTGGATGCCAAGTTCTTTTGTAGAGTCACAGGAAAAGCAATGAGGAGCTAAAGTCAAAAGGTAGAAGAGAGAGGGAGAGGCAGTGTGGAAGTAAAATGAAAGGATCTTCATTCTTGCAAAACATCTGCAGAAGATAGAATGTATTAATCTCTTCTGTTCACAGGTGGATAGGGACCTATGAGCTGAAGAAAGGCACTTTAGTTTACAGTCAAGCAGAGGGGCAGGGTCTTCTGATGCAAGCTATTAAGCATGATTATAACAACAAAAGCAAAAAGGAAAAGCAACTCAAAGGGACAGTTCCCAACACGCAGTCAGAATTGGCTTCCTTCCTGCAACATTTTTAAAAGGTAGAAGAAAAAGTGCATGAATGATGGGCAAGTAGAGTGTTCTGAGATCTTGGGATGGTGTTAGAATTCATTAGCCAAATAATACTGGGTTACCAAGTTCATATGGAAGAGTCAAAAAGCTTTATTTCTGACATAATTTTTATGTAACTACTACTACTCCTACTAAGTCGCTTCAGTCGTGTCCGACTCTGTGCGACCCCACAGAAGGCAGCCCACCAGGCTCCCCCGTCCCTGGGATTCTCCAGGCAAGAACAATGGAGTGGGTTGCCATTTCCTTCTCCAGTAATTTTTTTTTTTTTTTTAATGTAAAGAAGACCTGTTTAGTTAGAGCCAACAAATGTAGGAAGAGGGGTGTAGCTGGCAACATACTTGACTTCACTGAAGCTGGTGAAAGGGAGCAGAAGAGCACCCACAAATATGTCTCTTTGGCATAAGGATTATTTTGCACTGATTTGTTTTAAGCAGCTACAGACAGGAAAAGCTCTGGAAATGATAGTAGGAGTAACCCTTTTGTAAGAGACAGCTACATTAATTAGGGAAATCTCCATTTGTAAAGGTATCTGTCTTACTGCTCCAGGAAGAGAAGGATGACTCTAAATCCCTAGAAACTCTTATCAATGGAGAAAACAATAACTTAAATCTGCATAACAACCATACCCTATTTTCTGGGCTCTACCTGAAAACTGTGCATAACTGGCCAACATCTTTCTTTTGCTTTTAACTGTAGATGGTATTTAAAGCAGCAGCTTGGGTCATATCTGGGAGTTATTGAGTCCCTGGGTCTCTTCCATGTGTACAAGAGGTATACATGTTATTAAACTTGTTTGCTTTTCTCCTGTTAATCCATGTTTTCTTACAGCAGGGGCATCAGCCAGGAGCCTAGAAGAGTAGAAGGAAAATTATGTCTCCTCCCTGCTACTGGGAACCTTGGGATTGTTTTGTCTTTCCCTTGGGATATTTCAAAGTCTCAACTTGAGGAAATGGTTTCTGAACCGAAAAAGAATACAATGTCAGAGTTTCTCTCCCTCTATGGTTCCTTATTGTAAAGGTTACAGAAATGCTGTAGAGGATAAAGGGGAGCTGGGGTAAATCTAAAAATAATAAATGGACACTACTCAGTAGGGGGTGCTTCCCAGATGGCTCAGCAATAAAGAATCCACTTGCCAATGCAGGAAATGCTGGAGACATAGGTTGGACCCGGGTGAGCAAGATGCCCTGGAGGAGGAAACGGCAACCCACTCCAGTATTCTTGCCTGGAAAATTCCACGGACAGAGGAGCTTGGCAGGCTACCGTTCATGCGGTTGCAAAGAGTCAGACACGACTGAGCATGGACACACACACAAGTAGAGGGTAAATCTATTGCACTGGAGAGCATATGGAGGAACCACAAAGAAAGAAGGCAGTTGTTTAAGAAGCCAGTGGAGTACGAAGGAAAGGTCAGATTTGCTGCCAGGTCATTCTCCCTCACCCGTGTGAATGGCTAGCTGTCACTGGGGAGGCTGGAATTCCTTTTTCTCTTTAGATGAATAGCTGTTGACTGATGATGAAAGAGTTGACTGGATAGGTGTGCTTTGAAGCCAGTTCCAGGATGTTAGGTCCAAGAGTCAACAACAAAAGAAAATGAAAACTACTGGAATTTCAAGCAATAGAATAGACTAAACACATGATTTTCTATGATAATGTATAATGCTGCTGCTGCATTCAGTCGTGTCTGACTCTGTGCGACCCCATAGACGGCAGCCCACCAGGCTCCCCCATCCCTGGGATTCTCCAGGCAAGAACACTGGAGTGGGTTGCCATTTCCTTCTCCAACGCATGAACGTGGAAAGTCAAAGTGAAGTCGCTCAGTAGTGTCCGACCCTCAGCCACCCAATGGACTGCAGCCTTCCAGGCTCCTCCATCCATGGCACTTTCCAGGCAAGAGTACTGGAGTGGGGTGCCATTGCCTTCTCCGGATAATGTATAATAGGGCACCTCAAAGTGAGTAGATGAAGGTCAGGAATTAAACTTAATCAACTCACCTGTTAGAACAAGGCAAAAAGGTAGAAATGACAGCGAAGGGGAATGCTCATGTGAACTGATGACCTCTTGAGAAAAATGTAATTTTTCTGATCCAGCAAAGTGATTACAATATATTCAAAAGGCACAGGAGAAGATGACCTAATGGATAACCATGGAGGATTAAAAATTAACTGTGGTGACCCAAGGACAAAAAAGCAGATAAAGCCAAGGAGGGTCTTGGAATGCAGGAACAGAAAAACCAAGGCTTTATCATCCTTCCCTCCCCTATGTTGTAACTATTGACGAATTTCAGGTCCTCCTGAGCAGTATAACCTGTCTCCCCTCCTACTCCATAGGGAGAAGGTATTTGCCTTATTCTTCCCTCCACCCAGTATATGTGCCTCATCCAATCAGCAAATGACCCACAAGACCCCTATCGCACTCCTTGTACCCTGGGTATAAAAGTGGACTAAGGATCCCCGTTCAACGTTGGTTCTCCCTTGAGCTGGCCGACTGTTCTAACAGCGTCTCCCACTCTAATAAACTTTATTCTTCTCTCAATCTGCCTCATGTCTGGAAATTCTTTTGAGTGTCTTTGAGTGTCTCCTGGGGAGGTACGGGTCAGCAGTGGCCTGCCACAGGGTCAGGGACTCTGGGTGCAACAGACCTGGGTATGGCGTAAGCCCTCTTAGAGGAGGTCATCATTAACCCCACTATCGAGCCACCAGAACTTACACAGGACTGGGAAATCAGACTCTTGGAGAGCACAGACAAAATCTTATGCACGCCCAGGAGACCCGCACCCAGATCATGACATTAACCAACTAGTGATCTTTCTTGTCAAAACACAATTGCACTGGACAAGTTAGACTGGCAAGGAAGATCTTACCCAATGCCATGGAAACTGGGTCAAGACTAGCACAATAGGGGAGACAGATTGAATTCAATTGCCCTGAAACAAAAGGCAGGAGATTTTTTAAGTGCTGGAGTGAGCTACTAGTTTAGTACTGGAGGACATTAGGGAGAGGCTGTTCAACATGATTACTCCACCTATGAAGCTAGGTTCTTACCCTCCCAACCGAGATTATTTCAGAGATGACCCCCATTTCCTGGAGAAAGATATTGTGAGCTGGAAAACTGGAAAGAAGCCTTATCTCTAAAGGAGAAGAGAAAGAATTCATAATTGCAAATTTTCTAACATTAATGCTCTATCTAAGAACAGAAAAATCAGGGGCCTATAGGTATGTAGAAGCCTGTCTAAAGTTAGTTAAGCTCAGGGGAAAATTAAGGCAATCTTGGTCACTCTAAAAAGAATTTAGCACATATGCTTTACAGAGTTGTAACACTCTACAAATAAGATTCATTTCAATGTTCTGTAATATGTAACATATAAAGACAGTATGTTACAAAAAGCTAACATAATAATTCAAATGCTAACTCCTAATTTTAACACAAAAAAGATGATAAAAATAAAAAGTGAAAGCATAACAACTAAACTTAAAACTNAACTGGAAAGAAGCCTTATCTCTAAAGGAGAAGAGAAAGAATTCATAATTGCAAATTTTCTAACGTTAATGCTCTATCTAAGAACAGAAAAATCAGGGGCCTATAGGTATGTAGAAGCCTGTCTAAAGTTAGTTAAGCTCAGGGGAAAATTAAGGCAATCTTGGTCACTCTAAAAAGAATTTAGCACATATGCTTTACAGAGTTGTAACACTCTACAAATAAGATTCATTTCAATGTTCTGTAATATGTAACATATAAAGACAGTATGTTACAAAAAGCTAACATAATAATTCAAATGCTAACTCCTAATTTTAACACAAAAAAGATGATAAAAATAAAAAGTGAAAGCATAACAACTAAACTTAAAACTACTGCCCAAAACAACTCAAACCAGTCATAGACAGTTTATTCTAGGATGGCAAAATTAGTTTTAAAAAGAGAAATTGTGATGTAATATACAATTGAATGATAAAAGAAAAGAAATAACTGTGGAGACACATAACAGTAGAAATAAAAAGATAACACTACCAATACTCATATATTTGTCAAGCTATATTATTTATGAAAGATATATGCAAAATGCCAAAACTATTCTAAGAAAGCAATTGAATAGACTAATAAAAAGGATACACTTTTTTTTTTTTTTGCCACACCACACCCACAACATGTGGGATCCTAGTTCCCTGACCAGGAATTGAACCTGTGCCCCCTGAAGTGGAAGTGCAGAGTTTTAGTCACTGGACTGCAAGGGAAGTACCTAACTCTTGTACAATTTTTAAACTTTTGGTTGAAATATATAGTATAATACATAGACGTACAAAAACCTTAAGTGGATAGTACATTTTTACAAAGGAAGAACCACATAGATCAAGAAATACATGTTATCAGCATCCCAGATGCCTCCATCATGGCCCTTCCCACTGAAAAACACCCATCTTCCAAAGGAATTACTCTCCTGACTGATCACTATAGATTACTTCTGACTATTTTTGACTTAATACAGAAAATAAACCATATTTTATATTTATATATATGGCTTTTTCATACTGTTCATGGGATTCTCAGGGCAAGAATACTGAAGTGGTTTGCCATTCCCTTCTCCCATGGACCACGTTTTGTCAGAACCCTCCACGATGACCCATCAGTCTTGGGTATCCTTACACGGCATGGCTCATAGTTTCATTGAGATAGACAAGGCTGTGGTCCACATGATCAGTTTGACTAGGTTTCTGTGATTGTAGTTTTCATTCTGTCTGCCCTCTGATGGCTAAGAGGCTTATGGAAGCTTCCTTATGGGAGAGACTGACGGAGGGGGAAACTGGGTCTTGTTCTGATAGGCAGGGCCATGCTCAGTAAAATTTTAATCCAATTCCATGATGGGGCTGTGTTCCCTCCCTGTTGTTTGACCTGAGGCCAAACGATGGTGGAGGTAATGAAGATAATGGCAACTTCAAAACACCACCACAAACCAAAGCCTCAGCCAGAGACTCCTGGGCAATCATGGGCAAGTCTGAGTCAGTCTCTTATGATATCACTGCTCCTTTCTCCTGGGTCCTGGTATGCATAAGATTCTGTTTGTGCCCTCCAAGAGTCTGTTTCCCCAGTCCTGTGTAAGTTCTGGCGCCTCTACAGTGGGATTAATGGTGACTTCCTCTAAGAGGGCTTATGGCATACCCAGGTCTGCTGCACCCAGTGCCCCTGACCCTGTGGCAGGCCACTGCTGACCCGTACCTCCGCAGGAGACAAACACTCAAAGGCAGATCTGGCTCAGTCTCTGTGGGGCACACATTTCATTTGAGCCATCCGAGTGTCTCTGGCAGGTATTGGGTTTGATTCTAACATGATTTTGCCCCTCCTGCCAACTTGTTGGGGCTTCTCCTTTGCTCTTGGACGTGGGGTATCTTTTTTTGGTGGGATCCAACATCCTCCTGTCGGTGGTTGTTCAGCAGCTAGTAATAATTTTGGAGTTCTTGCAGGAGAAGATGAGCGTACGTCCTCCTACCCCACCATCTTTCGTCTGGTAGCTGTTAAGTGTCCAGGAGTCTCCAGCGGAGGCATGGGGCAGCAGTATCACTACGAACAAAGCTAGTGGAGGTGATGGAATTCAAGTTGAGCTATTTCAAGTCCTAAAAGATGATGTCAAGGCTGTATATTGTCACTGTGTTCATTTAACTTATATTCAAAGAACATCATGTGAAATGCCAGGCTGGGTGAAGCACAAGCTGGAGTCAAGATTGCTGGGAGAAATATCAGTAACCTCAGATATGCAGATGACACCAACCTTATGGCAGAAAGTGAAGAAGAACTAAAGAGCCTCTTGATGAAAGTGAAAGAGGAAAGAGAAAAAATTGACTTAAAACTCAACATTCACAAAACTAAGATCATGGCATCTGGTCCTATCACTTCACGGCAAATAGATGGGGAAACAATAAAACAGTGAGAGACTTTATATTTCTGGGCTCCAAAATCACTGCAGATGGTGACTGCAGCCATGAAATTAAAAGACACTTGCTCCTTGGAAGAAAAGCTATGACCAACCCAGACAGCATGTTAAAAAGTGGAGACATTGCTTTGCCAGCAAAGGTCTGTCTAGTTAAAGGTCTGGTTTTTCCAGTGGTCATGTATGGATGTGAGATTTGGACTATAAAGAAAGCTGAATGCCAATGAATTGATGCTTTTGAAGTGTGGTGTTGCGGAAGACTCTTGAGAGTCCCTTGGACGACAAGGAGATCCAGCCAATCCATTCTAAAAGAAATCAGTCCTGAATAGTCATCGGAAGGACTGATGTTGAAGCTGAAACTCCAACATTTTGGCCACCTGATGTGAAGAACTGACTCACTGGAAAAGACCCTGATGCTGGGAAAGATTGAGGGCAGGAGGAGAAGGGGATGACAGAGGATGAGATGGTTGGATGGCATCACTGACTGGATAGACATGAATTTGAATAAGCTCCAGGAGCTGGTGATGGACAGGGAAACCTGGCATGCTGTAGTCCTTGGGGTCGAAAAGTGTCAGACATGACTGAGTGACTGAACTGAACTGAACATTGCTTTTCCCATTCAATATTATATTTCTGGCATTCGTCCAAGTTACAGAAGTGGTCCACTGGAGAGGAAAATAGCAACCCACTTCAGAATGCTTGCCTTGAGAACCCCATGAACAGTATGAAAAGACAAAAATACATGATACCAGGAGATGAGCCCCCCAGGTCAGTAGGTGTCTAATATGCTACTGGGGAAGAGCCCAGAAATAGCTCGAGAAAGAACGAAGAGATTGGGCCAAAGTCAAAACGATGCTCAGTTATGGATGTGTCTGGTGGTAAAAGTAAAGTCTGATGCTGTAAAGAACAGTACTACATAGGAACCTTGAATGTTAGGTCTATGAATCAGTGGAAATTGGTCAAGCGGGAGACGGCAAGAGTGGTCATCAATATTTTAGAAATCAGACAACTAACATGGATGGGAATGGCCAAATTTAATTGGGATTACCATTGTATCTGTGGGCAAAAATATATTAGAAGAAATCAAGTAGCTTCATAGCAAAACAAAGAGTATGAACTGCAGCACTTGGGTGCAGTGTTAACAAGGACAGAATAATCTTGGTTCATTTCTAAGGTGAAACATTCAGCATTAGAGTAATCCAAGTCTATACTCCAAACACTGATGCCAAAGAAGCTAAAGTCCAATGGTGCTATGAATATGTACATCACCTTCTAGAACTAACATTCCCCCAAAATATCTTTTCCATTATAGGGGACTGGAATGGAAAAGAAGGAAGTAAAGGAATAACTTGCAGCTGAAGATGGAGAAGCTCTACACAGTCTGCAAAAACAAGACCTGGAGCTCACTCTGGCTCAGATCATAAGCTCCTGAGTACAAAATACAGACTTAAATTGAAGAAAGTAGAGAAAATCACTAGGCCATTCAGATATGACTTAAATCAAGTTCCTTATGATTATACGGTGGTGAGGAATAGTTTCAAGGGATATGATCTGGTAGAAAGACTGCCTGAAAACCTAAAGATGGAGGTTCAGAACAAGGTCTAGGAGGTGCTAACTGAAACCATCCACAAGAAAAAGAAATGAAAAAGGCTAAATGGTTGTCTGCAGAGGTCTTACAAATACCTGAGAAAGAAGGGAAGCGAAAGGCAAAGAAAAAAATGAAAGATATACCAATCTGAATGTAGATATACAAAGAACAGCAAGGAGAACTAAAAAAGCATTCTTCAGTGAACAATGCAAAGGAATAGAGGGGAAAAATAGAATGGGAAAGACTAGAGTTCTTTTCAAGAAAATCAGAGATGCCAAGGGAACATTTCATGCAAAGATGGGCACAATAAAGGACAGAAACTATAGGGACAGAACAGAAGCAAAAGATTTTAAGAAGAGGTGGCTAGGATATACAGAAGAACTGGTCAACAAAGGTCTTTATGACCCAGATAACAGCAATGTTGTGATCACTGCCTTAGAGTCAGACATCCAGGAGTGCGAAGTCAAGGGGGCCTTAGGAAGCATTCCTAGGAATAAAGCTAGTGGAGGTGATGGAATTCCAGCTGAGCTATTTCAAATCCTAAATGATGACGTTGTTAAAGTACTGCACTCAATAGGCCAGCAAATCTGGACCACTCAGCAGAGGACACAGGGCTGCAAAAGGTCAGTTTTCATTCCATCCCAAAGAAGTACAATGCCAACGAATGTTCAAAGTATCATATAATTGCCTGGGAAAATTTGAGCCTCGGAAGGAAACTCATAGACTCAGCTCAGCACAGTGTTGTCACAGGATCTGCTAAGATTCAGGAAAGGTCCTGCAGAAGCTCCCATGGAACACTGCCCACCCTGGCGCTGCCTCTGCTGTCTGCCTGGAACACAGAAGCTCGTGACAGGAAGTGAGTGCCTCCTACACACGCTGTGGGTGAGATGCCATCTTCAAGAGCTGCTGTGATCTTTGAGAACTGCAATGTAGGGTGCCCAGAGGGAGGAGACCCAGGTCTCAGCAGCTGTCAAAGTGTGAGGTGCTGTGAGTTACAAGTGGCAGGACAGAAGTCTGGCACGACCAAGCCCTTTCCCTCTGAAGAGGGGGCCTGACAACTCCCGGTCACCCCACCACTGCTCTCCCCTGGAAGATCCGGGCCTGCATCTTAAGCCCTATGTCCATCCGCTTCACCCAGGTGGTCTCCGAGAGGAAGGCTTCGGTCCGGGGCTGGTGGACTCCAGTTCTGCTCAGTAGAGGGAAAGCCCTGGACTCTGTGCAGTGACGGATGGAACCTCGGGGGAACTGAGGGTCTCCACACCCCAGAAAGGCAGCCATGCCTAACCCCCACCCACTGTGACTTGGCTGGGGAACATCTGGGCAGCATCTGGACATCTGGACAGCATCCGGAGCATCTGGACAACTCTAAAGGCTGAGGAGTTCCCTCACTGCATTCTCAGATGCGGGACACTGAGCGAGGAGGGGACCTCGGTCCGAGGGGTTGGTAACTGGTCAGTACAGGGAGGATGTCAGGGCTCGGGAAGAGCAAGGGTGAGGACCATCCTCCCTGACACATGGGCAAATCAGGACCCTCCCTTGTAGTAAGCGCTTCCTCCCAGCCAAACACAGGGAAGAGAGTCTACGGTCTGAGTGGGGAGGTTAGAGCTTGCTTACAGAAGGGCGGGTCCCGGGACCCTTAGGTGGGAGCCTGAGCGTTCCCTCCTCTCCTTCTCCAGAGTCACGGGGTCACACACACACACATACACACACACACACACACATACATGGGCGAATCAGGACCCTCCCCTGTGGTCAGCACTTCCTCCTGGCCAAACTCAGGAAAGGTGGGTGGGGTCTGAGAGGACAGGTTAGAACTTGGTCGTGATGGTACAGCCAAGAGGCAGCAGAAGGGAGGATCCCAGACCCTTTGGAGAGGGACTTATCACTCCTTCCTCCATTCCTCTGGGGTTACAGGGAAGGTACCAGTGTCTAATTCAGAGTAAGAGGGGGGTTACAGGGAAGGTACCAGTGTCTAATTCAGAGTAAGAGGGGGAATAGGAAAAGAAATGCAAAAAAGCCATGGCTGTCTGAAGAGGCTTTACAAATAGCTGTGAAAAGATGGGAAGGGAAAAGCAAAGGACAAAAGGAAAGATATACCCATTTGAATGCAGAATTCCAAAGAATAGCAAGGAGAGATAAGAAAGTCTTCCTCCGTGATCAATGCAAAGAAATAAAGGAAAAGAATAAATGGGAAAGACTAGAGATCTCTTTGAGAAAATTAGAGATACCAAGGGAATATTTCATGCAAAATGGGCTCAATACAGGACAGAAATTGTAGGGACTTAACAGAAGCAAAAGATATTAAGAAGAGGTGGCAAGAATACACAGAAGAACTGTACAAAAAAGACCTTCATGACCCAGATAATCGTGATAGTGTGATCACTCACCTAGAGCCAGACATCCTGGAATGTGAAGTCAAGTGGGCCTTAGGAAGCATCAGTACGAACAAAGCTAGTGGAGGTGATGGAATTCCAGGTGAGCTATTTCAAATCCTGAAAGATGATGCTGTGAAAGTGCTGCACTCAATATGCCAGCAAATATGGAAAACTCACCAGTGGCCACAGGACTGGAAAAGGTCAGTTTTCGTTCCAATCCCAAAGAAAGGCAATGCCAAAGAATGCTCAAAGTACCACACAAATGCGCTCATCTCACATGCTAGTAAAGTAATGCTTAAAATTCTCCAAGCCAGGCTTCAGCAATACGTGAACCGTGAACTCCCTGATGTTCAAGCTGGTTTTAGAAAAGGCAGAGGAACCAGAGATCAAATTGCCAACATCTGCTGGATCATGGAAAAAGCAACAGAGTTCCAGAAAAACATCTATTTCTGCTTTATTGACTATGCCAAAGCCTTTTGGATCACAATAAACTGTGGAAAACTCTGAAAGAGATGGGAATGTCAGACCACCTGACCTGCCTCTTGAGAAACCTGTATGCAGGTCAGGTCAGGAAGCACCAGTTAGAACTGGACATGGAACAACAGACTGATTCCGAATAGGAAAAGGAGTACGTCAAGGCTGTATATTTTCACCCTGCTAATTTAGCTTATATTCAGAGCACATCATGAGAAACGCTGGGCTGGAGGAAGCACAAGCTGGAATCAAGATTGCCAGGAGAAATATCTCTAACCTTAGATATGCAGATGATACCGCCCTTATGGCAGAAAGTGAAGAACTAAAGAGCCTCTTCATGAAAGTGAAAGAGGAGAGTGAAAAAATTGGCTTAAAGCTCAACATTCAGAAAACTAAGATCATAGTATCTGTTCCCATCACTTCATGTCAGATAGATGAGGAAACAGTGGAAACAGTGGCTGACTTTATTTTTCTGGGCTCCGAAATCACTGCAGATGGTGATTGCAGGCATGAAATTAAAAGACACTTACTCCCTGGAAGGAAAGTTATGACCAACCTAGATAGCATATTTAAAACCAGAGATATTACTTTGCCAACAAGGTCCGTCTAGTCAAGGCTATGGTTTTTCCAGTGGTCATGTATGGATCTATGAATTGTACTGTGAAGAAAGCTGAGCACCAAAAATTGATGCTTTTGAACTGTGGTGTTGGAGAAGACTCTTGAGAGTCCCTTGGACTGCAAGGAGATCCAACCAGTCCATTCTAAAGGAGATCAGTCCTGGGTGTTCTTTGGAAGGACTGATGCTAAAGCTGAAACTACAATACTTTGGCCATCTCCGGTGGAGAGATGACTCATTGGAAAAGACTCTGGTACAGGGAGGGATTGGGGGCAGGAGCAGAAGGGGACAGCAGAGGATGAGATGGCTGGATGGCCTCAGCGACTCAATGGACCTGAGTTTCATTGAACTCCGGGAGTTGGTGATGTACAGTGAGGCCTGGCGTGCTGCAATTCATGGGGCCGAAAGAGTTGGACACGACTGAGCAACTGAACTGAACTCAACTGATGGTTAACCTTAGTTTCCTGAAGTTATCTGGTCATAGCTAAGTCTACTTGTGTCTGTCAAAGATGACATTCCACTCAAAGTCTCGGTAGTATAATCAATGTTTCCACTTGTGTCCCACGATAAGAACGTATTCTTACTGAACTTTTGAATAATAACTATTTTCCTAAGAAAATAACAACACAGAGAGTTTCTAATTTCTGGAGTGATACGGTAGACAGAGAAAAATTAATGTTTCAATTCTAATGACAAAGGTACAACTTATCAAATTGCAGTGTTAAAAAATTTCCTTATATCTAGAAAATGGAAGATTTTTAAAAGACAGTAATCTTTCAAAAAATCAGGAAAATTATCACCATATTTGTAATTCATTAAGCCCCAATTTCGTATTTCCTATATTGCTAGAGTGCAATTTTTGTATTGTTTCCGTCAATCCTCCCTGATGTTTGTGGGTCATAGGGACAATGATAATTTCAAGAAGCCTGCAAGGTTTTGGTTAAAGCTTGTATAATTTGCCCAGGGAAACGTGTGCCTGGATCACACTTGATAAACGAAGCAGAGAACACATTTTCTCACACTTTCTTTGCCACTGTAAGGGAATCAGCCTTGCAGCAAGGGAAGGCTTCAACTCATCCAGAAAATACAGGAATGACAAGAAGATTTTGACGACTCAACTTTTCTATGCAGTCTCTCAGTAGTGTCTGATTCTTTGCAATCCCATGAACTGCAGCATGCCAAGCTTCCCTGTCCATCTCCAATTCCCAGAGCTTGCTCAAACTCATGTCCATTGAGTGGGTGATGCCATCAAACCATTTCATCTCATCCTCTGCCCTTCCCTTCTCTTCCTGCCTTCAATCCTTCCCAGCATCAGGGTCTTTTCCAATGAGTCAGTTCTTCACATCAGGTCTCCAAAGTACTGGAACTTCAGCTTCTGCATCAGTCCTTCCAATGCATATTCAGGACTGATATCTTTTAGAATTGACTAGTTAGATCTCCTTGCAGTCCAAGGGACTCTCACGAATCTTGCCCAGGAGGAACAAGATGACAAGAGGAGTTGGTGGACGTGGAATACATCTCTCTCCACGGATACATCAGGAATACGCCTTCAGACACAGAAGTGCATGCAGAATACCAGCTGAGAGTGGACAGGAGTACATGACCAGCAGACAAGCTTATATAGACCCACGCAAAACTCAAGGTCAAGCCCTGAGCCTTTAGAGTGGGTCCATGGCTCCAAGATCCTAGACTACCAGAGAACTAACTCGAGGATATCAAATAGTGAGAAATGACACAAAGGAAACACTAGAATATAAGACCCGACATCACCAAACCACTGACAGCCCCTGTGCAGGATGCCTCATCTAAACAACAAAGAAAAGAAAATATAAACCTGATCATCAGCAGGCAGAATTACCACCTACTCAGCCTTGCCCATCAGAGGAACAAACAAACAAAGAAACAAAAACTCAAAACAAATCTCACCTTATAAGAATTTACACAAACCACTGGTCCAATCTTAGAGGGCAGAAACAAAAAGGAAGAAAGAATTCAACATTGAAGCATCGGAAAAGGAGACCTGAAACACGATAACTAAAATAATAATGATAATAATAATAATGGAAAAGGCAGAGAAATACTACACAAATGAAGAAACAAACCAGAAACACTAAAGTCCAAATAAATGAAGAGGAAATGGGCAAACTACTGGAAATGAATTCATTGCTAAAGGGAATGCAGTGATACTGATACTTTGGAAACTGCCTGGCAAATTCTTTTAAGCTAAATATAGTGTTATCATATGATCTAGCAAATGAACGTTAAGGTATTTACTCAAAAGAGCCAAAACCTTAAGCCCATCCCAAAACATTCAACCAAATTTTAATAGAAGAATAAGTCATAGCTGCCAAAAACTGAAATCAGCAAAGATGACCTTCAGTAGATGAGTGGGGAAACAAACTATGGTAAGCTTCATGGAATGCTCTTCAGTCCCGGAAGAAAACTTTTCACACCATAAAAGGATATAGAGAAAATTCAATGTATATTGATTAGCAGAAGGAGCCAGTATAAAACGCCTACATACTCTATGATTCCATCAATGTTACATTCTGGAAAATGCAAATCTTTAGAAAGAGTAAAACGTTCAGTAGTTGTCAGGGGTTCCAAGTGAGGTTTTGAGGGATGAACAGATGGAGCATGGGAGATCCATTGGTCATTCACACTCCTCTGCAAGACACCGTGTTGGCTGAGTTGATAATAACATGCATCAGTCAAACATTAAGAACTGTAAAACACAAAAAGTAAAATGTATTGTACACAATGGCCAATAGTTAATAATAACATATTGACATTAGTTGATCAACTGTAAAAAATGAACTTGTATCCATTGAACAAATACCAGATAATAATAATAGAAGATACCAAGTGGAGGAAAAGAGTGGCTATATGGGTCCTCTCTATACTATCTGCTGAATGTTCTCCAATCCTAATTGTTCTTTAAAAAAAACAAATACAGAGGGGCAACAAACACAAACACATGAAAAGAGGAGCTACATCACTCATCATGAAAGAAATGCACATCAAAATTACAATGAGGTGTCGCCACATACAGGTCAGAATGGTCATCATCAAAATTTGTACAAGCAGTAAATGCTGGGGAGAGTTTAGAGAAAACAGGGGAAGGGAAATTGATATAGCCACTATGGAGAACACTAGGGAGGTTCCTTTAAAACTAGGATTCAAACTACCATATGACCCAGCAATAGAAATACTGGGCATTCATACCGAGAAAAGAATTGAAAAGACACCTGTATCCAATGTTCACTGTAGCACTACTTACAACAGACAGGACATGGAAGCAAAGTAGACTTCAACTGACAGGTGACTGGATAACAAAGTTGTGGTAGCCACATACAATGGAATATTAGCCATAAAAAGGAACAAATTTAAGTCACTTAAGTAGTGAGGTGGATGCACCTAGAGCCTGTTTACAGGGCGAAGTAAGTTAGAAAAGTAACGTATATTAATGCATATACATGGAAAGTTGGAATGGTACTCACGAACCTTTTTGAAGGGCCGGAATAGTGACACAGGTGTAGACAATGGACCTGTGGACAAAGCAAGGGAAGGCGTGGGTAGGACGAATTGAGAGCGTCGCACTGACAAATATAGAGTTCCGTGTGTACAAAAGATAGCTGGCGGGAAACTGCTATATACTACAGGGAGCTCAGCCTGGTGCTGTGTGACAGCCTAGAGGGCTGAGATGAGGGCATGGGAGGAAGTCTCATCAGGCAGGAGGAATATGCATATGTAGCGCTGATTCATACTCTTGTATAGCAGAAACAACACAACATTACAAAGTAAGTATCTGTGGATTAAAACAACCTTTTAAAAGTCTACTAATTTAAAAACTAGAAAAAAATATCATAAGAACACATAGCCAGCACAGAGTTACATGCACCAATGCAAAATGAATAAAAGTCAGCAATAATGAAAAGCAAACTCTCACGATAAGAATTTGATCCTCAAATTAAAATTCTTAGGAAACAGGCACAGAAAATATTGACACATATAACTAACTTCAGAAATCTGGTATAAAAAAGATCAGCACAGCAAAATCAAGAGACTGGTCTGGAAGAATTGACAATACTCAGACCCTGTAATAGAAAACACACCATAAACAAAAACAACAATATGAAAAATGTAGCTACAAAGAAACCTTAGAAAAATCTTTGCAGTCTGCATGAGGCAACAAGAAGAATTTCCTGAGCGCCTCAGGAAAAAGAAGTCTCAAACAGAATAGTATGTTATGTGTATTCCTGAGGACACATTTTAAGACTGTCGATTTTCCTTAAATCCTTTACCGATTTAGTACCACATCCAGAGTAGCTGAGACCACAGTCAAAGGTGGGCGGATGATTTCCTGTACCCAGAACAAACCATGGAAAACTTATACAAGGAATAAAGACAACTACTAACAAAAGCAAGAACACAAAACGAAATAATCCCTGAGGAACAGTAAGTCTCCATTGAACTTGACTATGAGTGCCCAGGTGGGGGAGTACTCTGAGGCTGACACAGGTGTGCAGGCCACAGAGGAAACAGAGAACAGGATCAGCTGGAAAAGGCTTTAAACTGGAGTGGTTGGTTCTTCCCCTGGCCCGTGGGACCATGAGCCTCTACTGCTTCACTGAAGGAACCTGAGGCAGCATCTCAGAGCCCCATGCCAGGATCATGGGGCACCAAAGTTTGGGATGGACATGGCAGTATGGCCCAGAGGTCATGCAATAACCAGCACAAGCTTTGTTAGTGGATGACAACTGGCCCTTGTAAATGGTCAGCTTAAGAGACTGTCACACATGGACTAAAAGAGAAAAGCTTGTATCACAGTAATTGTACAAAAGGACAGGAATTCATCTCAAGGTTCAAGCAATGCCCCTGCAGTCGACTAAGAGCCCACAGTGAGAACCATCAGGCCACGTAGCCCCTTCACTTTCTCTGCAGGGATTGTGTGGGGCATGGTTGGGGACAGGGGTGGTTTTATACCAGAAAGGGAAGGGTTTCCAGGCTCCGCCTGCAGTCAAGATGAAGATCCTGAGTGAGATGTGAGGGGTTCCACACCACAGAAGGCATTCTCCCATCCTTCCCTCTCGCGTATCTTACCTGCAGCAGCCATTTCCAGGAAGCCTTAGGCAGAAGCAACCAGATGAGATGCTGGTGTGCGTCTCACCAGGAGCCTGGGGATTTGACATCTTCCAGGTGAGGCCTTGCCCTCAGGTCAGCAGACGGCATGTAACTCAGCATTAGGGTTGGAAGAAGACAGGGAAAGAGGACAGAGAGCATCACTCAGCACAAATGTGCTCCAGAGTGCCCTCACCTTCTGTCTCAGCAGCTCCAGGAAGGCTGTCAGGCTCGGGCTCCCAAATTCTTCCTGCTTGGTTTACTGAGAGAAGTGAGAGGCAAGGAGTGAGGCCAGTTGACTGAGATCAGCAGGGACATCCAAGGACCCACTATGAGTCAAAGAAGGGACCGCATTCCCGCTCTTGCCCGAAACTCTCCCAGAACCCTGTCCACCCAGGCCCCGCCCCTGCTATCTTCCTGGAGCCCAGATGCACATGATAGGAAGTGATGGCCCCCTACCCACGCTGGGGTGCGATGCCATCTTTGAGAGGGCTGCTGTCTTTGAGAGCTGCTATAGCTGTCCTCAGAGGGAGGGTTCCGAGGTCTCATCAGGGTTCCAAGTCAAAGCTGACATGAATTACAAGTGCACCGGATAGTTAAAAAGATACTCCCTGGCACTCCCAACACCTATTCCACCTAAAAAGAGGGGACTTCACAGCCCCCTGGCAATCCCGCACCTACTCTACGCCTGGAGGCTCGGGCCTGGGTCTTAAGTGCAATGTCCATCGGCTACACACA
>SJYQ01002436.1:103798-120725 GCA_006410935.1 Redunca redunca
TGGGGACAGGGGTGGTTTTATACCAGAAAGGGAAGGGTTTCCAGGCTCCGCCTGCAGTCAAGATGAAGATCCTGAGTGAGATGTGAGGGGTTCCACACCACAGAAGGCATTCTCCCATCCTTCCCTCTCGCGTATCTTACCTGCAGCAGCCATTTCCAGGAAGCCTTAGGCAGAAGTGTCCAGATGAGATGCCAGTGTGCTTCTCACCAGGAGCCTGGGGATTTGACGTCTTCCAAGCGAGGCCTTGCCCTCAGGTCAGCAGACGGCATGTAACTCGGCATTACGGTCAGGGGAAGACAGGGATAAAGGACAGAGAACGTCACTCAGCACACATGTGCCCCAGAGTGCCCCCACTCTCTGTCTCAGCAGCTCCAGGAAGGCTGTCAGGCTCGGGCTCCCAAATTCTTCCTGCTTGGTTTACTGAGAGAAGTGAGAGGCAAGGAGTGAGGCCAGTTGACTGAGATCAGCAGGGACATCCAAGGACCCACTATGAGTCAAAGAAGGGACCGCATCCCCGCTCTTGCCCGAAACTCTCCCAGAACCCTGTCCACCCAGGCCCCGCCCCTGCTATCTTCCTGGAGCCCAGATGCACATGATAGGAAGTGATGGCCCCCTACCCACGCTGGGGTGCGATGCCATCTTTGAGAGGGCTGCTGTCTTTGAGAGCTGCTATAGCTGTCCTCAGAGGGAGGGTTCCGAGGTCTCATCAGGGTTCCAAGTCAAAGCTGACATGAATTACAAGTGCACCGGATAGTTAAAAAGATACTCCCTGGCACTCCCAACACCTATTCCACCTAAAAAGAGGGGACTTCACAGCCCCCTGGCAATCCCGCACCTACTCTATGCCTGGAGGCTCGGGCCTGGGTCTTAGGTGCAATGTCCATCGGCTACACACACGGGTCCTCAGGACATAACCTGGGTCCAGGAGTGGTGGTCTGGGTGCAGGGTTGGTGGTCCCTGTCTCTGTTCAGTAGAGGGAAGTCTGGGATTCTATGGAGTGAAGGAGGGACCTGCCGGGGGGGTGGCGCTGAGTGTCTCCACACCCCAGATTGGCGGCCACGCCTAAGCCCTCACCCAGCGTGACTTGGCCAGAGAGCAACCGGTCAGCATCTGGACAGTTCTAAAGCCAGAGGGGCTCCCTGACTGCGATCACCAACACGGGATAATCGGGGAAGTGGGGACCTCGTTCTGAAGGTCTGGCAGCCGGTCAGCAGAGGGAGGATGTCAGGACTTGGGAAGAGTCATGTTAATGAACATCCTACGCATCACACGGCCTGCCGACTCAGGACCCTCCCCTATGACCAGCACTTCCTTCCAGGCAAACACAGGGCCGGGGGCGGTGGTTATCAGGGGAGGTTGCAGCTTGGTTGTGAAGGGGCAGTATCGAGACAGCAGAAGGGTGGTCCTGGCTCCCTTCATTGGGGGCCTAAACATTGCCTCATCTCATTGTCTGGGGTGACAGGAAAGGTTGCAGCATCAACTTCAAAGCAAGAGAGGGAACAAGGTGGGTGGCTTTGGAGGCCGGGGGGATATGAGGGAGTCTTGCCCCAGTTTTCATCATGACTCTGAAATGTGAACTGAAAGGACCTGCCTCCCCTGCCAGCTCCCACAGGCCTCCCTCTAATGCCCAGGCAGGGCTGTTTGGCTGCACCCCAGCAATCACTCTCACTTCCTACTCAACGGTCTCAAGGAAAGGGCTCACCAGGAGAACACGAGATTTGTGGGTCCTAGGGCACTGGCCTCAAGGACCTCTCAGAGACGGCTTGGGTTCAAGCCAGAAGGAATCTCCTCACTGCAGTTGCTCACAAAATCTGCTTGTCCTTCCTCCAGGGGCCCTCCTTGCCTGCCACCCTGCCTGCATGTGCCTGTGATCCATAACCTGTGTCACCATGCCTCACACGCACAAGAACAAGTACCATGCCCGTGTGAAATGCCACCAGGTCCAGGGGGACACTGAGGATCCCCAGGAGGCCCAGGCCAGTGGTGCTGCAGCCCCCAAAGAGGATTGCCCCTCCTCCCCCTCGTCTGCCCCTCAGGGTTCTCCCCCAAGCTCCCCTGCTACTGGGGATCGCCAGGAGCTTCAGGAAGCCATGGCCCCTAGATCTCCTGATGCAGGGCCTTCCTGTGCAGGATCTGAT
Source organism: Redunca redunca (assembly GCA_006410935.1). NCBI lineage: Eukaryota > Metazoa > Chordata > Mammalia > Artiodactyla > Bovidae > Redunca > Redunca redunca. The sequence continues at coordinate 105,937 of SJYQ01002436.1, forward strand.
GAAGGTGCCCAGGGCCCAGAGGAGGAAACTGCAGGTGCCTCCCACGCAGCCCCTGCCACTCAGAGCCCTCGCAAAGATCCTCTGGCCAGGAAGGCCAGGATACTGGTGGAGTTCCTGCTGGAGAAGGACACCAAGAAGGAGCCCATCACACAGAACGCCCTGATGAGAATCGTCAGCAGGAAGTACAGGCAGCACTTCCCTGAGATCCTCAGGAGAGCCTCTAAGCACATGGCGCTGGTATCTGGCCTGGAGCTGATGGAAGTCTACCACAGCAGGATCATTCACGCCCTCATCTACAAGCTCAACCTCGGGGCGATGACGGTCTGAGTGATGAGGAGGGTCTGCCCAAGTCCAGTTTCCTCATGGTGCTCCTGGGCATTATCTTCACGAAGGATGACCACGCCCCCAGGGAGGAGGTCTGGGAACTCCTCAGTGAGTTGGGGGTCTATCCTGGGAGGAGGCACTGGATCTCTGGGGAGCCCAGAAGGCTCATCACCAAAGATCTGGTGCAGAAGAAGTACCTCAAGTACCGACAGGTCCCCAGTGGCGATCCTCCACACTACGAGTTCCTGTGGGGCCCGAGAGCTTGTGTTGTGACCAATAAGATGAAGGTGTTGGAGGTGCTGGGCAAGATCCACGATAGGTCCCGACTTCCTTCCCAGACCTCTATGCCGAGGCTCTGAGAGATCAGGTGGAGAGAGCAGGGATGAGAGGCACGGCCAGGGCTCCAACCATGGCTGAAGCCAGCGCCCCTTCCAGGGCCAAGTCATACAGCTCCTCTCACATCTAGGGAGGGAGGCCTGGACACTTTCTTCCCTTTTGTGTTGGAACAGAACTGTGAAACTCCTAAATAGTAGAGAGGAGCAGTTTGGAGGGAACAAAGTTGTATGTTCTTTACACTTGTATGTAGTAAGGGAGTTTTGGTACAACTCATTTTAACAAAATATATATCTTTGTCTTTTATCCATAGGGGAAATATCTAGCGAAAGTTGATTTAAATTAGATTAAGGAGTTGAGGAAGGAGTTTCGTATTTTCAAATGTTGATTACTTTTCATAAGGTTTACTGTGCTTCAGAATACAAATGTATTAATCATATAAATCACATTGGTTGTTGTTTTAAAGTTTTGAAAGCCACAGGTTGGGTATATGTAAAACACACTGAATCATAACTTCCGTTAAATGAAAGACCAGTGTTTCTTAATCAGTATGACTCTGCTTTATATGTAGTACATGCATTCCAGCACTCATGCATGATAGGATTTTGCAGATTCCATTTATAGATGGATAACTGGCATTTTCTCAAGTTCGCAAGACTGATAAAGTGACCTTCATCAGACAAGTCCCCTGATGTGCACTAGTCCAGCGTCCTTCCCTTTCTTTGCAAGGGCAAGGACTGAGGAAATCTCTTTTCACCAGTGACATACTTGGTACTGTGACTAGGACTGCTGCCATGGTGAACTCCAGTGGTCTTGCCCAAACTGTCGGCTGGAGACCCCTGAGTTTCGCTCTGTCTCTCTCATGAAAACTTGCTTGCTCTCACTCTCTGCTTTGTTCTCTTTCCATGACCCACAGGGCAAGATCTGGGTCAGCTCACTGTGTCATGGTTCCCTTCAATTAAGAGCTGCAAGGAGGATGCCTAGGCTGTGCATACTCAAAGAACACTTGGGTGGCAGTTGACACTGTCCTTGGGCCTGGTAGACAAAATTTCCAATGGTGAAGGCGCCATTGGAGTTTTAAGTTGGCTTAAAACTCAACATTCAGAAAACTAAAATCATGGCATCCTGTCTCATCACTTCATGGCAAATAGATGGGGAAACAGTGGAAAGAGTGTCAGACTTTAGTTTTGGGGGCTCTAAAATCACTGCAGATGATGAGTGCAGCCATGAAATTAAAAGACGCTTACTCTTTGGAAGAAAAGGTATGACCAACCTAGACAACATATTAAAAAGCAGAAACGTTACTTTGCGAACAAAGGTCCATCTAGTCAAGGCTATGCCTTTTCCACTAGTCATGTGTGGATGTGAGAGTTGGACTGTAAAGAAAGCTGAGCACCAAAGAATTGATGCTTTTGAACTGTAGTGCTGGAGAAGACTCTTGAGAGTCCCTTGGACTGCAAGGAGGTCCTACCAGTTCATCCTAAAGGAAATCAGTCCTTAATATTCATTGGAAGGACTGATGTTGAAGCTGAAACTCCAAATACTTTGGCTATCTGATGCAAAGAACTGACTCTTTTGAAAAGACCCTTAGGCTTGCAAAGATTGAGCGCATGAGGAGAAGGGGATGACAGAGGATGAGATGGTTGGATGGCATCTAAGAAGGTCAGAGAATACCAAGCAGGATAAACTGATGTTGAAGTTGAAACTCCAGTGCTTTGGCAACCTCATGAGAAGAGTTAACTCATTGGAAAAGACTCTGATGCTGGGAGGGATTGGGGGCAGGAGGAGAAGGGGACGATAGAAGATGAGACGGGTGGATGGCATCACTGACCCGATGGACTTGAGTCTGAGTGAACTCCGGGAGTTGGTAATGGACAGGGAGGCCTGGCATGCTGCGATTCATGGGGTGACAAAGAGTCGGACACGACTGAGCTACTGAACTGAACTGAAACAAACTCTGCATAATCACTTTTAATGTGAATGGTATAAATATACAAATTAAAAGCTGGAGATTGATGAAAAGAAATTGAAACAACAAAATATACCTAGCCCTTGCTGTCCATCTTTATTTTGGGCTTCCCTGGAGGCTCAGATCGTACAGAATCCACACGTATTGCAAGAGACCAAGGTTTGACACCTGGGTTGGGAAGATTCCCTGGAGTAGGGCATGGCAGCCCACGCCAGTACTCTGGCCTGTAGAATCCCCATGGACTGAGGAGTCTGGCAGGCTATGGTCCATGGGCTTGCAAAGAGTCGGACATGACTGAGCGACTAAGCACATGGGATCTATAAGAAACCCACTATAAATTCAAAGACATGAAAAGATTAAAAGTAAAGGGACGGAGAAGACTATACGATGCTAATATGAGTGGTAAAAAAAGAAAAAAAAAACTGTACTCACTAAAACTCTTTCTGGTAAAGCAGTATTAAGAACAAGAAAATCAGTAATAAAAATGGGCAGTACTAACAACCATTAACGAGATCCAAATGACATTTATAGAATATTGAATGACAGCAGGGAAACACATTATTTTCAAGTTCACATGGAACATACATCGAGACAGATCACAGACTAAGCCATAAAATGTACATCATCAAATTTAAAACAATACAAATAATACAGAGAATGCTCTCAGAATGTGACGAAAATAAACTAGAAATTGATAACAAAAAGACAGCAGGAAAATTAAAGATTATTTGCAGACTAAACAATAAACATCTAAATGACACATGGGCCAAAGAGAAACTCTAATGAGAAATTGTAAAATATTCTACAAAATGAAAACATAATTACAGCTTATCAGAAGTGGTGTCATACAGCAAAATCAGTAAAGAGATATATACAGCATTGAGTGCCTATAACAAAGAAAACATACAATTAATAACTTATGCTTCTATATTAGTAAACTTGTAAAAGAAAAGAAAAAGCAGAGGAAGAATAAATCAAAGGAAACCGATGACACTGAAAAAAGGAAGGTAATGCAGAAAAAGAACAAAACTCAGAGAAGTTTCTTTAAAGATACAAAATAAAAAGAAGATAAAATTCTCCCCAGGCTAAACAAGAAAAAAAGAGAGAAAACACAAATTAAACTACTAATAGTAGAAATGAAGGAAGGGCCATTACTACTGAATCCATGGACATTAAAACGATAATGAGTGAATATTATGAACAACTCTGTGCCTACGAAAAGGAAAGGTTCAGTTGAGAAACTGCTTGAAGGTATAACTTAGCACCACTTTCACAAAGAAAAACACATACTCTGAATAGGTCTGTATCTATTAAAGAAATTTAATCTATAACTAATAAGCTTCCAATAAAGACAGTAACAGAATCAGAGGTTTCCACTGATGAATTCTATCAAAAATTAAAGGAAAAAATGATAACAATTCTTTACAATCTCTCCTAGAAAATAGAAGCAAAAGGAACACCTCCTAATTCCTTTCTGTGAGGTGAGTATTATACTCAAACATCAAAATCAGAGGAAGAAATTAAGAGAAAAAAATTGCACACAAATACCTCTTATGAACATAGAAGCAAAATCCCCAACAAAGTATAAGAAACCTAACAATCCATAGAAGGAATTACATACTATATCTAAGTAGGATGCATTTCAGATGTGTAACATTTGAAAATCAGTCATTATAAATCATAATAACAATAGTCTAAGGAAGATAATCACAAAATCAGATGAACAGATGAAAGGAAAAAATCATCTGATAAAATCCAACACCCATTCATCATCAAAATTCTCAGCAAACTAGATACAGACAGGCATTTCCTCAGCTTCATACACAACATCTGAAAAGAAATACAGGTAAAACATCCCACTTCATAGTGAGAAGACAGATGCTGTCACACTAAGGTGGGGAACAAGGCGAGGATATCCCTTCTCACCATGCCTATTCAACACTGTACTGAAAGGCCTAGCCAATGCAATGAGATAAGAGAAGGAAGCAAAGATACAGATATTTGGAAGGAAAAATAATCATCAACAACAAGAAAACTCCTGGCATTGTTAATCTAGGAGTATATGTTAATCAGATTAATATATTATCAATATATAATTATTACATAATTAATATATTAATAAAGTTAATACATAATAGTCAATTATTTTCCAATAAAGAGGTAGAACTTGCATTTAAAAACACCATTTACATTAGCACCCAAATATATTAGAAATAATTCTTTAAAAAATATGTGTAAGATTTAGATGAGAAAAACTCATAAACTGCACTGAAAAAAATTAAAGAAGATCTAAATAAATAGACACGCCATGTTCATCGATAGGGAGATGCTATATTGTTGAGATGTCACTTATTTCCAACTTAGCCAAATACTTAATGCAATTCTGTTCAAAATTCCAGCAAGTTAGCTTGTCGATAGCAGCCAACAATTTAAATTTTATGTAAAAATGAAATGATCCATAATACCCACTGAAGTCAATATGAAAGATCAAAGTCAAGAATTGATATTACTGGATTTCAAAACTTACTTTAAAGCTACAATACTCAAGACTGTATGCTATTAACAGAATAATAGACAGGACAATGGCACAGAACAGAAAATCTAGAAACAGACACCCCAAACACTCAACCGACCTTTAACAAAGGCGCAAAGGCAATTCAAAGGAAAAGGACAGTCTTTTAAACTTACAGTCCTGGGATAACTAGACATCCATATCTAAGAAACATGAATCCACATACTAACTCTAAACCTTTCAAAATAATTAACTCAAAAGGAATCACAGACCTAAATGAAAAACTCACAAGTAAAAAAAAAAAAATTGCAGGGACATCCCTGGCAGTCCAGTGCTTAAGACCCAACACTTCCACTGCTGGGGGAAGAGGTTTGATCACTGGTCAGGGACTAGGATTTCACATGCCATATGGAATAGGAAAAAAATCTAGAAGATAACATCGGGGCAAAACTTGAGTTTGGTAATGAGATTTTAGGCACGACACCAAAAGCACGGTCCATGAAAGAAAATAATAAGCGGAACCTTGTTAACATTAAAAACTTCTATCTCCAAAATATACTATTAAGAGAATGAGAAAGAAAGGCCACAAAAGGGTAGTTACAAATCTATTTGCAGTGCAAGAATGGAGACACAGACCTAGAGAATGGGCATGTGGACACATCGGGGGAAGCAGACTGTGAGACGAACTGAGAGAGTGGCATAGACAAATATGCACTACCATGTGGACAACAGGCATGTGGGGGAAGTAGCTGGGTGACACAAGGATCAGCTCCGTGACGACCCCGAGGGGTGAGGTTGGGGCTGGGAGGGAGGTTCATGAGGGAGGGGATAGATGTATACTGATCACTGCTTCATACAAGAGAACCTGACACACCATTTAATTATCTTCTAATTTAAATAATTGTTAAAAATCTATGAACTTAAAAACTAGAAATAAAATCTAGGGAAGTACACATAGCCACTAGAGTTATATACAACAATGCCAAATAATTAAAAGTCAGAAGTGATTAAAAGCTATAGATCACAGTACTATTTGATTCTCGAATTAAAAATCGTAGAGAACAGGATAGGAAATATTCAAACATATAAGGAACTTCAAAATCTGGAAGAAAAAAACAATCACGGCAGCAAAATCATCCACTTGGTCTGGAAGAATCAAAAGTTACTTGCACCAAGTAACAGAAAACATACCATAAACGAAAGCAACCATAGAAAAAATTTACCTACAAAGAAACTTTAGAAAAGTGTATACAGTCTTCGTGGAGGCAACTAGAAGAATTTCCTGAGAGTCTTAGGAAAAAGAAGGCTCAAATAAAATAGTATGTTATGTATATTCATGACGAACAGATATTGTAAGACTGTCAATCTTCTCTAACTCCTTTACAGAGTTAGTACCACATTCAGAGTAGCTGAGACCACAATGAAACACAGTCTGCTGCTTTGTACCCAGAAGTAACCACAGAAATCTTATGGAAGGAATAAAGAAAACTATTAACAAAAGTGAAAACATAAAATTAAATAATCCCTGATGGACAGTAAGTCTGCACTAAACTTGACCCTATGTGTGCCCAGGTGGGGGAGTACTTAAGAGACTGGCACAGATGTGCAGCCTGCAAGGGAAGCAGACAACAGGATCAGCTGGAAGAGGCTTTAAACTTGAGCCCTGGATTCTTCCACTCTGCCCTGGGATCATGAATCTCCACTGCTTCACTGAAGGAATCTGAGGCAGCATCTCCGAGGGCCCATGCCAGGACCATGGGGCACCAAAGCTTGGCTTGGATGTGGCAGTACGGCCCAGATCATGCAATAAGCAGCACAAAGTTTGTTGTCTGTGTGCTTAGCCACTCAGTTGTGTCTGACTCTTTGCGACCCCATGGACTGTAGCCCATCAGGCTCCTCTGTCCGAGGGGAAACTCCAGGCAAGAATACTAGAGTGGGTTGCCATGCCTTCCTCCAGGGGGTCTTCCCAACCCCCGAACTGAACCCAGGTCTCCCGCACCGCAGGCAGATTCTTTAGTGTCTGAGGCACCAGGAAATGCAAGTGGATGAGATCTGGCCCTTTGAAATGATCACCTTAATAGACTATCACCCAGGGACTAAAAGAGAACAGTTAGTATCACAGTAATTGTACAAAACGACGGAACTTCATCTCAGAACTTTTGAGCAATGACGACTGAGAGCCCACAGTGAGAACTGTCAGGCTATGGAGCCCCTTCACTTACTCTTCTGGAATTGTATGAGCATGGCTGGGGACAGGGGTGGACTTAAACCAGAAAGGGAAGGATTTCCAGGCCCTGTCAGCAGTCAATATGAATGAAGTTTCTGAGTGAGATGTGAGGGGTTCCACACCACAGAAGACAGTCTCCCATCCTTCCTTCTCAGCTCAGCTTACTGGTAGCAGCCATTTCCAGGAAACCTCGGGTAGAAACGGTGAGATGAGACGTATGTGCAATTCATACCGGGAGGCTCGGGGGTTCACATCTTCTATATGAGGCCTTGGCCTCAGATCATCAGATGGGACGTAGCCCAGCATCTACAGGGGTTAAGGGAAGCCATGGAGAACGACCGAGTATCGCTTACTACAGAAGAGGGAGCCCAGAGAGCCCATGCTGTTGCTCTCATGGGCTCCAAGACGGCTGTTAAGCTTGGGCTCCCCAATTCTTCCTGCTGCGGGTGCTGACACAAGTGAGAGGCATGGAGTGAGCCAGCCGACAGCTCAGGACAGGGACGTCCCAGGACCCCTTAAGAATCAAGGGAAAGTCCACGTGCCAATCCCGGGAGAAGCTCCCCCCGGAACCCCGCCTGTCCAGGTCCCGCCCCTGCTGCCCTCTTGGAGCCCAGATGCGCAGGACAGGAAGTGACGTCCCCCTAAGCACGGCCGGGGGAGCGACGCCATCCTAGACAGTGCCGCTTTCTCTGAGCGCTGCCACTGACGGTGGCCAGAGGGAGCAGTCCCAAGTGTCATCGGGTGTCAAGATCGGACGTGACGTGAGTTACAAGTGCAGGGACACGTCTCTGCACCCCGAATCCCTTTTCCCTCTGAAAAGAGGGGGCCGCCCAGCCTCCGGGCACCCTAGCCCTGCACTCAGACCAGAGGATCCAGCCTAGCTCTTAGGGCCCAAGACCATCCACTAACCACTAGGGGGTGTCGGGAAAGAATGCCTCGGTCAGGCTCTGCTGGACCCCAGCTCCGCTCAGTAGAGGGAGAGCCACGAGCCCTGTGGAGTGAAGGAGGGACCCTCGGGGGAAGGAGTGTCTCCATACACCAGAACGGCAGCCATGTGTAACCCCCGACTCACAGCGATTTGGCTCCGGATCATCTGGTTGGTGCCGGGCTGCTCTAAAGGCTGAGGGGCTCCCTCACTGCGACCTCGGACGCAGGACTCTCGAAGAAGGGACTTGGGTCTGAGCGGCTGGCAGCTGGTCAGTAGAGTGAGGATGTCAGGGTTCGTGGAGAGTCAGGATGAGGACCAGCCTCCCTGATAAACGGTCGACTCAGTATCCTCCCCTGTGATCACCGCTTCTTCCCGGCCAAATATCGGGAAGTGGGGGGCGGTCTGCGAGGCGAGGTTGGAGCCTGGTTGTGAAGGGGCAACCAGGAGACAGCAGGAGGGAAGGTCCTGGGACCCTCCATGGGACGTTGAGTACGCCCCCCTCTCCTCGTCTGGGGTGCCAGGGAAGGTTGCAGCGTCAATTTCACACAGGAGAGGGAACGGGCTGGGTGCAGGAGAGAGGGCGTTGGATATGGGGGTGTCTCACACCAATTTTCATCCTGACTCTGAATGTCAGCTGAGAGGACCTGCCTCCTCTGCCAGCCCCCACTGCCCCGCCCCTTCTAACACCCAGGCAGGACTGTCTGATGTGCCCCAGGGTCACTCTCCCTTGCTACTCAGCGGTCTCAGGGCACAGGCTGAGCAGGAGAACAGGAGCCCTGTGGGTCCTAGAGCACTGGCCTTGAGGGCCCCTCAGAGGGGGCTTCCATTCAAGCCAGGGAGGACTCTCCTCGCTGAAGGTTCTCACAGCATGTTCTTGTCCCTCCTCCAGGTGCCCTCCTTGCCTCTTGCCTGCTTTCCTGCCTGCACTCCCACCTGAGCTCCCTGACCTGCTGTCAGCATGCCTCGGAGGCACAAGAACGAGTCCCATGCCAGCGGGAATCGCCACCAGGTCCGGGGGAACACTCAGGAAGCCCAGGCCAGTGCTGCTGCAGCCCTGAAGGAGGAGTGCCCCTCCTCCCCCTCTTCTGCCCCTCAGAGTTCTCCCCCGAGCTCCCCTGCTGCTGGCGAACGCCAGGAGCTTCAGGGAGCCATGGCCCCTAGCTCTCCTGATGCAGGGCCTTCCTGTGCAGGTTCTGATGAAGGTGCCCAGGGCCCAGAGGAGAAAAGTGCAGATGCCTCCCAGGCAGCCCCTGCCACTCAGAGCCCTCGCAAAGATCCTCTGGCCAGGATGGCCAGGATACTGGTGGATTTCCTGCTGGAGAAGTACACCAACAAGGAGCCCATCACACAGAACACCCTGATGAAAATCGTCAGCAGGAAGTACAGGCAGCACTTCCCTGAGATCCTCAGTATAGCCTGTGAGCGTGTGGAGCTGGTCTTTGGCCTGGAGATGAAGGAAGTCGACCATAGCAGGNTCCCCCTCTTCTGCCCCTCAGAGTTCTCCCCCGAGCTCCCCTGCTGCTGGCGAACGCCAGGAGCTTCAGGGAGCCATGGCCCCTAGCTCTCCTGATGCAGGGCCTTCCTGTGAAGGATCTGATGAAGGTGCCCAGGGCCCAAAGGAGAAAAGTGCAGATGCCTCCCAGGCAGCCCCTGCCACTCAGAGCCCTCGCAAAGATCCTCTGGCCAGGAAGGCCAGGATACTGGTGGACTTCCTGCTGGAGAAGTACACCAACAAGGAGCCCATCACACAGAACACCCTGATGAAAATCGTCAGCAGGAAGTACAGGCAGCACTTCCCTGAGATCCTCAGTATAGCCTGTGAGCGTGTGGAGCTGGTCTTTGGCCTGGAGATGAAGGAAGTCGACCATAGCAGGAACATCTGCACCCTCATCAGCAAGCTCAACCTCGGGGGACAGATTGTCCGAGTGGTGAGGGGGGGGCTGCCCACGTCTGGTCTCGTCATGGTGCTCCTGGGGGTCATCTTCATGAATGGTAACCGCGCCACCAAGGAGGAGATCTGGGAATTCCTCAGTATGTTGGGGATCTATGCTGGGAGGAGGCACTGGATCTTTGGGGAGCCCAGAAGGCTCATCACCATAGATCTGGTGCAGAAGCAGTACCTGAACTACCGCCAGGTGCCCAAACTGATCCTCCACGCTAGGAGTTCCTGTGGGGCCCGAGAGCTTGTTCTGAGACCAGTAAGATCAAGGTACTGGAGGTTCTAGCCAAGTTCCACGGTAGGGTCCCTAGTTCCTTCCCAGACCTCTATGACGAGGCTCTGAGAGATCAGGCGGAGAGAGCAGAGCTGAGAGGTGTGGCTAGGGCTCCTACCTTGGCTGAGGCCAGTGCCCCTTCCAGGGCCAAGTCCTGCAGCCCCTCCCACATCTAGGGAGGGGGCAGGGCACTTTGTTCCCTTTGTGTTGGAAGAGAGCAGTCAAGCTTCTAAATAGTGTAGAGCAGTAGGGGTGGAGGAAACAAAACCGGTAATTTGTTACAGTTTATATAGTAAGCGAGTTTAGGTCTAGTTTAACAAAATATATATCTGTTTTCTTTTATCCATATGAGAAATATATAGTGAATGATGATTTAAAGTAGGAAAGTGAAGAGGTGAAGGAGGTTTTAGTAGTTTCAAATGTTCTTACTTTGGATAAGGTTTATTGTGCTTCAGAATTCAAATGTATGAATTATATAAATCATAGTTTCTAGCCATTTTAATGTTTTAAAAGTTTGGGTACTTGTAAAACACACTGAAAGTACTGAGTATATTGTTCACAATGCAAACAAGATAACATGACATTAGAAGAGAATGTTTCTTGAAAAGCAGTCAAGCTTCTAAAGAGTGTGTGGTAGTAGGGGGTAGATCACATTTATTTCGATCATATTTCTCTCTCTGTTTCACATGAGTAACTTCTATGTATTATTTGTTTCTTTTCTGTTTTCAAATATTTTTACTGCTAAGAGGTTGTTTTTTCTTCAGAGTATTAATTTGGTAATGGTACTGCTGTTATATTCACTGCTGTTTTAAAAATTTTAAAGGTACAGTTTTGGTAGACAAAAGAAATTCAGGAGCCATCTATATTGTCTTTCTGATCTGCAAGTAGGTAACATAGCACTGCAAGAGTGATTTTCATGCCACTGTGAAAGAAGACCACAGAAACTATTGAGAAAGAAAAAGAAAATGGAGAAAAGAATAAAAAGTCTTTAACTTGTGGTTTACCCTATTGCTTTTAAACATTCTTTTAGTCAAAATAAAAAATACTTGACTTATTTAGCTCATTTAAGAATATTTGTTTCTGTGTCCTTATGTTCACAGCATATTCTCTGCTCTCTCCTGGATTGAAAATAAACTCACACGGGAAGGTGGTATTTGAGGGGTTCATAGTAATCATACCTTCCACTTATTACAAAGCAATACTTCTTCATCAGTATGCCACTGCTTTGTAGTACATGCATTCTAGCATTCATGCAGGATCGGATTTAGCAGACTCCATTTGTGGATGGATAACTTGCCAATTTCCCAAGTTCACAAACTCATGAAGTGACCTTCCTGGGACTAGTCCCCCGATCTGGATCAGTGCAGAGCCCACAATGTGCCACTTCTCCCAGCCTAAACAGACATCATGTCTTTTCATTCATTTTTCCTCTAAACATTCCAAAAAATGTATCTCGTTGGATTCATGGGGCCCTGTCCCAAACAACTGTTTTGGAATAAAGTTTAAAAAATGCTCATAAATGAATGGTATGAAGGAAGACAAGACCACTCAGGGACAAGGTGGTCATGAACACATGCAATGTCAGATACCCTGAAAATATCACTCTGCCCTCATTTATCCTTCCTGATTCTCAGGGACATAAAAACCTTAGCTTAAGTGCTGTGTCCTCAGGTCAATGGATGGAAGAGTCCCAGCCTCTGATAGTTATCAAGGGGAGGATTTTAGAACACTAGGGGTCCCAAAAACTATATCCTGCTTCTTGCCTTGTATGGCCATGGGGGAGCAGTCTGTCTGAGGTGTGCCTTCCTAGCCTGCAGGACAAGGATAGAGAGGTTCTCAGGGAGTTGAGCTCCTTGGTCTTGCAGCAGCAGCTCCAATTCTGCCCAAGTAGGAGATCCTGACAGGCCTTCATAGGATTTACAGTGAGGATACTGGGTGCTGATGAGTGGACCCCACCCCCCCCCCGCCCCTTATAGCAAGAGTGATGGCACGGATGGACAGGCAAGGGTACCCAGGGAGTAGCTCTCTCACTTCTCCTTCTGTTGTCTCAAGAAGGTGAAAGGCTAGGCCACAGGCCAGCTGATTCAGCCATTAGGTGGATTCCGATATGCTACTCAAAGCCAAGGTAAGAAACCTGATCTAAGACTGGGGGATCACTGACTACAGAAGAGAGTGGAGCCCTTGAATGTTCTCCTCCTCAGAAGGCCCCAATAGCTTTGCACACCTCTGGTTCACCCTGTCTTCCAATCCAGAGCTTCCAAGAAATTAATGCCTTTGTGCTCGGGAGCACAGCCTCAGGTGAGCAGAGGCTACAGTCTTGGTTTCATCAGGAGTGAGGATGAGATCCCTGAACGAGGGGCAAGAGGACCACTCAGCCCAGAACAGGGGAGACTGTGGAGGCCCACCCCTGATATCAGCCCTATGAGACCCAGGAGAAAGCTTTCTGGCTGAAGTGCTTCTCTTTCTGCTGGAGTGGTCTCAGGGAGATGAGAGCCTTGGTCTACTGGGAGAAGCCTCACTTCAGTACAGATTGGAAAACTAGTGACTCCAAATGAGGATAAAGGGACTGCACCTAGAATACAGCCCTGCCCCTCTACACCTCACACTGGCAAATTTGGGAACACGGGCATGATGCACCCCACACATTTCCTTTTAGAGCATCTCAGGAGGTAAGGCACTGGGGCTCAAGGGTCAACCTGAGGAGGAACTCCAGGTCATGCTGAGTCAAGTAGAGGACCATGAGGACTAAAGGAACCAGTACACTATACCACTGTTATAGAATCCCTCCCCTAGGGTCAGCCATGAGTGACCACAGGTTGGCAGCCCTCACATCCTCCGAGGTGGTCTCAGGGAATTTAAGGCTGTAGCATGAGAGGACAGGTCTCATTAGGAGATGGGAAGTCAGTGTGAGGACCTGGAGTGAGGACAGTAATAGGAAGAGAGGGAGGAAATACAGGTCTTCCTAGGAGCCTGACTGAGGACAGGTGCAGCCAGCCATCAGAAGGCCTCAATTTCCAGTCCCAGCTTTCTGTCCTGAGAGACCACAGGGAGATGNAATACAGGTCTTCCTAGGAGCCTGACTGAGGACAGGTGCAGCCAGCCACCAGAAGGCCTCAATTTCCAGTCCCAGCTTTCTGTCCTGAGAGACCACAGGGAGATGGGCTAAGTTAGGCAACCTTTTGCTTTTCTTCTATTGGGTCTGAGAGAGTTGTGGGCCTTACTTTGGGCACATGTCCTCAGGTAAAGAGACAGGAGCTGCAAGACCTCCCAGCAGTTCCCAGAGGATACCTGGTCATTTCTCCAGAGGAGCTTCAGGCAACCCTTGATGTGGCAGGAAGGACAGTTCTTTCATACGTGGGTCAGCTACTCTCTGCAGACTGATTTCCCTGGGTTTTTTCCTTCAAATCCTCCATGATAATGGGAATTGAAGGAACACCCCAAACCAAGTGGCATGTCCCTCCTCTCAAGTCCTTGCTAGGAAAGTTTACCTTTGATGTTTCTGCACATGCATGACTGCCCCTTCCACTTGCTGGGAAGAAATATGCTTACTAAATTCCAGACAATAGTCCAAGCTGGAGACCTTCATTTAGAAGGCTCTCATCAAGAGAAATGACAGTTCTTGGCTAGGGAAGCCTGCCTCCATATGACAGGGATAGAATAGCTTAGGATACAGGTAGCTGTCTCAGGTGACTCAGTAGAAAAGAATCCATCTGCAATGCAGGAGATGAAGGTTTGATCCCTGTTCTGTAACATCTCCTGGAGGAGGAAGTGGCTACCCATTTGAATATTCCTGCCTGTAAAATCCCATGGACAGAGCCTGGAGTGCTGCAGTTCATGCGGTTGCAAAGAGTCAGAAATAAATGAGGGCCTGAGCACAGACAGACAGACAGACAGACAGAGACGTAGGTCTAGAAGTCTAGGAGGGGAATAGAGATAGAGAAACCTAGGAACCATTGGTACACCATTGTAAGTTAACATTGTTCAAGAAAGGTATTAGAATGTAGTGGAAGAAGGCAGGCTTGTTTAAATATAAAGCCATAAATAATACAGGAGATGTTCCCCAGGCCTTTAGGTAAAAGAGGAATGTCACAATGCTTCTATCCATTTGCAGAATTTCTACAATAATCCAAGTTTGACATCATAAGGTCAGATAGTCTCCTACTCCAAATGAATTGGGAGGGAGTGATGTAAGCCTGACCTCTACTCACAGAAGGCATTCTTTCGAAGTAGGGGGAGAAGATGGCGGAGGAATAGGACCAGGAGATTACTTTCTCCCTCACAAA
>SJYQ01002437.1:4472-22972 GCA_006410935.1 Redunca redunca
CTGAAGATATTGTGTTTATTTTATACTGTCTTAATTTATGTAGCTTATTAAAACACCAAAAATTCTTGATTATTTCAGAAAATATTTTGGAGTATGTTTTAGATACCAAGAAAAATTGTCATTATTATTTTATTACAATCACAGTAATATAACATTGATTTTAAAATATTGTTATTTTTGTGATTTTGAGCTTCTCATTCAGATATTTAGTATGCTTTGATTTCATTCTATTCTTATATATGAAAGTGAAATTTCAGATTTTTCTTCTTTGAGTCTTATCTATTTCCTGCAAACGTTCTTATGTATTGACATCATTTTAATCTACTTCTATTACTAAAGGAAATAGCAAACTATTGATATGTAAAGATTACATCTAAAGATTTATTTTTAATGCCCTCTAATTAGAATTTTTGCCCAAATTTTGTTTTCTCAATTAACATACTAGAATACAATTATTCAATCAGTTATCATGCATGCCTGCTCAGTCATGTCTGACTCACTGTGACCCCATGGACTTAGCCACCAGGCTCCTCTGTCCATGGGATTTTCCAGGCAAGAATACTGGAGTAATTTGCCATTTCCTACTCCAGAGGATCTTTCTGACCCAGGAATTGCACCCAAGGTCCCTAACTCTCCTGCATTGCAGGAGATTCTTTACTGCTTGAACCATCAGGGTAATAAATTCAATCATATTATTTCTAAAATATTGTTAGCATCTCTTTTTTTAAACCTCTTAATTATTTTTAGTCCCTTGCATTTGGAAGAGTATGAAGTAACATGTATGGATGTGAGAGTTGGACTGTAAAGAAAGCTGAGCACAGAAGAATTGATGCTTTTGAACTGTGGTGTTGGAGAGGACTCTTGAGAGTCCCTTGGACTGCAAGGAGATCCAACCAGTCCATTCTAAAGGAGATCAGTCCTGGATGTTCATTGTCAGGACTGATGTTGAAGCTGAAACTCCAATATTTTGGCCACCTGATGCAAAGAGCTGACTCATTTGAAAAGACCCCAATGCTGGGAAAGATTGAGGGCAGGAGGAGAAGGGGATGGCAGAGGACAAGATGGTTGGATAACATCACTAACTCAATGGACGTGAGTTTGTGTGGACTCTGAATGTTGGTGATGGACAGGGAGGCCTGTCATGCTACAGTCCATGGGGTTGCAAAGAGTTGGACACGACTGAGTGATTAAACTGAACTGAATGAAGTAATGCTTTTGAAAACATATATAATTTTTTTCTGATATCAGTGGAAATATTTTTGTTATAAGTATGGGAGGTTTAGATTTCAATGTCAACATCAATCTACTAATAGTAACTGCTTTTAGAAACTACTATGTTGTGAAGGTTTCTAAAGTCATGTCTGAACTTGATGGAAAATAACGTCATAGTTCAACAATGTCTGTAAGGTGTTTGGAGGTAAACGAGAAACACAAATGCTATACATTTTTGAACCCATGTCTAGATTTCACCATAATCCTAAAAAGTTTGACCCCTGTGAATGAAATGTTATCTATCAACCAGGATAAATTAGGAATAGGGGAGAGTTTTGATATAACCTCAGAAACAGAATATAAATATGAGAGTTTCTATTTATCATCTCAGCAAAAAAAAAAAAAAAAAGATGAAAAAACACAGGTAGCTTTTGTACAACAAACTGCTCATAAAATTAATGAATTAATACGTCACTCACTGTTATCTGTCAGTTGATGATATCAGCTCGGCAGTGTTTTGGTGGCCTCAGACAGAGTCATGAGGTTGCATGAAGGCCCCAGCTGATGCTGGAGTCACTATGACATTCAGCTGAGATGCTGGCATGATTAAATCTCTTCTCCTGTTTCTGTAATCACAGTGCCTCTTCTTCCCACATAGCTTTTAACATGGGTCTCTTACACATGGTCTCTATCAGCAGAGTAGATAGACTTTCATCAATGGAGGGTTAGGGTTCCCAAAAGCAAGAGCTCTAAGGAAGATGAAGCAGAAGCTGTCAGTCCTCTTAAATTTCAAAGAGTGGAACTGGCAAAATGCCAGTGCCCACTGTATTCTATTGGTAATTTGAAGCTACAGACTGTCCTTAGAGATTAGCTACCATTTTTAACCTGGCCCTGAAGTACTAGCATTCTTCTTTCACCAAAAATGCCCTCAGACACAGAAGCCCCAAAGCCTTATCCTACTATTACATAAGGCTCAACTTGAAGCTAAATACACTTACCTTTAAATGAGGTCAGGGTGTAGATTAGTTTCCTTGGGTATATGCATCTCCTCATGATCCAAAGACTTAGGAATTAAAATACAAGTCATTCTGTTCTCCAATACATTATAAAGCAGGTGCAAGAGAACTGAACAAACAACAGCAGAAGAATCAATGTGTCAAAATGGGAGGAACAAAGAAGTCTCTGTTCCATAGCAATGCTAAAATCCACCAGGTTCAAAATTGCCCCTCCCTCCTTGATTAGCTGTTTCTGTTCCTTGGTTCCCCTCAACTAAGCTTTGTCCACTAGTCTCTTAACTATTCCATTTTCCTTGGTTAGCTCTCCTTGCATTTTGAATAGCGTCTGTTTTTTTCAAACTGGCAACTTTGAAATCTTTGTAGACTTTCTGTGTATCAAATTACAGTCCACTCCATTAGACCCAAGTCATGCTTATAAATCTCTTTGAGACAAGCTTTCCTCTACCTTGGGCTGAGGGTCAAGGTGCTGAGAGGTAATATTTTAAAAGACTTTTAGAAGCCCTCTTATTTAGAAGAGATGTTCTAGGAAGAATGCCCATAAAATTCTTAGAAATCATTGTGTCTAGCTGAGAGAATTTATGAGGTACCATCCTAAATCTTTCTGAGGTCTTAAAAAAGCATTATGGCCACACCCTTGGGATTTAACACTGAGATTATATTTTACTGATAGAGCCCTGGATTTGATCTTTTCTCTCAAGCCATTTCTTATTTTGAAACCTATGTGAAACCTCAGTTTACCTCAAATCAAACAGGACCTTACATGGAAATGTATTATCTGGATTTTATTGGAAGTTTAATTGTTTCTCATTAATTCATCATGCTATATGAAATGAGAGATAAATACATGAATAGCTTTACTGAAACATTGCATTTTCAAACTTCTGCTCAGAAATATACTTACTCAATTCGATTAGGTATATTTTTCATCACTGGTCAATTTTTTCTCACTTAGAAACAATTAAAACTGGTGTAGATAGATGGGCAGCAGTTATAGGATTACTTTAGAAGAGGTCCTTGCATGTCTTCATTCCAGGAGAGATTTCACCTCAGATGTGGAAAAAATGTTGCTTTCTACCAAAAAGGGGGAGTCAAACAATGTAAGACATCAAAATTCTCATATTCCCTGTAAATCGCCCAAATGGCACCAGAAAATTTTCAGAGGCTCCTTCCCAATCAAAGGCTTAACTTTAACAATGGTCTCTGCAAGGTGACTGTAATTTGTGAAATAATAAAGTGTTCTCTAGGATTAAACTATTATTTAACTTTGAAAAGAGCCAATTCTATGGTTATTAGCTCATAATGATTTCTTTGAGGGCAGTTTTAGAAGCTTTGTGTATGTGTGCTAAATCACTTCAAGTGTGTCCGACTCTTTGTGACCCTGTGTACTGTAGCTCACCAAGCTCCTGTGTCCATAAGATTCCCCAGGCAAGAATTCTGGAGTGGGTTGCACTCCTCCAGGGGACCTTCCCAATCTAGGGGTCGAACCTGTGTCTCGTACATCTGCTTGCATTGGTAGGCAAGTTCTTTATCACTAGTGCCACCTGGGAAGCCCATATCAGCTTTTTGGATCCTTACCAAAAAAAAGTATGAGCAGATAATGAAAAGCCTAAACTCATCATCTAATTTTTCCAAGTTCTTCAATATAATTAGGAGTAACAGATTAAACCCATCATACTCCTTATGGTCAATTATCCCATTACTTTCACTATTGTAGCCAATTTTTGGTCACCGAAATATTTGCTTTCTATAGGCAAACATTGCCTAATCATAGTGAAAGCTTTAATAATTTCACAGCAAAGTATTTGGACATGGGCTTTGGGTTGTTATTGGCCATCAGAGCTAAAAAGTTGGGAAGAAGAGATGAACATGTCGTGAATAAGGGCAAGGATAAGCTGTAAGCTGCTGGCATGTCCAGCAATGACATATTCCAAGCATAGTGACTATTGCTTCATTTACACATTCTAAATGTCGCGATTTTCTTTTTATCTTTTCTTGTTTTGATTAATGTCAACCTAGACTCAAACAGTTGGTATGCTCTGAAATTTAGTTTTAGCTGAGCCAAGTTAATATGATCGGAACAATCTGTGGAACCATAAAGAGAAGTAGCACAGGTTTAACCAAACTGACACATGGTTAGGTAATTTGACACATACAAAACTGTAATAGTTTAAGAGCTCAATTTATCATTATCTGTTAATGTTCATCGCCCTTGCTTTCACGTAATTATAAACACAATTTATTTTAAGCAAAACAAGCAAAACCTTCTATTGCTATGTTATGTATATTGAAGAATTAGAAAATTTGAAGGAAAAAACTGTTCACCATTCAGGTGACAGGCTTGGAAAATATAGAATCAGAGATGTGATAAAAGAAAATGGATCATGTAAGCATCATGTATGCAATGTAAAGCAAAGTAAGACAGGAGGATAAGAAGCTGTTAGGAATTGAGAATAGAGTGCTAAAACACAATAATAAAATTTGAACAAAGAGGTTCTGTGAAAACAGCAATATGGATGGTTGTGTGTGTGTGTGTGTGTGTGTGCTGGAATAATGAATAAAACTTTTTCCTTGGATTATTCTTGAATTTAAGATTTTACAGTGTCTGAAAGAGAAACTGAAATAGAGTATTTTGTGTGTAAGTTTATTAAAGAATTTGCTTCATGTCAATAACTTAGATTTTAAGTGTTGAGGTTTAGAAAAAGTAGCTTTCTGTTGTTTTCTAAAGTCTGCAATTTTATCAGCAATTTAAAATAAAAATGAAGTGAAAATATTTCTGTGTGTCTAAATAGGTTATGCAAGTTATTTTAAAATGAGTGGTTCAAAGTCTTCTTAGGAAAAACACTAGACATTTGATGGAAGAGCTAAACTGGGTAAAAGAAACAATGATTGATTTTAACTAGTCATGCTTTTAACCAGTTGGAACTTGAAGTCCAGCAGACCGTTAGATAGTCAAAGATAATTTAAGAAATAATAGACATAGGAAAACTACCATGAAACAGATGCTGCAAAAGCATTGAAGTTGAGCAAATATATGTCAAATAAAAGGCACTGACCTTTACTCTTTATTACATGTTACAATCATATACATGTTTATTGACAAGTGATAGTACCAGAAAAATAAAAAATTATTTCTTGCATCATCAGTTTTCCATCCCATTATTATTATTATTTGCAGATGCGCATGTGAACTTCACATAGGGTCAGTGTTCAACTAAAACAAGACTTTCTTGTAATAGTGATATTTTGATTTGACCTTTTAACATAATTGTTAAGTAAAAATTACTTATGGAAATTTTTTCTGGGAAAGATGAAGAAAAGCAATTCAGGGAATATTGGAAAATAAAGTCTTATCAGTAAAATAACACTTTTATGTAACTGAAATTACATCAACAAACATTACAGTCTTAGAACTATTTTTCTTTTCTATATTGTCTGTTCTGAGCAAAAGAACAAAAATTGTTTTTAAGTGTATGGAAATAAACAGGATATTGTATTAATAGGCTTAATAGGATATTTGTATAATAAATAGGATATTGTATTACTTTGCTAGGCTGTCATCACAAAATACTACAAACTGGATGGCTTAAAAAGAGAAATTTGTGGTTTCACAGTTTTGGAGGCTGGAAGTCCAAGATCAAGGTGCAGGAAGCTTGATTTCTCCTGAATCCTCTTTCCTTAGCTTGCAGTTTGTCCCCCCTCTTTGTGCTTGTGCGCTGGTGTCTCTTCCTCTTCTTAGGATGTAGTCATATTATATAAGGCCCCACCCTAAAGCCCTTCTTTCAATTTGATCACCCCTTGTAAATCTTACCTCTAAATATGGTTTCATTCAGAGGTATTAGTGATTGGGTCAAAATGTATAAATTTAGGAAGAACACAATTCAACCCATCATATATATTTAATTTATTTTAAAGTAGAAATATAAGGTCAGTTCATGTAGATCCTCCCCTCCTTTGGCAAGTACCTTGCTAAAATTCTTGTATTCATATTTAAAAAAAATTAAAACTATGCATTACCTAGATTTCATGTTATATGCTATTTCTGAATCTCACATCAATAGCATGGGATTCATATTATTATTACTACTTTCAAATGGCAAGATAAAGCTCAGAGACATTTAGTGAATTGCCCTTTTTTAAATCCAGGAAGAAAGTACAATGCCAGGATATGACCCTAGTTTTGCTGACTTTAGTACTCTCTAATAAAGCTGCCTCTGGACTTTATTCAAGAAATGTTAATAAACTGTGAATCAACATCAGGAGTTGGCAGATGGTTCCCAGCTATACACATTATTCAGTTTAATTGTGTTTAATTAAAATGATCAAAATGTGTGTGTGGGAATATGGAGAATGTGCCTTTAAAAACTCACCAAGTTTATTACTGTGAGATTTGAATAGCCAACTAAATTGTTTCTTTCAAAATCTTAATGTAGTATAAATTCTTTTTAGAATTTTTAATTTAAAAATGATTATAAAGCTGAACTTCCACAAATATACACTATGGACACAACTCTAGCTAGTGTTTATTGTGAAAGACAGACATAATATAGTTTTAAATTTGAATTGTCAAAAGTAATTCCCTCTCTTTGAAATATATAATCTACAATCTAGCACAAGAATCCTAAAGAGAATATAAATCACATTGGTTCAAATATTACATGCATTTTTACCATATGTTACACACTAGGTGTTGATTTATTGTAACTGTGAACATAGTAAATGTAATCTCAAAAATCCACGATGTCCCTTAACTAAAGTAAAGAAATCTATAAGGTTCAGCTGAAAAATAAAAAAGCGAAATTTTTCGGTCACTCTTTAATATTGGAGCCAGGTAGGCATGCTAACTATTGATCTCCCAGTATTTATCACATACTCAGATGTTCCATAAAGGCAGAAGCAACTAGATTCCATTTTCTGCTTGCTGTTCTCATTCTTGTTTCTTTTTCCTTTGTTTCATGTTATAAAAGCAACTCGCAAACTTATTCTTTCAGTTAGAATTTGTTTTAACAGTCTGCCTATTTCTGTATGATCCTAGGCTATTCCAAACTCTTTAGCTGAACCAAATAGATGGGGAAACAATGAAAACAGTGACAGACTTTATTTTCTTGGGCTCCAAAATCACTGCCGATAGTGACTGCAACCGTGAAATTAAAACACACTTGCTCCTTGGAAGAAAAACAATGACAAACCTAGACACCATATTAAAAAGCAGAGACATCACTTCACCTACAAAGGTCGGTCTAGTCAAAGGAATGTTTTTGCTGTTTCAAATCCTGAAAGATGATGCTGTGAAAGTACTGCACTCAATATGCCAGCAAATTTGGAAAACTCAGCAGTGGCCACAGGACTGGGAAAGGTCAGTTTTCATTCCAATTCCAAAGAACAGCAATGCCAAAGAATGCTCAAACTACCACACAATTGCACTCATCTCACACGCTAGTAAAGTAATGCTCAAGATTCTCCAAGCCAGACTTCAGCAATACATGAACCGTGAACTCCCTGATGTTCAAGCTGGTTTTAGAAAAGGCAGAGGAACCAGGGATTAAATTGCCAACATCCGCTGGATCATGGAAAAAGCAAGAGAGTTCCAGAAAAGCATCTGTTTCTGCTTTATTGACTATGGCAAAACCTTTGACTGTGTGGATCACAATAAGCTGTGGCTAATTCTGAAAGTAATGGGAATACCAGACCACCTAACCTGCCTCTTGAGAAATCTGTATGCAGGTCAGGAAGCAACAGTTGGAACTGGACATGGAACAATAGACTGGTTCCAAATAGGAAAAGGAGTACGTCAAGGCTGTATATTGTCACCCTGCTTATTCAAGTTATATGCAGAGCACATCATGAGAAACACTGGGCTGGAAGAAACACAAGCTGGAATCAAGATTGCCAGGAGAAATATCAATAACCTCAGATATGCAGATGACACCACCCTTATGGCAGAAAGTAAAGAGGAACTAAAAAGCCTCTTGATGAAAGTGAAAGAGGAGAATGAAAAAGTTGGCTTAAAGCTCAACATTCAGACAACGAAGATCATGGCATCTGGTCCCATCACTTCATGGGAAATAGATGGGGAAACAGTGGAAACAGTGTCAGACTTTATTTTTTTGGGCTCCAAAATCACTGCAGATGGTGATTGCAGCCACGGAACTAAAGGACGCTTACTCCTTGGAAGATAAGTTATGACCAACCTAGATAGTATATTCAAAAGTAGAGACATTATTTTGCCAACTAAAGTCCGTCTAGTCAAGGCTATGGTTTTTCCTGTGGTCATGTATGGATGTGAGAGTTGGACTGGGAAGAAGGCTGAGCACCGAAGAATTGATGCGTTTGAGCTGTGGTGATGGAGAAGACTCTTGAGAGTCCCTTGGACTGCAAGGAGATCCAATCAGTCCATTCTGAAGGAGATCTGCCCTGGGATTTCTTTGGAAGGAATGATGCTAAAGCTGAAACTCCAGTACTTTGGCCACCTCATGCAAAGAGTTGACTCACTGGAAAAGACTCAGATGCTGGGAGGGATTGGGGGCAGGAGAAAGGGACGACCGAGGATGAGATGGCTGGATGGCATCACGGACTCGATGGACGTGAGTCTGAGTGAACTCCAGGTGATGGTGATGGACAGGGAGGCCTGGCATGCTGCGATTCATGGGGTCGCAAAGAGTCGGACATGACTGAGCGACTGAACTGAATTGAACTGAGTGCCAAGGAACTGATGCCTTCAAACTGTGGTGCTGGAGAAGACTCTGGAGAGTCCCTTGGACTGCAAGTAAATAAAACCAGTCAATCCTAAAGGAAATCAGCCCTTAATATTCATTGGAAATATTGATGTTGAAGCTGAAACTCCAATACTTTGGCCACATGATGAGAAGAGCCAACTAACTGGAAAAGACCCTGCTGGGAAAGATTGAATGTAGGAGGAGAAGTGGATAACAGAAAATGAGATGTTTGGATGACAACACTGACTCAATGGACTTGAGTTTGAACGTGCTCCTAGAAATGGCAGGGTACAGGGAGGCCTGGTATGCTGCAATCCATGGGGTTGCAAAGAGTCAGACATGACTGAGTGACTGAACAAAAACAACAATAAGATCATTGTCAATGGGCACATATCACTTCACCTCAACACTCAGCACATGGCACAGAGCACTGTATTCTTAATTATATCCAGCTGATGTGTAAGAGCAAGCTGCTATTCTTAAGTGCCTATGTTTTGTCAGGAACAAACTTGCTTTCCAAGCAAAAACTACATAAATTATATATATTTAACCCTTTTAACAGATCAGTTAAGTATATCATTTATTTAACTACTATTTTCAAAAAGTTGAAAGCGGCGGCTGAGAGGAGCTACCCCACTCCAAGGCCAGGGGCAGCAACCGGGAAGAACAACCCCACGTCCAAGGAGCAGTGGCTGAGTGGGCGCAGGAGGGCCTAGAGGAGCTATCCTACATTCAAGGTCAAGAGGGGCAGCAGTGAGAAGATACCCCTTGTCTAAGGTAAGGAGCAGTGGCTGCTCTTCGGTGGAGCAGCTGTGAAGAGATAACCAATGTCCAAGGTAAGAGAAACCCAAGTAAGACAGTGAAGTCGCTCAGTCGTGTCTGACTCTTTGTGACCCCATGGACTGTAGCCTATCAGGCTCCTCCATCCATGGGATTTTCCAGGCAAGAGTCCTGGAGTGGATTGCCATTTCCTTCTCCAGGGGATCTTCCTGTCCCAGGAATCAAACCCAGGTCTCCGGCACTGCAGGCAGAAGCATTACCATCTGAGACACCAGGAAGCCACCAAGTAAGATGGTAGGTGTTGCAAAACGGCATCAGAGGGCAGACACACTGAAACCATAATCACAGAAAACTAGTCAATCTAATCACACTAGGACTTGTCTAACTCAGTGAAACTAAGCCAAGCCCGCGGGGCAAACCAAGATGCGTGGGTCCTGGTGGAGAGGGCTGACAGAATGCAGTCCACTGTAGAAGAGAATGGCAAACCACTTCAGTATTCTTGCCTTGAGAACCTCATGAACAGTATAAAAAGGCAAAATGATAGGACAATGAAAGAGGAACTCCCCAGGTCAGTAGGTGCCCAATATGCTACTGGAAATCAGTAGAGAAATAACTCCAGAAAGAACGAAGGGATGGAGCCAAAGAAAAGCAATACTCAGCTGTGGATGTGACTGGTGATAGAAGCAAGGTCCAATGCTGTAAAGAGCAATATTTCATAGGAACCTGGAATGTCATGTCCATGAATCAAGGCAAATTGGAAGTGGTCAAACAAGAGATGGCAAGAGTGAACATCAGCATTTTAGGAATCAGCGACCTAAAATGGACTGGAATGGGTGAATTTAACTCAGATGACCATTATACCTACTACTGTGGGCAGGAATCCCTCAGAAGAAATGGAGTAGCCATCATGGTCAACAAAAGAGTCCAAAATGCAGTACTTGGATGGAATCTCAAAACCGAGAGTGATCTCTGTTCATTTCCAAGGCAAACCATTCAATATCACGGTAATCCAAGTCTATGCCCCAAATAGTAATGATGAAGAAGCTGAAGTTGAACGGTTCTATGAAGACCTACAAGAACTTTTAGAACTAATACCCAAAAAATATGTATTTTTCATTATAGGGGACTGGAATGCAAAAGTAGGAAGTCAAGAAACACCTGGAGTAACAGGCAAATTTGGCCTTGGAATGTGGAATAAAGCAGGGCAAAGACTAATAGAGTTATGCCAAGAAAATGCACTGGTCATAGCAAACACCCTCTTTCGACAACACAAGAGAAGACGCTACACATGGACATCACCAGATGGTAAACACTGAAATCAGATTGATTATATTCTTTGCAGCCACAGATGCAGAAGCTCTATACAGTCAACAAAACAAGACTGGCAGCTGACTGTGGCTCAGATCATGAACTCCTTATTGCCAAATTCAGACTTAAATTGAAGAAAGTAGGGAAAACCACTAGACCATTAAGGTATGACCTAAATCAAATCCCCTGTGATTATACAGTGGAAGTGAGAAATAGATTTAAGGGACTGGATCTGATAGATAGAGTGCCTAATGAACTATGGACAGAGGTTCCTGACATTGTAGAGGAGACAGGGATCAAGACCATCTCCATGGAAAAGAAACGTAAAAAAAGCAAAATGGCTGTCTGGGGAGGCGTTACAAATAGCTGTGAAAAGAAGAGAAGCAAAAAGCAAAGGAGAAAAGGAAAGATATAAGCATCTGAATGCAGAGTTCCAAAGAATAGCAGGAAGAGATAAGAAAGCCTTCCTCAGCGATCAATGCAGAGAAATAGAGGAAAACAACACAATGGGAAAGACTAGAGGCTCCTTTAGGAAATTAGAGATACCAAGTGAACATTTCATGCAAAGATGAGCTAGATAACGGATAGAAATGGTATGGACCTAACAGAAGCAGAAGATATTAAGAAGAGGTGGCAAGAATACACAGGAGAACTGTACAAAAAACTCTTCATGACCAAGATAATCACGATGGTGTGATCACTCACCTAGAGCCAGACATCCTGGAATGTGAAGTCATTTGGGCCTTAGAAAGCATCACTATGAACAAAGCTAGTGGAGGTGATGGAATTCCAGCTGAGCTATTTCAAATCTTGAAAGATGATGCTGTGAAAGTGCTGCACACAATATGCCAGCAAATTTGGAAAACTCAGCAGTGGCCACAGGACTGGAAAAGGTCAGTTGTCATTCCAATCCCAAAGAAAGGCAATGCTAAAGAATGCTCAAACCTCTGCAAAACTGCACTAATCTCACATGCTAGTAAGGTGATGCTCAAAAATCTCCAAGCCAGGCTTCAGCAATACATGAATCATGAACTTCCAGATGTTCAAGCTGGATTTAGAAAAGGCAGAGGAACCAGATCAAATTGCCAACATCCGTTGGATAATCAAAAAAGCAAGAGAGTTCCAGAAAAACATCTCTTTCTGCTTTATTGACTATGACAAAACCTTTGACTGTGTGGATCACAATAAACTGTGGATAATTCTGAAAAAGGTGGGAATACCAGACCACTTGACCTGCGTCTTGAGAAATTTGTATGCAGGTCAGGAAGCAACAGTTGGAACTGGACATGGAACAACAGACTGGTTCCAAATAGGAAAAGGAGTACGTCAAGGCTGTATATTGTCACCCTGCTTATTCAAGTTATATGTAGAGTACATCATGAGAAACACTGGGCTGGAAGAAACACAAGCTGGAATCAAGACTGCCAGGAGAAATATCAATAACCTCAGATATGCAGATGACACCACCGTTATGGCAGAAAGTGAAGAGAAGCTAAAAAGCCTCTTGATGAAAGTGAAAGAGGAGAGTGAAAAAGTTTGCTTAAAGCTTAACATTCAGAAAACGAAGATCATGGCATCTGGTCCCATCACTTCATGAGAAATAGATGAAGAAACAGTGGAAACTGTGCCTGACTTTATTTTGGGAGGTCTCCAAAATCACAAAAATCCACAGATGGTGACTGGATCCATGAAATTAAAAGATGCTTACTCCTTGGAAGATAAGTTATGACCAACCTAGATAGCATACTGAAAAGCAGATGCATTACTTTTCCAAAAAAATGCTGTCTAGTCAAGGCTATGGTTTTTCCTGTGGTCATGTATGGATGTGAGAGTTGGACTGTGAAGAAAGCTGAGTGCTGAGGAATTGATACTTTTGAACTGTGGTGTTGGAGAAGACTCTTGAGAGTCCCTTGGACTGCAAGGAGATCCAACCAGTCCATTCTGAAGGAGATCAGCCCTGGGATTTCTTTGGAGGGAATGATGCTACAGCTGAAACTCCAGTACTTTGGCCACCTCATGCGAAGAGTTGACTCACTGGAAAAGTCTCTGATGCTGGGAGGGATTGGGGGCAGGAGGAGAAGGGGACAACCAAGGATGAGATGGGTGGATGGCATCACTGACTCGGTGGATGTGAGTCTGAGTGAACTCCAGGTGATGGTGATGGACAGGGAGGCCTGGCGTGCTGCGGTTCATGGGGTTGCAGAGAGTAGAACACAACTTAGTGACTCAACTGACTGAACTGACTGAATCCTTTTAACAGATAAACTAAGTATATCATTTATTTAACTACCATTTTCAGAAAGCTGAAATACTAATATAATTTAAGAAGCTTATTCAGGGCACATATATAGCAAAACTGGGTGGAAAATCTGTAAATTGAAATCTTGGGAAAAGGAGAAGTGTTCAGCAGAGGACGATATGGTTAAATAGCATCACAGACTCAGTGGACATGAATTTGAGCAAACTCCAGGAGATTGTGATGGACAGGGGAGTCTGGCATGCTGCACTCCATGGGGTTGCAAAGAGTCAGACACAACCTACAGACTGAACAACAACAACATAGCTAGAATTAAGTGGAAATAACACACAAAATATTCTTATAATATTATTTGGAGCAAGGTATGCCATCAATCATGGTTGCTTTTTTTTTTTTAATTTTTTAATGTCTGTACTATTATCTCACCATTCAGCACTGTTTGCTCCAGGATAATAGCAACTGCCTAAATCTGAATTTCTCAACATGTCCTTCCAGATGACCATAGTATAAACAAATAAAATTAAATAGAAGAAACATGAAATAAAAACATGTTTAACCACTCAGGACCACTTAGAACATAGATGTTTTTCACAAATTCAATTATTTAAAAAGAAATAACCACCAAATTTAAATAATGATACCGGAAAGGATAGAGATCAGTTCAGTTCAGTTCAGTTGCACAGTTGCGTCCAACTCCATGGACTGCAGCACACCAGGCTTCCTTGTCCATCACCAACTCCTGGAGCTTACTCAAACTCATGTCTATCTAGTCGGTGATTCCATCCAACTATCTCATCCTCTGCCGCCCCCTTCTCCTCCTGCCTTCAATCTTTCCCAGCATAAGAGTCTTTTCCAATGAGTCAACTCTTCCCATGAGGTGGCCAAAGTATTGGAGTTTCAGTTTCAGCATCAGTCCTTCCAATGAATATTCAGGACTGATTTCCTTTAGGAAGGACTGGTTGGATCTCCTTGCTGTCCAAGGGTTTCTCAAGAGTCTTCTGCAGCAGCACAATTGAAAGCATCAAGTCTTTGGTGCTCAGCTTTCTTTATAGTCCAACACTTAAATCCATATATGATTACTGGAAAAATCATAGCTTTGATTAGATGGACCTTTGTTGACAAAGTAATGTCTCTGCTTTTTAAAATGCTGTCTAGGTTGGTCATAACTTTTCTTCCAACACTTTGGCCACCTGATGAGAAGAGCTAACTCATTTGAAAAGACCCTGATGCTAGAATAGATTGAGGGCAGGAGAAGAAGAGGAAGAAAGAAGATGAGATGGTTGGAGGACCTCACCGACTCAATGGACATGGGTTTCGATGGTCTCTGGGAGTTGGTGATGGACAGGGAGGGCTGGCATGCTTCAGTTCATGGGGTCTCAGAGTCGGACATGACTGAGCGACTGAACTGAACTGAGCTAGATTGGTCATAACTTTTCTTCCAAGGAGCAAGTGTCTTTTAATTTCATGACTACAGTCACTATCTGCAATGATTTTGGAGCCCCCCAAAATAAAGTCTGTCACTGTTTCTATTGTTTCCACATCTATTTGCCATGAAGTGATGGGACCAGATGCCATGATCTTAGTTTTGTGAATGTTGAGTTTTAAGCCAACTTTTATAGTCTCCTCTTTCACTTTTTTCAAGAGGTTGTTTAGTTCTTCATTGCCATAAGGGTGGTGTAGTCTGCATATCTGAGGTTATTGACATTTCTCTTGGCAATCTTGAATCCAGCTTGTGCTTCTTCCAGCCCAGTGTTTCTCATGATGTACTCTGCATATAAGTGAATAAACAGGGTGACAATATACTGCCTTGACATACTCCTTTCCTGATCTGAAACCAGTCTGTTGTTCCATGTCCAGTTCTAACTGTTGCTTCTTGACCTGCATACAGATTTCTCAGGAGACAGGTCAGATGGTCTGGTATTCCCATGTCTTTCAGAATCTTCCACAGTTTGTTATGATCCACACAGTCAAAGGCTTTGGTATAATCAATAAAGCAGAAGTAGATGTTTTTCTGGAACTTTCTTGTTTTTTCAATGGTCCAAAGGATGTTGGCAATTTGATCTCTGGTTCCTCTGCCTTTTCTAAAACCAGCTTGAACATCTGAAAGTTCATGGTTCACATACTGTTGAAGCCTGGTTTGAAGAATTTTGAGCATTACTTTACTAGCATGTGAGATGAGTGCAATTGTGTGCTAATTTAACATTCTTTGGCATTGCCTTTCTTTGGAATTGGAATGAAAAGTGATCTTTCCCAGTCCTGTGGCCACTGGTGCGTTTTCCAAATTTGCTGGCATATTGAGTGCAGCACTTTCACAGCATCATCTTTCAGGATTTGAAATAGCACAACTGGAATTCCATCACTTCCACTAGCTTTGTTTGTAGTGATGCTTTCTATGGCCCACTTTGCTTTGCATTCTAGGCTGTCTGGTTCTAGAAGGAGGGAGAGGAGATTGCAAAGAGAGTGGGGATGTTAGAACACAGAAAAAAATAATCAACAGAAAGATAGAGTCTAAAACCAAAGTCAAATGCTGAACACATATCTGGGAGTTGGTAGTTCATAATACTAGCAACATAGAAAGGGATTCAAAGAAACCTAGACCAGCAGTAGCACTCTTGGCCTTATTTTTTCTAGGAGAAGTAGAGTTATAAAGAGATATCTGGTGCTTCTCAGAGAAATGGCAAAGGATGAGGTAGAAAACAGGGTAGAATATCTAGAAACAGGCAAAAGTCAGATGAACTGAATGCAATCCCTGTATTAAGCAAGTAGAGAGAGAGTATAAATCAGATGAGAGAAATTTATCACAATAAAAGAACTTCAAAATGAAAAATGATTATAATACATTATTCCAAATCTTCAAGTGAACATGAACAAATATTAAACAAGAATGGAGTCAGTAATTCAAAACTTAAGAGTCAATTTGAATTTTAAAAAACACAGCATGAAATACAATGAGATTTGACTGAACTCAAGAAAAATTATTAAAAGTCAATCTCATCATGAAAATGAAAAGTAAATTACAAAGTGCCCAAGAGAGTATAGATTTGAATGACAATTTAGTGAGGAACTTTGAAGAAAGATAGGAAAAGTGGCCAGTAAAATAAAAATTAGATTCTTAAAGAATCAGATCAAAAGTGACTAAAATGGAAGACATATAATTGGGTGATCTGAAGAAGAAAAAGAAAGAAACAGAATAATGCTTTAACTTTTAATATAAGAAAAATGTTCTTATAAAAAAGTCCACATGGACTTGGAAAAATTGGTCCAGAACAATCCACTGTAAGGCACAATTTAGTAAAACAGTTGAGCCAAAATTCACAATATACATATAGTATATGGATTTCTATGTACCCAGAACCACTTATATGAAACAGAAAGTACAGAGGACAGCAGAAGAAAAATAAAGACTCTTGTAATTAAATACCAAACAATTTAACATAAGATTCTCAATGCAAGATACATCAAGACAATAAAAAAATAAGAAAGAATAAAGATAAGGAGATATTAGGGATATATATCAATTAATACTGTGATAATAGGAAATATCTATATTCTTCTGAAGGATGTATCATAGTCATTAAAAATGGCATGTGTGTGCTCCTTCATTCAATTATGTCCAACTTTTTATGACTCTGTGGACTCTAACCCACCAAGCTCCTCTGTCTGTGGAATTTTCCAGGCAAGAATACTGGAGTAGGTTGCCATTTTCTGCTCCAGGGTATTTTCCTGACCCAGGGATCAAACCTGCATCACTTGCATCTCCTGATTTGGGAAGCAGATTCTTTACCACTGTGCCACCTGGGAAGTCCAAAAATGGCATATTACATCACAAAAATGATCAATAAATCCCTTAATGTAGAACAATTAAAAACAACATCTGATGTTAATGGAATAAACTAGAAATTAAAAATAAGCAATATCTAAATAGATTAAAAATGAGAAAGAAAACCTTTTGTTAAATGATGCTGGGCAAAAAAAATATACAATAAATGGAGAATTTCTGAAAAATAATGATGAAAACAACACACATCGAATCCATGGTATATATTTTCAGCAGTGATGTTAAATTCCTAACTAAAAATGCAGAAAAGATCAACAATGCAATTCAAAAGAAAACACAATAAAAAATTAATAATTGGTAAAAAACAGAAAAGCAATAGATCATATTAATAAATAAAATCATGGTTCTTTGAACAAAGTTGACAAATCAGTAACTAAATTGATTTATTTAAAAAAAAGGAGACAACACAGATATAGAAAATAAAAATGACACATAGAAAATACCCACCCTTAAGAAATTATTAAAATCTTATATTTCTACCTACTACCTGGTATATAAGCCTTTGACTGTGTGGATCACAATAAACTGTGAAAAATTCTGAATGACATGGAATACCAGACCACCTAACCTGCCTCTTGAGAAATCCGTATGCAGGTCAAGAAGCAACAGTTAGAACTGGACATGGAACAGACTGGTTCCAAATAGGAAAAAGAGTACATCAAGGCTGTATATTGTCACCCTGCTTATTTAACTTATATGCAGAGTACATCATGAGAAACACTGGGCTGGAAGNAGGAGATCCAACCAGTCCATTCTGAAGGAGATCAGCCCTGGGATTTCTTGGGAAGGAATGATGCTAAAGCTGAAGCTCCAGTACTTTGGCCACCTCATGCAAAGAGCTGACTCATTGGAAAAGACTCAGATGCTGGGAGGGATTGGGGGCAGGAGGAGAAGGGGATGACAAAGGATGAGATGGCTGGATGGCATCACTGACTCAATGGACACAAGTCTGAGTGAACTCCGGGAGATGGTGATGGACAGGGAGGCCTGGCTGCTGCGATTCATGGGGTCGCAAAGAGTCGGACATGACTGAGTGACTGAATTGAACTGAACCTGGTATGTCTCTATACAAATAGTCTGAAGAACCAACTAAATGAACTAGATAATTTTCTAGCCAGATACAATTTAACAAAATCAATCACAACAGATTAAAGGATTAAAGAGACCAATTTGTACATATATGGACAAACAAGTAAGGTCATCAAGTGAACATCCCATTTATAAAGTATTAGTATCAGATGATTTTACAAGGAAATTCAACAAATCTTTGAAGAATAGACAGTATTAATACTACCTAACTTTAACTATAAAAAATGAAGGAAAATCCAAATTTATTTTATGAATAATGTGTTAAATTGATAAAGAAACCTGACTAA
>SJYQ01002437.1:23167-39025 GCA_006410935.1 Redunca redunca
CAGTATACAGTAATACAGTAATACAGTATATGTCAATTATACCTCAATAAAAATAAATATTAAAAAATAGTGCTTATGTTCAGGCAGCTCAATGAAAAAAAAAAACCTCAATATTGCTTATTAATAGAGAAATGCAAATCAAAAGTACAATGAAGTATCACGTCACACCAGTCAGAATGCTGCTGCTACTGCTGCTGCTCCTGCTAAGTCGCTTCAGTTGTGTCCGACAATGTGCGACCCCATAGACAGCAACCCACCAGGCTCCCCTGTCCCTGGGATTCTCCAGGCAAGAACGCTGGATTGGGTTGCCATTTCCTTCTCCAATGAATGAAAAGTGAAGACACTCAGTCATGTCTGACTCAGCGATCCCTGGACTGCAGCCTACCAGGCTTCTCCATCCATGTGATTTTCCAGGCAAGAGTACTGGAGTGGGAATGGCCACCCTCAAAAAGATCTGCAAAAAAAAAAAAAAAAATGCTGGATAAAATGTGGAGAAAAGGGAATCCTCTTGCACTGTTGTTGAGAATGTGAATTGATAGAATCACAATGGAGAAGAGTGAGATTTCTTTAAAAAATAAATCTGGGTATTCTACCAGCAATCCCAACTGGGCATATATCCAGAGAAAACCATTCTAAAATACACACGTACCCTGTTATTCACTGCAGCACTATTTATAACAGCCAGGATATGGAAACAATCTATCCACTGACAGATGAATGCATAAAGAACTGGTGGTACATTTATTCAATGCAATATTTGTTGTTGTTCAGTGGCACAATCATGTCCAACTCTTTGTGACCCCATGGACTGCAGCATGCCAGGCCTACCTTCACTCATCATCTCCCCAAGTTTTGCCCAAATTCATGTCTGTAATGCCAACATGCCACCAGTGATGTCATCCAGCTATCTCACCCTCTGATGCTCTCTTCTCCTTTTGCCCTCAATCTTTCCTAGCATCAAGGACTTTCCCAGTGATTTAACTGTTTGCATCAGGTGACCAAAATACTGAGCTTCAGCTTCAGCATCAGTCCTTCCAATGAATATACAGGGTTGATTTTCCTTTAGACTGACTGGTTTTATCTCCTTGCTGTCCAAGGGACTTTCAGGAGTATTCTCCAGCACCACAGTTTGAAGGCATCAATTCTTTGGTGCTCTGCCTTCTTTACAGTCTAGCTCTCACAATTATACATGACTATACAATATTACTCAGCCATAAAAGGGAATTATTTTGACTCTGTTCTAGTGAGGTAGATGAATCTGGAGCTTGTTTTATAGAGTGAAGTAAATCAGGGAAAAATAAATATTGTATATTAATGGATATATAGAGAGTCTAGAAAAATGGCACTGATGAAACTATTTGTAGGGAAGCAATAGAGACTTGGGGCAGGAGGAGAAGGGGACAACAGAGGATGAGATGGCTGGATGGCATCACTGACTGGATGAACGTGAATCTGAGTGAACTCCGGGAGTTGGTGATGGACAGGGAGGCCTGGCGTGCTGTGATTCACGGGGTCGCAAAGAGTCGGACACGACTGAGCTACTGAACTGAACTGAATGGTAAAACTGTTCCAAATGTGAAGAAAATATACATGGACAGATTAAAGCAATATGAGAAATCACAATAAATTTAGGGTAAAGAAAACCACAGCAAAGTACATAATAATTAAATAGCTGAAAATCAGAGATTAAAAGAAAATATTAAAGGCATCAGAAAAATGCCATAGATTGTATGTAAATATATATATATATAATATATATACAATGCCTATTGTATTAAATTGACATTGTTTGTATATAAGTATGTGATTAAAGCCCTTTCTAATAATAGAATGCTAACAAAAATAGAATAGTCTGTGAATTGGAAAATTACTGTTTTAGAATTAATGTAGTAAATTGTATTCTGGTAAATAAAACTTTGATGGATACTGAAACCATCAGTCAGTTCAGTCACTCAGTAATGTCCAACTATTTGCAACTCCATGGACTGAAGGATGCTAGGCTTCCCTGTCCATCACCAGTTCCTGGAACTTGTTGAAACTCACGTTCATTGAGTCGGTGATGCCATCCAGCCATCTCATCCTCAGTTGTCCCCTTCTTCGCCTACCTTCAATCCTTCCCACCATCAGGGTATTTTCCAGTGAGTCAGTTCTTCGCATTAGGTGGCCAAAGTACTAGAATTTCAGCTTCAGCAAGCAGTCCTTCCAATGAATATTCAGGACTGATTTCCTTTAGGATGGACAAGTTGAATCTCCTTGCAGTCCAAGGAACTCTCAAGAGTATTCTCCAGTACCAGTTCAAAAGCATCAATTCTTTGGCGCTCAGCTTTTTTATAGTTCAACTCTCACATCCATACATGACCTCTAGAAAAACCATAGTTTTGATTAGTGGACCTTTGCTGGCAAACTAATGTCTCTGCTCTTCTTTCAGGGAGCAAGGGTCTTTTAATTCCATGAATGCAGTCGCCTCTACAGTGATTTTAGAGCCCAAAAAGTCTGTCACTGTTTCCATTGCTTCCCCATCTATGCGCCAAGAAGTAATGGGCCCAGATGCCATAATCTTAATTTTCTGAATGTTGAGTTTTAAGCCAACATTTTTACTCTCCTCTTTCACTTTCATCAAGAGGCTCTTTAGTTCTTCACTTTCTGCCATAGGGGTGATGTCATCTGCATATCTGAGGTTATTGATATCTCTCCCAGCAATCTTGATTCCAGCTTGTGCTTCATGCAGTCCCAAATTTCACATGATGTACTCTGCATATAAGTTAAATAAGCAAGGTGACAGTACACTGCCTTGATGGACACTCCTTTCCCAATTTGGAACCAGTCTGTTGTTCCATGCCTGTTTCTAACTGGTGCTTCTTGACCTGCATAGAGATTTCTCAGATGGCAGGTAAGGTGGTCTGGTATTCCCATTGCTTGAAGAATTTTCTGCAGTTTGTTTTGATTCACACAGTCAAAGGTTTTGGCATAGTCAATAAAGTAGAAGTGGATAGTTTTCTGGGACTCTCTTGCTTTCTCGATGATCCAATGGATGTTGGCAATTTGATCTCTGGTTCCTCTGCCTTTTCTAAATCCAGCTTGAACATCTGGAAGTTCATGGTTCACGTACTGTTGAAGCCTGGCTTGGAGAATTTTGAGCATCACTTTGATAGCATGTGAGATGAGTGCAATTGTGAGGTAGTTTGAACATTCTTGGCATTGCCTTTTTTGCAATTGGAATGAAAACTGACCTTTCCAGTCCTGTGGCCACTGCTGAGTTTTCCAAATTTGCTGCCATATTGAGTGCATCACTTTCTCAACATCATCTTTTAGGATTTGAAATAGATCAACTGGAATTCCATCACCTCCACTAGCTTTGTTTGTAGCGATGCCTCCTAAGGCCCACTTCACTTCGCATTCCAGGATTCCTGTTTCTAGTCCAGTAATCACACCATCAGAGTTATCTGGGTCATGAAGATCTTTTTTGTACAGTTTTTCTGTGTTTTCTTGCCACCTCTTCTTAATATCTTCTGCTTCTGTTATGTCCTTACAATTTCTGTCCTTTATTGTGCCATCTTTGCATGAAATGTTCCCTTGGTATCTTTATTTTTCTTGAAGAGATCTCTAGTCTTTCCCATTCTATTGTTTTCCTCTATTTCTTTGCACTGATCACTGAGGAAGACTTTCTTATTTCTCCTTGCTGTTTTTTGGAACTCTGAGTTCAGAT
This sequence comes from Redunca redunca, assembly GCA_006410935.1. Lineage (NCBI taxonomy): Eukaryota > Metazoa > Chordata > Mammalia > Artiodactyla > Bovidae > Redunca > Redunca redunca. The sequence goes on from SJYQ01002437.1 coordinate 26,874, forward strand.
GCTTCTATCTTTCCTTTTCTCTGTGGCCTTTAACTTCTGTTTTCTCAGCTATTTGTAAGGCCTCTTCAGACAACCATTTTGCCTTTTTGCATTTCTTTTTTTTTAGGGATGGTCTTGATCATTGCCTTGTGTACAATGTCACAAAGCTCAGTCCATAGTTCTTCAGGCACTCTGTCTATCAGATCTAATCCCTTGAATCTATTTGTCACTTCCACTATACTGTCATAAGGGATTTGATTTAGGTAATAACTGAATGGTCTAGTGGTTTTCCCTACTTTCTTCAATTTAAGTCTGAAATTTGCAATAAGGAGTTCATGATCTGAGCCACAGTCAGCTCCCCATCTTGTTTTGCTGACTGATAGAGCTTCTTCCTCATTGGCTGCAAAGAATACGATAAATCTGATTTTGGTATTGACCATCTGGTGATGTCCATGTGTAGAGTGTTCTTTTGTGTTGTTGGGAGATAGGTGTTTGCTATGACCAGTGTGTTCTCTTGGCAAAACTCTATTAGCCTTTTCCCTGCTTCATTTTTTACTCCAAGGTCCAATTTGCCTGTTACTCCAGGTGTCTCTTGAATTCCTACTTTTGCATTCCAGTCCCCTAAGATGAAAAGGACATCTTTTGGAGGTTTTAGTTCTAGAATGTCTTATTGGTCTTTGTAGCACTGTTCAATTTCAGCATCTTCAGTATTACTGCTTGGCACATAGACTTGGATTACTGTGATATTGAATTGTTTGCCTTGGAAACAAACAGAGATCATTCTGACCTTTTTGAGATTGCATCAAGTACCGCATTTCAGACTCTTTATTTGACTAAAAGCATAGATTGGAGAAATTGATCTAGAATGTGTTATTTATACAGTCTCTGATAGCCCACCCCACAAATTCATTAATGACAAAAGGAAACATGCTTAAGTGGTGAAGGAATAAAAAAATACAACAAATCTTACAGTATTGGACAGATGCTTAAATGGCTACCCATTATACTCTTCTCCTGGTAGTCATGGTGTGTCTAAGCCTATTTGTTAGGGTATGTACAGAAACTGCTATTCAAATCAATAGAACACAACAATTATGGGATATCACCTATAAGAGAAACTTAGATAAGGGTATAATTCATCTTGCTAGTAAACTCTTTCCCTTGCTGACTTTGATTAAGATGCTCCTATAAACTGCCTATTGAGGAGCTCTCTGGAACTGAAAGAAGCCTCAAACTAATAGCTAGCAAGAAATTGAGGCCCTCAGTCCTGTGCCCTGCAAGGTTCTGAATTCTGCTAATAACCAGGTGAGATTTGAAGGAGATCTTTTTGCAGTTGATCCCTGAAATGATATCAAAGCTTCAATTGACATCTTGATTACGGCAAAGATTCTGAAGCAGAAGACCCTGTTGAGTCCAAATTGTAGATCCAATGTAACAGTCATGCCATAAATGCATGTACTTTAAGATGTTAATATTATGGCCCTACTGTTTTACAATGGGGTTTCCCAGGTGGCACTAGTGGTAAAGAACTTGCCTGCCAATGCAGGAGATGTAAGAGACATGGGTTCAATCTCTGGGTTGGGAAGATCCCCTGGAACAAGCCATGGCAGCCCACTCCAGTAGTCTTGCCTGGAGAAGCCCATGAACAGAGGAGCCTGGCAGGTTACAGTCCATAAGGTTGCACTGATGCAACTCAGCATGCATGCATTGTTCTACAACAATAGATAATTAATACACCAAGCAATCAAAATCAACATCTTGAATAAGAGATAAAGATTATATGCTACCAGATGTGAGACCCTGAAAAAGATACATTATTTATGTAGTGTTCAACACCCAAATGCACAACTTGAATCTACTCATAGAGAAACATCAGCAAAATGAAAGCTCATGAATATTCTATAAAATTATTAGCTGTGGGACTTCCTTGGAGGTCCAGTGGTTAAGACTTCACCTTCCAATGCAGGGGATCTAGGTTCGATTGATCCCTCATCAGGGAGCTAAGATCCCATAACCTATGGCCAAAAAAAAAATAAAATAGAAAAAAATATTATAACAAATTAGATAAAGACTTTATAAATAGTCCACAAAAAAATGTTTAAAAAATTACTAGTTGTATTTTTAATGGCACTAAAGGAAATATAACACGTTGCTGTATATGTAATTGAACAACTTTGGTTTTAGGAAATGCATGTGAATTATTATGGGTTTTATAAAAAGGATTATAAAGCAAATGTGGGAAAGTGTTAAAACTTAATACATCTGCAGAAAATATTCAGTTATTTCTTACAATTTTTTGCAAAATTTTCTCTTTAAAATTATTTTTAAATAAAATGGCAAAATAATGATAAACAGACATTTGGGTGTTCCTCGGCACATTGTGTTACACTGAGAAACCTAATGGAACTTAGGATTTCACAGGATATAACCAAGGGATTATCACACATTGAGCCCAATATATCTTTAGTTAAAAATGCACAAACTATTAATGCCTTTTAGCTTCTACTAGTGTGCAGAAATCTTGACATGTAGAGGTAGAAAAAATGTAAGTTTTCTCCATTCCTAGTTTAGAAAGCACCCTAATACATTTTATCAAAAGCTAATTAAAATTCCATGCCACTGGTAAAAAGAACATGAACACGAAATTTAGCAAAGGTAGATAAATCACTGGGACACTGGGAATTGACTGCAAGGGAAAAAAACTTGAATATTGCAGCAAAACTAGGCCATCTATTCACTTCAACAGGAATCGATCGCTTATAATTTATCTGCAGAGCTCCCTGAGAAAAGAGAGGGAAAGCCACAGTATCATTATCATCATCATACAATTACTTATGTGTTAAATGGGTAATAAAATATGATGATATGCATTGTAAAGTAGAATGGTAGAAGGATGTGAATATGATATGGGAAGAGGAAAATTCTAACTTTAGGGAAGACACAAATAAATCCTTTTCTCTCTTCAACTTCTCTCTGTCTGATCCCCAGACTTGAAAAAATGCAGTCGGATTTTGCTAAATTACTATTGCTCTCTCTAGTAGTTGCATTTAAAATTTTTAAGTATATATATATATATATAGTCTATATTATTTTTCTCTGCAATTTACAAAATGATATTTAATGACATAGTAGCTTCCAAATCAAAGGAGTTTTTAAAAATTCTTGGCAGACTGGGAGGCTCAAGAGATGTGTATCAGGTTATACACTAGCCCTGATTTCTAGGTCATCACTTTAAATTCCATTCTGCCTAGTGATCACTAGCTGTTCAAAGTGAAATGAGCTTAGAGTTTAACAGAATTCAACAGTCATTTGTACTATCTACTGCCTTTTCCATTTTGTGGGTAAATAGTCTCTAGTCACCACCGTGCCTTCAGTTCAGTTCATTTCAGTTCAGTTGCTCAGTTGTGTCCAACTCTTTTTGATCCCATGAACTGAAGCATGCCAGGCCTCCCTGTCCATCACCAACTCCCAGAGTTCACCTAAACTCATGTCCATTGAGTCAGTGATGCCATCCAACCATTTCATCCTCTGTCGTCCCCTTCTCCTCTTGGCCTCAATCTTTCCCAGCATCAGGGTCTTTTCAAATGAGTCAGCTCTTTGCATCAGGTGGCCAAAGTATTGGAGTTTCAGCTTCAACATCAGTCCTTCCAATGAACACCCAGGACTGATCTCCTTTAGGATGGACTGGTTGGATCTCCTTGCAGTCCAAGGGACTCTCAAGAGTCTTCTCCAGCACCACAGTTCAAAAGCATCAATTCTTCACTACTCAGCCTTCTTTATGGTCCAAATATCACATCCTTATATGACTACTAGAAAAACCATAGCTTTAACTAGATTGACGTTTGTCAGCAAAATGATGTCTCTACTGTCTAATATGCTGTCTAGCTTTGTCATAGCTTTTCTTCCAAGGAGCAAGTGTCTTTTTAATTTCATGGCTGCAATCACCATCTGCAGAGATTTTGGAGCCCAAGTAAATAAAGTCTGTCACTGTTTCCCCATCTATTTGCCATAAATTTGTAAGACCTGATGCCATGATCTTACTTTCTTGACTGTTGAGTTTTAAGCCAACTTTTTCACTCTCCTCTTTCACATTCATTAAGAGGCTCTTTAGTTCCTCTTCACTTCTGGCCATTAGGGTGATGTCATCTACATATCTGTGATTGTTGATATTGCTCCCAGCAATCTTGATTCCAGCTTGTGCTTCATCCATCCCAGGATTTCACATGATGTACTCTGCATAAAGGTTAAATAAGTGGTGTGACGATATAATGCCTTGACCTACTCCTTTCCTAATTTAGAACTAGTCTATTGTTCCATGTTTAGTTCTAACTATTGCTTCTTCACCTGCATACAGGTTTCTCATGAGACAGATAAGGTGGTCTGATATTCCCATCTCTTGAAGAATTTTCCACAGTTTGTTGTGATCCACACAGTCAAAAGCATTAGCATAGTCAATGAAGCAGAATTAAGTGTTTTTCTGAAACTGTCTTGCTTTTTCTATGATTCAACAGATGTTGGCAACTTGATCTCTTGTTCCTTTGCCTTTTCTAAACCCAGTTTGTACATCTGAAAGTTGGTTCATGTACTGTTGAAGCCTTGCTTGAAGGATTATGAGCATTGCCTTGCAGGTATGTGAAATGAACGTTATTGTACAGTAGTTTGAGCAGTCTCTGTCAATGCCCTTCTTTTAGATTGGAATGAGTACTGACCTTTTCAAGTCCTGTGGCCACTGCTGAGTTTTCCCAATTTTCTTGAATATGGTGTAGCACTTTAGCAGGATCATCTTTTAGGATTTGAAATAGCTCCCCCTGAATTCCATCACCTCCACTAGCTTTGTTTGTAGTGATGCTTCCTAAGCCCCTCTTGACTTCACACTGCAGGATGTCTGGTTCTAGATGAGTGACCACACCATCATGGTTATCTGGGTCATTAATACCTTTTTTGTACAGTTCTTCTGTGTATTCTTGTCACCTCTTCTTAATCTCTTCTGCTTGCGTTAGGTCCTTTTGTTTTCTGCCCTTTATTGTACCCATTTTTGCAAGAAATATTCTTTTGGTATCTCTAATTTTCTTGAAGTGATCTCTAGTCTTCCCCATTCTATCATTTTCCTCTGCTTTGTTCACTTAAGAAGGCTTTCTTATCTCTCCTTGCTATTCCTTGAAACTCTGCATTCTTCCCCTTTTTCCTTTGCTTTTCACTTCTTTTCTTTTCCTAGCTATTTGGGAGGCCCTCTCTGAATGCCATTTTGTCTTCATGCATTTCTTTTGGGGGGGATGGTTTTAGTCACTGAATCATGTAATGTTACAAACCTGCATCCATAGTTCTTCAGGCACTATGTCTATCAGATCTAATCCCTTGAATCTATATTTGCCACTTCCACTATATAATCATAAAGATTTGAATTATAGTATGCCTGAATGGCCTAGTGCTTTTCCTTACTTTGAGGGCCTACTGAGCATCAACTATATTTCACTTTCATTTTATTTTATGTAATGCTTATAAATTGCTGTGACGTAGTTATAATTGTTCTTAGTAAATAGAAAAACCACCTCACCTTAGAGACATTATACAGCTTCTCTAAGACACATAGTTTTTGTTGTTGTTGTTGAAATTAATTCTCAAAACTGAAAATAATTCATTTAATTATTAAATTAGTAAACATGACTTACCTAACTTGCTTCTGTCAAACATTCTCCATAACTCTAGAGAGGCAGTGGTAGACAAAAGAGGCAAAGGGTAATCTCTTGGGAGCAAGACATTCAATAAACAAACATGTTAGTAATACCATTTTAAATGCTAACAATGTTATAAAGACTAAAGAAATAAATTTATTGATGATGGAGTGAAGGAGTATGTTTTTTAAAAAATGATCCAGACAAAACTAAAGAATGTGATATTTAATCAGAGACCTGAGTGATAACAGGGCACCATATGATGCAAATCTTAGCTAAGAGCATAAGAGCTTTCCAATCAGGGGGAAGGTGAAGTTCTGCAGCAGGAATGTCTTTGATTCTTTGCAGAAAAGCCAAGGGGGCTTGCTTTCCTGGAGAAAAGTGAGCAGAAAAGCACCTTAGTAATAAGTGAAAGTGAAGTCACTCAGTCGTGTCCGATTCTTTGTGACCCCACAGACTGTAGCCTGCCAGGCTCCTCAAGCCATGAGATTTTTCAGGCAAGAACACTAGAATGGGTTGCTAGTTTCTTCTCCAGGGATCAAACCTGGGTCTCTTTCAGGTCTCCTTCAGTCTCCAGGCAGACTCTTTACTGTCTGAGCCACCAGGGAAGCCCCTATAATAAATTACAGGGAAGCGCCTGTAATAAATGGGGTCAAAACAGCATTGCCTTTGAGTGTGGGGATAAGAACTGAGTGTTAAACCCTTGGAATAATGACTGGACAGAGAAGGTATGTTGACTGGTCCTCTCAGAAGCAGACTTTGAGAAGGAACTTGGAATACAAGTGACTTACTCTAAATCAGGGGAAAATTGTAAAAGGGGGAAGAAGCTGAGTTAAGCAGAGAAAGCCTCCAGACTTTGATGCAGATCTGATAGGGAATGTTAGAAGAAGCAGAATTGGGCAGAGGGAGCTTCAGACTATAATCTGTATCATGATGCAGACCTGAGGAAGTGTTGGCCAACCCAACGGGGAACTCCCAAGTAAAAGTTTCCCATGAGGGATCCCTGTTTTTCTCAGGTGCTGACCGGGGCTACCTCTGGATGGTGTAATCTCAGCTCAAACTGAAGAGGATCTTGAAGGCACTATAGTTGGAAACTAATAACTGACTGCACTTCCCTTCTTGAAGGAAAATTCAGACAGTAAACTCTATAGTTCCCATGGAGGTTGTAGTTGGTATACTTTCAACTTACTCCCATCCTCTTTGTTTATTTAAGTATAGTTGATGGACAATATCCTATTAGTCTCAGGTTTGTGGCATAGTGATTCAATACTTTGTAGATTATATTCCATTTAATGTTAGTACAAAATAATGGTGCTGTACTGTTCTACTTGTTGCTTACAGTACCTGTGCTGCACTTGTTGCTTATCTATTTTATACGTGTTAGTTTGTATCTCTTAATCCCATATCCCTATCTTGCCCCTCCCACCTTCCCTTTCCCCACTGGTATCCACTAGTTTGTTTTCTACATCTGTGAGTCTTTTTCTGTTTTGTTATATACATCCATTTGTTTTGCATTTTTTAGATTCCACATATAAGTAATAACATACAATATTTGTCTTACTCTGATTTATTTCACTAAGCATAATACTCTCTAGGTCTATCTATGTTGTTGCAAATGTCAGAATTTCATTCTTTTTGATGGCTGAATAAGTGTCCATTATATGTATCACATCTTCTTTATCCATTTATCTTTTGGTGGATACCTGAGTTGCTTCAATATCTTAGCTAGTGTAAATACTGCTGCTATGATCATTGGTGTGCATGCATCTTTTCAAATTAGTGATTTTTTTTTTAATACCCAGGGATAGAGTTTCTGGATCACATGATAATTCTATTTTTAATTTTTTGCAGTAAACTTCATACTGTTTTCCACAGTGGCTGCGCCTTTACATTCTTGCCAACACTGTACAAGATTTCCATTTTCTTCACATTCTCTCCAACATTTCTTATTTATAGACTTTTTAAAAAACATTTATTCATTTATTTATTTTGGGGTGCAGTGGGTCTTTGTTGCTGCACATGGGATTTCTCCAGTTGCAATATGCAGGCTTCTCATTGTGGTGGCTTCTGTTGATACTGAGCACAAGCTCTAGGGTGTGTGGACTTCAGTAGTTGTGGTTCATAGGTTCTTAGTAGTTGTGGTCCCTGGGATTAGTTGCTCAGCAGCAAGTGATCCTGGGCCAGTGATTGAACTTATGTCCCTGGCATTAGCAGGAAGATTCTTAACCACTGGACCACATGGAAAGTCCTAGATATTTTGATGATAGCTATTCTGACAAGTATGAGGTGATATCTCATTGTGGTTTTGATTTGTATTTCTCTGGTGATTAATAATGTTGGGCATCTTTTCATTTGTTTGTTAGTCATCTATATATCTTCTTTGGGAAAATGTCTATTCAGGCCATCTGCCCAACTTTTAATCAGCTTGTTTTTTGATATTTAGTTGTATGAGTTATTTATGTGTTTGGAGTATTAACACATTATCAGTCATATCATTTGCAATTATTTCCTCCCATTTAGTATGTCTTTCATTTTATTATTGGTTTCCTTTGCAATGCAAAAGGCTTTAATTTTAATTTAGGTCCCATTTGTTTATTTTTGCTCTCCTGTTTAAAACTCACTCCTCAAGGGTTTATATGGAGTGTTTTAAAATGAAGTTTTTAGTAATGCTATTTCACTGCAATTTGGGGAATAAATCTTGCCAGAGTTGAAGCTATCTATGTTGAAGTATCATGATCTCTTACTCTCCTCAGAGGATTTTCAGGGAAGAAATATGCAAGAAGGCAACAGTGACCCAGCCTGGCAGCTACAACTGAGAACAAGCACCTGGTCAGTTTGAACTTTGGAAGTTAATACTAATGCTAGCACCATTTTATATCCATATAAACTAAATGTTCCCAATTTGGAGACTTTGGGGCCATTTTGCTAAATGTTAGATAAACATTTTCATTATTTTACTCTCATAACATAATTATCAGATAGTACTTCATGAAATATTGGGTAAGTTTTGAAACCAATCAATAACAGTCTACTGATCTGAAGACATGAAAAAGTTAAACACAGAGGAACTGGTGTGTGTTGAGTCACTGTTAGTCTGACTGTGTACATATGTCAGAAATAACATTATTAATATAATTATTATTTGGCACTATGCTAAAAGATTTATTAATATTATCTCTTTGAATTTCCAAACAACCCTATAGTGTATGTCTTAATGTTAATAATATGATGATTAAAAGAGTAATATTAATATTGTGCAACACTTGATATTACTCATTTAACCCCCAACAACTCTGCCATAAATATTATTATTGTTGGAAGTCAAGAAATAAGAAGGAGTTCTCTTTCCTGCTGGTGCTAACCATGATTGTTGTTTAGCAAAAATAAATCCATTAACTCTTTTACCATCACATAGTCATCGATATCCTTCCCACTCATTCCTTATACATACTTTTGGACTATACATGCCACTTACTTTTAACTCATAAGGAGATGTTAGAAGAATTAAGACAAAAAGAGAAAAAAAAACTACAATTAATTTAGTATTTGCCACTTCCAATTTTTTTTATTAATATTTTCCTCATTTTGTAGAAGAGTAAATACTGTGACACAATGGGATTCAATTAGTGGTCCAGTAACTTGTATCTCCAATGACCATGCTTTGAACCAATATGACATTTCTTATTTTTCACACATACACATGAGGTTTCTCTTACTGTTCATTTTAATGTTATTTGTATAGGAAATAAGATAGGAGTTGCTAGGTGGTTCACTGGGTAATTTTCCCTGACTTATAAATTCAGGACACACTGCTCACTTTTCTTTACCCTGTTGTTTATCTGGATGCACACTGGCAGTCATTGAAGTGCAAAGCCTCTAGGCTTTTGGACTGTACATGCTGGTCAGACTTTCAGTTCAGTTCAGCCCTAAGGTCCTAGTCAATGTGTTAAGATTGACATGCAAGTTTTTGTAATCCGGTTTAGGTCTATCCATACACCTTTGCTCTCTTTCAGTTATCCTCTCTTGTGTTTCTCCTGATTTTAAAAGACAAATGACTTGATAAACTTGCATAGATTACCAGTCTCCAATAATAGAGGGAATTGAAAGTAGCCTTGAGTTTGGAGTAAAATGGATCTGAGGTTTAATTTGATCTATGCCACTTATTTGCCATGTGACTTGTGATTTAGCCAAATTCCATCCTTATTCTCAAACAAACAAAACAAGCTCTTTGTACAATATACTTGGCTGTNGGTTTAATTTGATCTATGCCACTTATTTGCCATGTGACTTGTGATTTAGCCAAATTCCCTCCTTATTCTCAAACAAACAAAACAAGCTCTTTGTACAATATACTTGGCTGTTTTAAGGATTAAATAAAATGATTTTTTAATAAAATGTCTAGGATACAGTAGTTGCTGATGAAATAGAAATATCCAAAATTTGAGAAAGGTGGTGAATGATAATTTATTCTGTTGTGGATATTTTAAATTTTTTTTTTAAAAAGGTTACTCCTTGGAAGGAAAGTTATGACCAACCTAGATAGCATATTGAAAAGCAGATACAGTACTTTGCCAACAAAGATCTGTCTACTCAATTCTATGGTTTTTCCAGTGGTCATGTATGGATGTGAGAGTTGGACTATGAAGAAAGCTGAGTGCTGAAGAATTGATGCTTTTGAACTGTGGTGTTGGAGAAGACTCTTGAGAGTCCCTTGGACTGCAAGGAGATCCAACCAGTCTATTCTGAGGGAGATTAGCCCTGGATGTTCTTTGGAAGGAATGATGCTAAAGCTGAAACTCCAGTATTTTGGCCACCTCATGAGAAGAGTTGACTCACTGGAAAAGACTCTGATGCTGGGAGGGATTGGGGGCAGGAGGAGAAGGGGATGACAGAGGATGAGATGGCTGGATGGAATCATGGACTCAATGGACGTTGAGTCTGAGTGAACTCCAGGAGTCGGTGATGGACAGGGAGGCCTGGCGTGCTGCAATTCATGGGGTCGCAAAGAGTCGGACACAACTGAGCAATTGAACTGAACTGACTGGTGATTCATTTTTCTCCTGCTTTAGTATGCTAATTGTCAGCCATGCTAGGAATGTTAAAATATAACAATAATAAAGGTAAATTGTAAAGAAAGAAAGTTGTCTCTTTGTGACTCTAGAACATGTAAATTGTAAGCAAACCTATAAATATATCTATCATTCTCCACTGAAGCAGTTATTATTTATCGATTCTCCGATCATGTGCTACACATAAGTGAAATAAAGCTGAGTAATAGCCTCTCCCCAAAAAATTCATTAAATGAGTGCCATTAAATACTGTTAATGATATACAGAATTCAAGAATAGAACNAAATAAAGCTGAGTAATAGCCTCTCCCCCAAAAATTCATTAAATGAGTGCCATTAAATACTGTTAATGATATACAGAATTCAAGAATAGAACTGAATTTCACTTCAGACTCTATCTAACAAGTAAAGAAATCTTCAAATTCTAAAAGAATTTTAAAGGAAACATTTACCCACCTTAGAACAAGTTAGACAATTTGTATGTAAATATTGTCAAGAGTCCTGAAAAAGTAAACATTGTTAACCTATTAATGTTTCAGATAAATTTAAGTAATAATCAGTGAGCTTAGAGGTATCCCCATTGCCAACATCAAACTTCAGTGTTGATAACTTTTGACCTCAACCTTTCTACAGGCCACATATTTTCAAGATGTTTAATGTTATGAAATATATTCTAAGACTGATACTATAATATTAATGAGGCAATATTTTATTCTTTTGTAAAGGAAAATAACATTAAATAAGTTGCTTTATTGAAAGTTCTCCAAACAATTAAGTGGACAAGTCATTACTGTTAATGATTCCTTATAAAGAAACATGATTGCAGAAATATAGATTTTTTTTAACTACAGTATTTATTCTACAGAAGGAAACCTAAAGCTCATGACAGATCAACATATAGAATATCCATGGGTAAGATAATTGCTCAGTTGATGACAGGACTGATTAAGCAGAAAAGCAATTTCTATGAAGCATAAAATTTGGGAAATGAACTGTTTAATTTAATGAGCAAAATTTCTGAATAGACCATTTGTGATTGATTGTACTATTTATTACATGAGTTCCAAGGTGAAAGTCAATTCTTATCATTTATGATAACCACAGATATTAGTGTAGATCTTTCTTTGAAAGCCTTGTGGAAGTATTTTCACACCAGTATCCTAGGAAGAAGACATGAAATATTAAATATAACACTAATGAGATTAATATACATCATTTTTTTGAAAGAGCACTTCAATCAATCTTCAGAATGGAGGAATAAGTAATACTAAACTCATTATGCTTATGGAAAATTATGAGACAGTGAACCTAAGCAGCTTGTTCAAGGTCACAAAATAAAATCATTTCTGACACACAAATAGAATCCAATCTGTCAAAGCCCAGCTCAAAGACATGTATTCTGTTGAAATTAGAGGATATTTTCCTTTTTCTCA